>CAMZMU010000041.1:59253827-59726039 GCA_947311845.1 Poa pratensis
TTAGTTTCTTCTTGAGTTCTTGGAAACTATCCTCACACTTCTGAGTCCATTCAAATTTCTTGTCCTTCTTCAACAGTTGGGTCAGAGGTTTGGCTATACTGGAAAATCCTTCGACGAACTTGCGGTAATAACCGGCAAGTCCGAGAAAGCTTCGGATTTCAAAAACATTGGTTGGGGATAACCAGTCAAGAATGGCTTGTATCTTCTCAGGGTCAACAGAAATTCCTCCAGCGGATACAATATGTCCAAGAAATGCCACTTCACTGAGCCAAAACTCACACTTGCTAAGTTTGGCATACAGTTGGTGCTCTTGGAGGGTCTCCAAAACTAGACGCAGGTGTTCAGCATGCTCTTCTTCGGTCTTGGAATAAATAAGGATGTCATCAAGGAAAACTACCACAACTTGTCGAGGTACTCCATGAAAATCTTGTTCATGAGATTCATGAAATAGGCTGGGGCATTGGTCAGACCAAAAGACATCACGGTGTATTCAAACAACCGTAACGAGTGGTGAAGGCGGTCTTGGGAATATCTGTCTCTCTGATCTTCAACTGATGGTAACCTGTCCGAAGATCGATCTTTGAAAAGACTCGGGCTCCGTTCATTTGATCGAACAGATCCTCGATCTTGGGAAGAGGGTACTTGTTTTTAATGGTCACGTCATTCAGCTTGCGATAATCCACACACAGGCGTGTGGTACCGTCTCTCTTGTCCACAAAATAATGGGTGATCCCCATGGTGAAGCGCTTGGGCGGACAAGACCTTTGCTTAGCATATCAGCCAACTGTTTCTTCAACTCAACCAGTTCTTCCGGATTCATCCGATAAGGCTTTTGGGATATGGGGGATGTTCCTGGAATAAGCTCAATTATGAACTCAATATCCCTATCTGGCGGCATACCAGGCAATTCTTCTGGGAAAACATCCTTGAACAGATGAACAACACGGATCTCATCTAGGGCGGGTCGAGCTATGCTCTCATGGCAGCCTGGGTGAGGTTGACTAGTTTTAGACACATACTCCACTTCTACTTCTTTGTCGGTGGTGATGGATACAGCTCTTCTGGCACAGTCAATCGACCATGGTACTTGGCTAACCAATTCATACCGAGTATAACATCGATGCCTTGGGTTCCCAGAACAATTAAGTTTACTGGAAACTTCTCCTTTGATCTCAAGGGGTACATCGGAGCAAAACATCTGGTCTCTACGGTGGATTCTGGGATTTGGATGACCATGGGTTTGGGTAAGAGGCTCTTAACTAAACCTCCCTTAGCAACAAATTCTTGGGTAACAAATGAATGGGTAGCACCAGAATCAAACAGAACAGTTGCAGGTACTGAGTTGACAAGGAACGTACCCAGCACAACATCCGGAGCATCCTGAGCTTCTTCAGCATTGATGTGGTGCAGACGACCCTTGGCAACAGCAGCATTTCCGCGAGGTGCGGCATTCTTGCCATTTCCATTTCCATTGCGGCCTTGACCATTGTTCTGTGCCGGCGCATTGGGGCGTGGACATTCCTCTTGGGATTGGGACATTCTTTGGAGTAGTGACCCTTGTTGCCGCATTCAAAGCAGATCACATTGGGATTGCGGTTGAAGTTGTTGAAGTTTCCTCCGGGACGGTTATTGTCATTGGGACGGTTGAAGTTGTTTGGGCGGTTAGGGTAATTTGGGCGTGGAGCTTGGGGTGGACGATAGGCAGGCCTGGTGTTCTGCTGAAAGATACGAGGTTTCTGGCTGCTCGAGCCTTCCTGAGCATTCATCCTCCTCTTGCGACCTTCATACATCGACTTGCGCTTGGTCTCCAGCTGGATGGCTTTGTCCACAAGTGACTCCAGATCACGGAAGTCATGGATAACCAAAGCACACTGAAGTTCATCATGAAGTCCACTCATGAAACGCTCCATCTTCTTCTCTTCCTTGTCGGTGTCATCAGGAGCATACCGAGATAAGTCGGTAAACTCCTCAAGATAACCGACCACATCTCTACTTCCCTGCCTCAGTTTGCGGAACTCATCCTTCTTCCTCTCAATAAGTCCGTAAGGAATATGCTTCTTACGGAACTTCTCCTGGAACTCAGCCCAGTTGATGACATGACCAGCTGCTGGAGAGCCTTGGTAGTTTCCCACCAAGCTCTTGCAGGTCCAGCGAGATAGTGGGTTGCATACAGCACTTCTCATTTTCTCCCACAGCAGCAACTTCAAGATTATTGCCGATGGTGCGAAGCCAATCATCGGCTTCTAGTGGGTGAAGTCCCTTGGAGTAGGTGGGTGGGTTGGTCTTCTGAAAATCACCCAAGGTAGATCGCTGGTTTCCATCACCATTGCCGTTACCACCATTGTTGTTGTTGTTGTTGTTGTTGTTGTTGTTATTGTAAGCGGCTGCGAGTTGTTGTAAGGCAGCGAGATGAGCTTGGCGCTCTTGCCGGGCATTTTCACGCTCCTCCATGATAAGTGCGAGAAGTTGGGTGGGGGTTGGGTCCGGTGGTGGTGGTGCTGATCCTGATCCTTCCGCATTGCTGCGACGGGGTGGCATCCTGAAGCACACCGGGTATAAGAGACAAGGCAAGAAAAGTTCGACTAAGGGAAAAGATGATCTCTCAAGCGGTTGATTAATCCTAAGAGTTATATGAAAATAGTTCACACAATTTTAAACAAGACAAACATACTTATATTTCACAAACAATACATCAAAGAGTTCACATCAACATCAAGCTTACAACCTCAAGCTTACAACATAATATCTGGTTTCCAAAAGAACCACTGCTACTACTCGACTAGCTATAGGGGGTCAACCTAATCCTGCGGTAGTGATCAAGTCACTCGCCTACTGAGGTGGAACCTCCAGCTCTAACACGTCAGCATCTGACTGGTAGGCTGGCTCCTCGGGATCCTCCTCCTCGTCCTCGAGAACTGGCTCGAGTGGCTCCTCCTCCTCGTCAACTAACTCCTCCTCATCATCCTCCTCCTCACAGTCCATCTCCTCCACGAAGTCATCATCGTCACTGAGGAAAGCGTCGTTCTCCTTGCGGAGATCCTCGCCCTCCTCCTCCATCTCGTCAGTATGGTGCTCAAGATCCTCAATCAGTCCATCCTGCTCTGCCACCTTCGTGCGGAGCTTCACGATAGTCTTCCTCAGCTGGGCCCTCTTCCTGAGAAGAGCAACCTTCTCCACCATCAGCTTCATCTCGTTCTCGCGAAGCTCAACGAGCGACTCGCGGTCGAAGTGGAGCTGAATCCTAGTGCGCAACAGATCATCCTGAGTGCACTGAAGTAAGATCTCCATGTCCATGATGTAGCTCCCAAACATCGGGTGGTAAGGTGAAGGAGTAGGGTGTCCATCACAGTTGCGCCTCCCGTAGAACCGGAACCGGGAGTCTACTAACTCCGCCTTGTGCTCCTCACAAAGTCGGGATAGCATCCTCTGTGTAGCGTACAGAGACCGTCAACCCAGGTGGCCTCCTTGGTGGTGAAGATGAGTGTCCGGAATTGGGAGACTTGATGTTCCTGCGAACTGACGATCTGATGAGCCAGCTCAGCCTTCCAACACCGTGAACATCAATCTGAGCTCCCTCAAACTCTGGAGCGGGGCGACCTAACAGCTTGGTCAACTCGAACAAGTCCCTCTCAAACGTCAGCTTGCTGTCCTTCTCCAGCTGAACGAACTCGGTCCAGTGGAGTGCCATCTACAGTTTTTAAGCAAAATTTTAAGTTAGTTAGATGACAAGTAAATCAAAATTTTAATATATAGGGCAACAAGTGAGTCAAATTTTAAACTTAATGAGAGGTGTACAAAATTTTAGGGATACTAAGGAAAATGTAACAATTAATGAGAGTAAAATTTTGCATGTAAGAGGATTGGAGGTAAGCAATTTTCGAAAATACTTCATTCTTTCTTTTTAGAAATTCATCTTTTGTAACATTTGACAAACGACCATGCTAACTAAGGTTTCCTAAAGTCAGGATGGCTCTGATACCAAGTCTGTGGGGACCCCGGACTAGCTGTCCGAAATACCCGATTATGCTTAACACAACGATCCCGTGATCAGTCTGTCGTTGCACATAATCCGAATTGGATACCAAAGTTTACATCCATTACAGTACCGAATAAAAGTCTTACATAAATGGTCATTTAGACCAAGTTCTTACATAGGTGCCTTCATGGGCCAAACCAAAATATCAGCGGAAGCTACGGCGTATAGACATCATATTCTAACGATGACAACCCGACAGGCAGCTGACTTGTGGAGATCCTTAGTTGGCGTAGAAGTCGCCATATTCCTGCTCTGCGTAGTGTTCCTCCTCGTAGTCTGGCTAGGACAATAGCCAGGGACGAAACCAATATGAGTACATTTGAATGTACTCGCAAACTATCCCAACATGAGTATGCACCAGTTTTATTTTAGTTGACAACTTTTCTTATTTAAAACATCTCTATATCTTTATTGAAAAAGGTAAGAAGAGTTTATAACTATCTTTAAAGAAGTCACCTTTTTCATCTGTTTTTCCAAAACTCTCCTCTTTCCGACCATAGCCCGTCATGGTCCACTTTCATCCAACCACCTCATACCGATCCGTTGGTATAGGTGTAGGAAACATTCTCCACTCATTTTTCTTTTAAAAACTCAAAGCCTTTTTAAAACTTGCACAAGGTCTTAGGACAGTCTCCCAATTGTCCATATCCGAGGACTCGGCTATTCGAATAGTTTTTAACACTCTGCAGAGGTAGCACGCTTTTAACCCACATCCATCCGGCAACTCATCGTGTCTGCCACGTCTCGCCATACCAGGTGTATGCGAAGTAAGCCGCCGGCCATAGCCTCTTATTTGCTCATGCTAGTATAGGATCCTTCCCATATGACACTTTCCATCGACACCCAGTCCTTTCCCGTCAGAAACCCTAAGTGTGAGGACTCATAGTTTTGTCCGGCGGTTTATGGTGGAACCTTCTATCCTCCCCACCAACTTGTGTGAGGACCCGGGTCAGGGGGTAGATCCTCGGACCATCCCCTCATGCATAACGGAGTCATCTCCGTCGATGAGGTATCCCATACTAATAAGAGCAAACTACATGACTACGCCTTTTCCCATATGTGGTAAATGTGGTCGCACAGGGTAGGATTGGTTTCCATAGTACTAGGACACTGTGCATTTTTCACAAACATCACCATTTTTCCACCTTTCCAACACAGCACCGACATCTCGTCGTTCCATAAACTCACAAGACATTTCAAAGGAGTTTTGAATAAACAACATTGTTTTCCCATCCTAAAGTTTTATATAAACTACTACATAGGGTGGCAAAATAATATCCATATATTTTTGAAATGGGTTTTGTAAATCTTGCTTTGAGAGTAAACATATTATGAAAGTAGATGCATATGTTGGTAGTGCAAGCTCAGAGAATAGCTTGCCTTGCTTGGCAAAGTGATCTTGCTCTTGTTCTTCAAATTCAGCAAACTCTCCTTCCTCGATATATCCGACAACGTTCTCGTCTAATTAACAAACAAACAATACAAACAATCACTAAGCTATACAAGCAATCACCTCAACATAACCATCATTAACATCACAATTGGCTACTGCACACATCAAACACACAATTTGGTTTTTAAATAAATTGAATTAAACATTATTTAATTAAGTCCAAATTATGGCAGAAACTAGTTATTCATGTTTAATTCCACAACTTGAGTTCTGTTGGTCACAAAAATACAAATAAAATTCTATGGAAAGCCACTGATGTGTAGAATACAACCCAATTTGAATTGGACCATTTGGAGTTACCAAACTCCCTACACATTGGATTGAATCCAGTAGCTTAATAATCAAGTTTTAGCTACCAATTAAATTATATTGTTCCAAAAATTAAACCCTTTTAGGGGTAACTAAACATGGATATATGTGAGCTAACAAAATTGGTCCTAACTCATTTGGATCAACCAATAAACATATTTGTCTGTTTTAGTCCAGAAGGGTTTATTTTAAAGTCAGCAATTAATATTGCTTAATTAATTCTACCAAAATTAGGGGAGCTAACACAAGGCAGTACTAAGCTAGCAAAATTGGTTTGGAATTATTTGGACTAGCAGAGTATCAGAAACAAACAAGTTTAGAATTTAAACCTTCTGTGGCATTTTCAATAATACTTTTTAACTATTTAATGAAATGACATGGACCAATTGTGTTGGTTAAACATTTCATAAGCTTTCCAGAACAGTTGAGTTTGATTTATTTGGATTCCTAAATCTCGAGATATTGAATTTCAAAGTTGATGCCAGTACTGTTTTTCCAGAGAAAAAGAAATAGAAATTCCCTCTCTTCTGGATAATGTTGAGATTTCTGACTAGTGGGGCCTACTGGTCAGTGACTCAGCGTGGACGTGGATTTGATTAAAATACTGACGGGTGGGGTCAGGCCGTCAGTGGCTCAACTACAGCGAAGCGTTACGCGGCCGTTGGATCTGGATCCAACGGTCCAAGATCAAAGGCAACGGCGGCGACCAAAAACTGGCGGCGCCGCCGCGCCGGCGGCACGGTGATGATCGGAGACTCACCTAGAGGGCTCGGAAGATCGCGGAGACGACGCAGATCGACGGCGGAGGCTCGGGGAAGGCGATGGTGCGAGCTGTGCTTGCTGGGGAAGGCTGGTTCGTCGGCGGTGAGGTCGCGCACTTCGTCGGCGTCGGGCAGCAACTTCGGCGGAGCGTCGGGGTCGCGTCCGTGCACTAAAAAGAGGGAAAAAGCTCTCTGGTGAGTGCGGTGTCCACAAGGAAGAGCGTAGAGGGGTCAGAGGGAAGAATGGGGAGGTGTGGCGAGGCGGTGGTGCTCGACCTCAACGGCGGCGTCGGGCACGGCCGTGCACTGCCCTCTGGCGGTGCACAGAGCAAATTGGAGCGAGGGAAAGCTTGGGAGGGAGGTGTGGTGTTCCAGAGAGGCCTCGGGGTGCTTTTTATAGGGCCAGGGCGGTCCACGATGGTCGGGGTCTACGGCGGCGGCCATGGCGCGTCCACGGTGATCAATTCGGCGATTACACGGCGACGGTGCAGAGACTCGTGGTGGCTTGGGGCTTAACGGGGTCCGGCAAGCTTCTAGAGTCATCTAGAAGAACGGTGCGTGTCGGGGAGCTAAGGGGTGGACGAATTTTGCCGGCGCCGTCCAAGTGCTCTACGGCGGTCAGCGGGGAACCGCGGCGTAATGGCGACGGGAGGGGTGCCCGTTTTCTTCCCTGCGGGTGCAGAGAGGTGCAGGGGTGCAGAGGCGAGGGAGAGCGCGGCCAGGGGGGTCCTGGCGGCGAAGAAAACGGCGTCGACGGTGAAGGCGACACGGCGACGGTCGTCGGGTCTGAGGTCGATGACCTTTTTGCAGAAAACCCCTTCCTCCCTCTTTTCTTTTATTTTTCAGTTTTATTTCAATATCCAGAAGCTTTTCCTGGATTTATTTGAGGTACTTAAGTATTTTAGAAAATTCTGCAAATATTTGTGGGGCCTCCCCATAACATGTAGGAGCTCCACAAAATTTGGCATTGCCAAATAAAATGTTTGGCAACATTTTCTTTCATAGTACTTGTTTAAGGTAATTTGATTTATTTCTATTTGTTTTTATTTTAGAATTTTAAAACAAGTTCAAAAATAATATTTGAGAGGGGAAAGTGGTAGGAACAAAATGGGGAGTGTTTATAAACCCACTCCACTGAATTTTGTTTGAAACCATTTGAAATTCTCACTTGGAGAATTTGTGGAATACAAATGTCACTTTTGTTTTTCTTGCTTTATTTGCTATTTCAATTCTTTTCTTTTCTTCTTGCTTTTATTTAGAGCAAACAACAAACCACTAGCAAGAAGGAATAACACAAGCAACAAGAATTAAACCATACAAGCAACAATTTGCAAACAACACATAATAATTAACAAAAGTTTTTGTTGGCTCCCAATTTTGGAATATAATATTGATTAATAATTTGGGATGTTACACTCTACTCGTGAGACACACATAGGAAAACTTATGAGCGTGTGTGAGTTGTACAACCATACATTGCTTGTGGGTATGCCTATTGCTCTTACGTAGGAAAAGGGCTCGGAGATCAGCCTCAGGCAGCCTCAAGAGCAAAGAGCCTCGCCAGGGAACAAGAAGCTCTCCACAGGCATTTGCCTCGCGAAGCTAAGTCTAAAAACTTGTTAAATTCCCTCGCTGGTTTTCTCCTCTCACGCCTCTCGAGCCTCTTTTCTCTCTTGCGCCCCATGGGCCGCTTGCACGCCTAAAGGGGAAACCGTCGGCATAGGTTTCCAAAATTTTATTTAAAAAAAATATTTTTTTTATTTTTAGGCTATGCCGACGGCTTTGCCGTCGGCACAGGTTTCCAAAATTATTTTTTTGAAAAAAAAATTTAATTTTTTTTTTCATATTAGATGAAAAATAGGGAAAAAAAAAAACATAGCACAGTCTTGCGTCAAATCTATGCCGACGGCTTTACCTATGCCGACGGCCAGCGCGACGGGACGGCCTCGTCGGACCTGTGCCGACGGCCCCGACAAAAAACCGTCGGCACAGGTCCTGGCCGTCGGCACAGGCCAGCCGTCCCGCAGTGCATATCAGAAATTACCACAGTCCGAGGTACCCAAATTGGCTGGTGAGTAAGCAGAATGGACACCAGAGTTCCTGCATATTCTTTGGCTCGACGGATGCAGTCAGTTGGCACCTTTTCCCCAACTGTTTCAGTTTTTGATTTATCTTCGTGAGCTATGTGTGACGGACTGCAACTGGGCCACCTTGCCAGACAATGTGAAGGACCTCAGGCACCTCAAGATCCTAAAAATTTCGGGTTGCTTGTATCTTAAATCGCTACCAGAACTCCCCCAGTCACTTCAGAAGTTTGTAGTGTCTCGATGCGATGAAGCGTTCATGTTGTCGTGCAAACAACCAGATGCTCCGAACTGGAAAAAGATTAAGCACGTTTATGTCAAGGAAATTGATGATAAATGAAGCCGCTCTCTTATTGTTAACGACAGCAAGAAAGGTATATATACATATACATCTAAATCTCTTTGATTCCTCATCTAGCAAAAATATCATAATGATTGGGACAACTGTGCTTACTTGTGAAAATACCAGGCTTCATACTGGGGATGGAGCTGAAGAAGAAAAGTCATATTCCTTAGGATATGCTGCCATTTTAGCGGGTAGCGATTTGTGGCACTGTGTGTGCCTTCTCATTAGGTGTTATACTCGTCCTATCATGCATTCCGGGCGATTCTACATATCATATCTGCATGCAACCGATGAATACTGGATCTATTTTATTTCCTATGGTTTGTAATACTGTGGAGTTGTGAACAGACGGTTTATTTGCTTCCTATGGTTTGATATACTGTGGAATTGTGAACACTGGATATATTTGTTTGCTATGATTTGTAATAAGTGGAGAGTTTAAATTTAAACTTGCAGAAACGCTCTGCTCATGCTCGCCCCGCGGGCGACGCATGGGCGAAACCCTAGCGTGCCGCCCCCCCCCCTCATCCTTCCCCTTCCCCGCCGCTGCCGGCAGAAGTCGCCGGCAAAGCCAGGGTGGTACCTGGCAGTATCTTCTCTACCCACGCGCTTAGTCGTCCTCGCGGGGAGGTCACGGCTGGCGGCGGTGGCTTCAGTCGACGGCACAGCTGGCTCTGAGCTTCGGCGGCCGTGGCGAGGCTCCTCCTCACGCCATGCGGCCATGAAGCCAGATGGTTGTCGGCGGCGTCTGGCTTGCTCTCCTTGCTGGTATGGTTGCGGAGGGCTGCTGGGTTGTGCGGCCGCAGACGTTTTTCCGGCGGCCTCGCGTGCATCCCCTCTTCTGGAAGAGTGCGGTTTTTCCACACAATCGTTGAGGTCCCTGGCTTATCCAATGGACGTAAATGTTCTACTCCCTCCGTTTCAATTTAATTGACTTGCTATGCACCACATGTGGATGTATCTAGGCATGTAACATGTCTAGATACGTCCACATTTGGTACATAGCAAGTCAATTAAAATGGAACAGAGAGAGTAACAGCGTGTTTGGTTCATGGGAATTAAAGATAGGGAATGTGAGTTCAAGTTTTTAGATAAAAGGCCTTAAATTACTGCCCAGCTTTGAATTAAAGATAGGGTATTCTTGCGACTCGGCGACGGCGGCGTCGAACATCTCCTTGTTCTTGCGGCGGAGGCGCCGCGCGTCCGTCTTCGCCGTGGTCAAGGAGTAGGCGATTACGTCCGGTGGGACGTCCGCCGCTTGGGCGGTCCTCACCACCGTGGCTGCCGCCGCTCGAGGGTCAGCGTTGCGGAGGCGGCGTAAGGCCTTTCCCTCGGTTTCTGGCGCCCTCCGTGGAGGGGAAGCCGGAATCAGGCGCCACCCGCCGGCGCCATCCGGGAGCATCCTCCAGCCCGGGGGAGCTCTGACCGGCAGGATGGGGAACGCCGCCTTCTTCTTGGCATGCAGCGCGGCGCGCGCATCTGCGGCGCCAACCGCATCGGCGGGGAGCGTGACGGGGGGGTCGAGCGACGGTGGGTGGGCGTGGAGCCGCATTCACTCTGCGGTGCCCATCCACGCGGCTGAGCGCGGCTGCACTGCCCGCTCGCCGCCGGCGTGGAGTCCTTGAGCGACTCCGCAATAGCCAGGCGAAGCGCGAGCTCCTCCTCGTCGATAGGAGGGGATTCGGAGCCCGCTGGCGCCGGCGCGAGCCTTGAATCCACCTCCGGCTCGATCTCCTCCCAGTGTCGGAGGACGACATTTTGGCTGCGGGAGGCGGGAGACGGTGGCGGAATGGGGGAAGAGGAAGTGGGGAGCGGAGAGGAGAGGGGATCTATTTAATACGGCGGTGGACAGCGGAGGAGGCCGCCTGGAAATCCGCGCCGGCGACTCCACCCCACGCTGCCGGCGCCGGTCAGTCTCCCGCCGTGTGGGTCCGCGCTGTCAGCGACCGCGGGGCGGATGCGTCCGGGCGCATCCGCGCAACCCCAAACCCGCCCCTGATATGGGCTGGGTTTGGGGTGTGCCGGACCGCCCGGTCGTTTGGGGCCGGTTTGGAGGCCTCCGTTGGGTGGAGGTTTTTGGGCCAAAAGCCGTCCGGCCTGCCCGCCCGGACGTTTGGGTGGGTTTGAGGCCTCCGGTTGGAGATGCGAAGTGGAAAGGGAATTCACACGCTAAACTTCCACTATTCTCTTACCTAGGCAGCGTGTTTGGTTCGAGGGAATTAGGAGGAGGGAATGGGAGTTAACGTTCTAGGGGACTTGAAATCCGCTGTATGGTTGGTAGACATGGGAATTGATTGGATAAGAGGAAGGGGAATTAAGCGAGTCACGTCCCGCTATCCCTTCCTTGGGGGACCCTGGTAATTAGGCCGGGAATGGGAATTAGCCACCGATTTCTCCGCGACTGATGCAAATGATGAATGGAATTAGCCGGAGGCTAGCTTTTGCACAGGACGATCGTTCGGCTCGCTGCATGTTCTTCTGGTCATACTCGCCACCGGCCCGAAATACTCGCGTTCGCCGGAAATAATCGGCCTATCACTCAGTTCACTCGTATTTGGCCGGGTCAAACATACAACGCAAAGTCAATCAAGCAGTTAATCACCACTAATATAAAAAGGCACAGAGTGTGCCAGTGTGGGATCCAACCAATACACACCATCAGATCGTCTAAACGCACGGTACAGATTAGCCCCCTCTTTAGGATGACTCCAACGGGTAGGCGTCTCTGATCGCCAAGCCCTATAGGCAGGCCTAACGGGGCGACGCAAAAGCGGACCGTGGCCGATTTCAGTCTGTTGCGCGTCTGCCCGACGCATTCCTGGCCCAAATTTGGGCCACGGATGCGTCGGCACGGACGCGCGGCGGAGTGGAAACGCGTCCGCGCGGCCACGCGTGGTGTCCTCCTCGAGCCCACTGTCAGACACGCGGCGCCGGTTAGCTTCCCCTGGCCCAGTCGTTTTTAATGTCAGGGGATAGGGACGGCCAGCCCCCACCCACTCCACTGCCCCTGTCCACTCCCTCTCCGGCGACCAAACTCTAGCCAGTGATCCAAGCCTTGCCGCGATGCCGCTCCGATGGCCGGGGTTCGGCAAGGCCAAGAACGACCGTGAGGCGGGGTCGTCCTCTGGCCGCCGCTGCCTCCGCACTCCCTCCCCGACGCCATCTCTTTCCCCACCCTCTTCCCCGGCGCTGCTCCCCGCCGTCTTCAATCTCGCGCCACCGGGCGCCGAGATTGCGCGGCGCGACCGCATCTATGTGCGCGTGGAAGACTGATGGCCCTTAAATGCTTAGGTTGAGACCCCAATAGCAGAGTGTGTAGTACGGGCAAGACAGATTTTCCCCACGAAGGTGACTCGAGGGTTTATATCGAACTCTCGGGGAATCAGTAGTGGAATCTTTACCTCCTTATCCTTCCCTTGGAAACCTGCAAACAAAAATAAATTGTTTTGTGCCCTCAACCTCACCAAGTGGTTGTCAAGCACAAGGTGTGAGAATGATAAAACAAAACAATAAATAAATATGCAATGAAAATGTGCAAGGATGATGATAGTAATGATAAATGATATTTTTGGGTTTTATATGATGTATGCAAGATGCAAAAGTATTTTTGTATTTTCGGATTTTTTTAATGGCTGAAAATAAAAAGTGGATGAAAGTTGTTGGAAAGGTGTTTCTTATGATTAAAAATGGACCGGGGTTCATGATTTCACAAATGCACTCTCTTTTTAATAAAGTGGTAGACAATGGAACACATAAGTTAACATATGAGATTGCAACAAAAATTCATGACAAGTTATTAATAATATGGGCATCACGTCCTAACATAGAGATCTTTTGGTTATTAATCTCTCTTATACTCTACTAAGATGCGAACTAAATCAGAGCATAGCAATAAGTTTCATGACATGAAGTTGAAATAAGAACATGCTAGATCTAGTCATGGAGTAGTGGCATGGTCACACCCACATCTCCGGTAGCAAGGTATTTCTTTTTATCCCTAGTGAGGCAACAAAGTAAGGTAAAATACCCAAGTGGATCGCGGAACTTTCTCTCACGTTCACCGCACTAGCCACCCCCCGTTACTCCATCTAATGCACACGTTCCCCTCACACGCTCTCATAAACATGCTTGATCATAACAAGTTAATACCCGTCTAACAAATCCCTGCCTAGGGCACGTTGGATCCCGCTTTTTGTCTCCTCGCCTTCTCCAGCATGTTCGCGGGAAAGATCTCAACCTTCTCGGCGTGAAGATACTGTCACTGATTTGGGCGATTCCTTTCCGCCGTTGGATTTATGTCAAGATCAGAACTTGCCCCTGGACTCTCACGACAAATCAGACTTTCCCTGTCCTGGCGATTCGGTTCCCTCTGAGCTCACAGGATATGAAGGCCCATCGATGCTGGATGGAGTGGTTCTTAAAGGGAATGTTGTTGTCGATGGTTTAGATGCCTTGAATGTTCACATTGCTGAAGCTGAACTTGATGCGGAGCATTTTATGACTGAGTTCCCTCTGTGGCCATCTTTTCTGCACTACCTTGTTTGGATGCTCTATAAGGTGTACACTCGTGCACTCCTTTCTGCTGAACATACACATATTTCTGGATTTGCTGCTGCCCTGTTCCATAAGCTGTCTGAGCTTTAGTGGACCGCTGTACAAGACCAGGCTCTGCATTCTTGGGTTGTTTATGTGGATCCTCCAGAGATTTCTACTGGACCATGGGCCTCCATTGGTTTGAATGCAGTTTCCCGCGCCCACTCATAACTGAACTTGTTCCGGTCACTGGCTTTGCTGACATGCCAGCTCTTGCCGAATTTCAGCCATCGTCTGCTAGTAATGTTCCTCTCCTGGATAATGTGGATTATAACCCTACAGCTACTGTTTCTGATTTGGCTGCTGCGACTGCTACTTCTGGCCCTCCTAGCCTTGATCTCGCTGGGTTAGTGACCTCTGCTCGGGATGGACTTCAGACTGAAATGAACAACGATGCTCTGATGATCTCTGCTGCCTCTAGCTCCCGCCCGCGTGGTCGCCCTCCAAAAGCTGCCAAGACTGAAGCCCCTCGTGTGCAGAATGTGGTGCGCCGCTCCACTCGTACCAACAATGCAGGTTTCAAGCATGAAGCCCTCTCATATGACCCTGTCCCTCGCAATCAAACCAAGGCAAAGAAAGCTGAACTCCCTGCGGTGCTCCAGATCGAGGAAATGCAACGCATTGGCGTGGAAGACTGCGACATCGACCCCGCTGAGCTGATCCCTGAGAAGCTGCTCAAGGAACGCGAGGATCGCGAAGGCTAAGAATTGTGTCAAACTATGTCAAGTCGTCATGTCAGTCCTTCGCTCGCTAAAATTCTATGGCATATTCTATGTTGGAACGTCCGCGGTCTTAATAGCCCTGAGAAGTGGCCTTTGGTTCGTGATAAGATTGAAGAAAGCGCTGCGTCGATTATTTGTTTTCAGGAAACAAAACGTGGAGATTTTGATTCAAACTTCATTAGATCGTTTGCACCTAGACGGTATGATCAGTTTGCTTTTATCCCCTCTGATGGCGCCTCGGGGGGTCTTCTGGTTCTTTGGACTAGCAACAAGTTTGTGGGACAAGTCCTTCTGCAGGAATCATTTGCTATCGTTGTCAATTTTACCTCTGTTTCCTCTGCTGATAATTTTATACTGGTGAATGTATATGGTCCTTGTGATGGCATTGAACGAGAAAATTTTGTTGCATGGTTGTTTCACCTTGATATTGGGGATGATGCCCTATGGTTAATCCTAGGTGACTTCAACTTCTACCGTTATTCTGTTAGCCGAAATAGGCCGGGGGCAAATTTAGCTGATATTTCGACATTTAATGAGATCATTAGCTATCTTGGGCTTATTGAACTGCCACTTAAAGGTCGTAGCTTCACATGGAGTAATATGCAGCTGGATCCCCTTCTTGTGCAGCTTGATTGGTTCTTCTCCTCGACTGCCTGGACGCTCAAATTCCCCAATACTACTGTTCGACCTCTTGCCCGTCCTACATCGGACCACACTCCTTGCGTTGTTTCTATTGGTACGAGCATGCCCAAAGCCTCCTTATTTCGCTTTGAAAATCACTGGATCAAAATGCCTGGCTTTTTGGAGTTGGTCCAGCGCATCTGGAACATCCATTGCCCCGGGGACAGCGCTCGGAGTATTTCTGCAAAATTAAAACTGCTTCGTAAAGGTCTGAAAAACTGGAGCACTAGTATTTCAGTGATCCGTCACCTCATCTCTAACTGCAACGCTGTTATTCTGAGACTGGATGACATTGAAGAGCTTCGTGTGCTTCATATCTCTGAGTGGAATTTTCGCAACATTGTTAAGCAAAGCCTTTGACACTATAGAGCATGCTGCCATCCTCAACATCCTAAAATGTTGGGGCTTTGACGATCGCTGGCTCAATTGGGTCCAAATGATATTCTCCACTGGTACCTCTTCAGTGCTTTTGAATGGTGTGCCCGGAAAAAAAATTGCTTGTCGCCAAGGGGTTCGACAAGGGGATCCCTTCTCGCCAATTCTCTTCGTTGCAGGTGCAGACCTTTTGCAATCTATGGTAAACCATCTGGTTGACTCTGGTGTCATTCAACCTCCTCTGCCTATACCAAATACCGACTTCCCCATTGCTCAGTATGCCGACGATACGTTACTCATCTTGAAAGCCTGTCCTGCTCAGCTGTTGGCGCTCAAAAACCTGCTGCATGAATTCTCTGCTGCCACGGGCCTGAAGGTGAACTATGCTAAATCTTGTCTTATGCCGGTTAATGTGGGACCTAACAAGCTTGTTGATCTTGCTGCTACATTCGGATGTGCTGTTGGTTCTCTCCCCTTTACATATCTAGGGCTGCCACTTGGTTCATCCCGACCAACCGTTCATGATCTCTCCCCGATTGTTGATCAAGTAGAGCGTCGGCTGAATGCAAGTGTGAGGTTTTTGGACTACGGGTGCCGGCTGACTTTTGTCAACTCTGTGTTATCCTCGCTCCCCATTCATTTCCTCTGCTCTCTCAAAGTCCACAAGACCATTATCAAAACTTTTGATCGAGTTCGCCGCCACTGTCTATGGGCTAGAGAGGAGGACAGCAGCTCAGTTCATTCTTTGGCTGCCTGGACCTTAGTGTGCCGCCCAAAGAAATATGGTGGCCTTGGCATCCTTAATATGGAATTACAAAACAAAGCTCTCCTCATGAAGCAATTGCACAAGTTCTTTGCCAAAGCTGATGTCCCTTGGGTCAAACTAGTATGGTCATTATATGATACCAACACCCCTCCCCATGCCCAATCCAGCAGGGGTTCCTTCTGGTGGCGTGATGTCTTCAGCCTGATCGACCTTTACAGGGGTATAACCACCACTCATGTTGGCGATGGCACTTCTACTTTGTTCTGGAAAGATAAATGGCATGGAGAGGAGCTTCTTTGTGATAAATTTGCACGCCTATATTCCTTTGCCACACATGAAGATGCCTCTGTTTCATTGGTTTCGGAAACGGCAGACCTTTACTCTATTTTCTCCTTACCCATATCGGTTGAAGCCAATGCCGAGCTGGAAGAGATGCAGGAGTTTGTTGATCTCCTATACCTGAACAACGGTGAGACTGATTCTAGGATTTTCCCTTGGGGCAGCAATTTGTATTCCCCCAGGAAACTGTATACCTTTCTCTTTGCTCGGCTTCGCCAGGATACATCTCTACAGGCCATCTGGAAATCGAAACTAATCCCCAAGCTGAGGGTTTTTGTCTGGTTACTCCAGATGGACAGACTCAATACCAAAGACCTGATGGCCCGCAAACACTGGCATGTTGATTCTGGCACTGCTTGCGTCCTGTGCTCCCTCGACACGCTTGAGACTAGAGACCATATGTTTTTCTCGTGTCACTTTGCCTCTGAATGCTGGGACTTTCTGCATATTAATTGGGATTGCTCCAGACCTATATCCAACAGATTCATTCATGCCAAACAAAACTTCTTAGGGCCGTGCTTCTTGGAGATTGCTGTCTGTGGATTCTGGAACATATGGAGAGCTCGAAATGACCTCATCTTCAAAGGTGTTCCACCTTCTTTTGCTCGCTGGAAAGTCACGTTCCAAAATGATATTCTGCTCCATCAACACAGAGTCCCCTCCTCTCTTGTGCAGCCCTTGCTCGCTTGGGTACTAGATACTTTTACTTAATGGTTGTTGTAAACTCTTTTCATTTTTTTCCTCCCTAGCTTCCTTTTTGACCGGCTTTGTACTTGTACTGCTTTGGAAAACCCCTGGTTTTTCATCATATATTTTAAAAGTTACACCGTAGGGATTTTTCCCTACGGTATCACGGTAAAAAAAAAAGTTAATAAGAACAGGGTACATAATATGCATCTACTTTCATAACTGAAGTAAAACAATTGCAATCTCACACATATATTAACTCATAAAGATCCACCACAATGGTATTACATAGATGACCGTAATCATGTTCGGCAGCTCATACGGTGCTAATTAGTTCACAAGAGAGAGAGATACATAAGTTACTTCCACAAACCCGTAGTCCAGGGGTGGACTACTCCCTCTTCATCATGGAGTCGATGGAGATGTCGTTGGAGGAGGTGGAGACCTCTCCGACAGCGCCCCACCGGAGTTTTCCCCCTCCAATCTGCAGATCCTGATCTCTGTTTCGGTGTTTCTGTGTTTGTGCGGCGCTCCTTTCTTGAAACGCCAGGGGACCTTTTTTATAGGCGTTTTTAGATCAAGACGGAGTCGGTGGACGAAAGATCGACGGCAACGGAGCTCCGAGGGGGAAAATGGTGGGTCCCACGCGGCCACAGTACCTGGCCGCGTGGGCCACCCCCTTTCTGCCTTCTGGGCTCCGTTTGCTTGCTTCCTTCGCTCCTAGGTCTTCCTCCTTCCAAAATATTGACGTCTGTATTTTTCCATAATTTTTGGACGTCATTTGGGTCCCTGAAACATAAAAGGAAAGAAATAGGGTTTTCTGCCTGCGCAGGGTTAATTCCATAAAAATAGGGGAACTTGTGAATTATTCCCAAAATCATTATAAATCAATAATATAACCCTTATATGATGCAAATATGATGGGAATATGAATAAAATAATGCAAAGTTCATGTATGCATTTTACATGCATCAGCATCCCCAAGCTTAATATGCAAAGTCCTTTGTGTTTAAGACTAAGTTCGTAGAGTGCTAGTTGAAGACCATAAAAGATCAATGAAGCTACAAAGGACTTGAAGATTAATTGAAGACCAAACTTGTGAAGACTTAGAATAGCCTTACAACTTTTGTCAAGTTGTTTGATCAAGTTTACTTTGAGCTTGACCTTGCCTTAGCCTTTTGGATTAAGTTAGTTTATGTCTCCTTCCTTAATTATTTGCTTGTCTTGCATACCATAACTCTTTGTATCATCCTGCATCGCATGCACATCATAATTTTTCTAAGTGTTGCATTTATGATTGTATGTTTATTTGTGGTTTGTTTGACTTGTTAGAAATTCCGGAGAGAGACGAAAGTGGTTGCAACTGCTACTTCTACACTTCTGTTTGCCAAGGCAAGTGGCACACCCCCATAAATTTCCTAAGTATTTTTCTATGCATGACCTAGTGTATTTCTTTATATGCATGTGTAGGATAGTATTGCTATGCTAAAACTACTATCTCCTTTAACACTAGTTGTGTCTAGAATCCTATTGATAACTTAGTAGAATTATTGATGCTATGCAATTTGTAAATGATATTTTCCTAAGTACTGGATCCACGTGTAATAATTGATACAATGTTGTGATATTTCATCTTAGACTGTGTGTGCAAATGAATCGATCTAGGGGTTTGCACTATACACAGGTACCTTGCCAATTTCTAAGTGCAGGTACGCTACAGATGGTATCAGAGCACTGTGTTGCCTGTAGGTTCGAAACCCTAAGTTTGGTTAGAAATAAGAAAGCCCATAGGACAAAAATTTAATTGTTCTTCGTCTAAAACTTTTTGATATCATTCTTGTAACTTCTTAACTATTCACGTTCTAAATGCCTTCTCTTATTTATAGATGTCCCGCCTCCTGGAATCACTCAAGAAAGGTCCAGCAATGACCATGACCTTGGAATATGAGACTGAGTTTCCAAAAGCTTTGAAGAACCTCATGTTGAGCATGGGACTTGAAGGAGCAGCAGTCTACAAAGGATTTCCTTTCATGGGTGAAGGTCAAGAGTACTGGTGGGTACAACTCCATCTATACAAGAACAAAGACGATGACCACAAGACCAAAGGTTGCTACATGTTCACAAACCCAATAATTCGAACATCATTCTTTGATTCAGCAAGAAGTGCAGCATGGGAGGCCATCGAGAACCTTGGAAGAAGACTTCGATTTAGACTCCACAACACTCAGAAATACCTTGATGAACTCAAGGAAATAGAGGAGGAACTCGATGCACTCAAGAAGGAGATAGACTAGACCCCCTTATGTATTAGAATAAAGAAACCATGTTGATGTATTGACCTATCAAATTGTGGTATGGCAGTACTAACATATTGTTTCCCCATATCCTAGGCGTACTTTCGATCTCAAAAACGACTAGTTTGGTTTTCTCAAAAGTTTGTGAGTTTTTATCATGTGTGGTTGATTGTGTCAAATAGCTTGTATGGGTAGGAATATTTCTCCTAGATCTGTCTATCTTTTGATTATCTATGCTTAAACCACAGATGTCTCCCCATAGTGCACCTGAGAACAACAACAACATTGAAGCAATGTTGCAGCAGATGATGGCAGCACAAACCCAGCTGATGACCATGATGGCTCAGATCAAGGCAAATCAAAGTGAACCACCACCACCCCTAACCCATACGGATAGACTTGTCAAATTTTTAAGTCTTGAACCCAACACGTTCCACCCTACAAATGATCCAATTATGGCAACCGACTGGCTACGATCAATAGAGAAGGATCTGATACTTTGTGAGTGCACCGACACAGAGAAAGTGAGTTTTGCATCTTATTTCTTGGAAGGACTTGCGGCTAAATGGTGGAGAACTTATCATAGCACTTACACATGTGATACTTTAACCTGGAAAGAGTTCAAGGAAGGGTTTTGTAGTGTTTACAGTTCCCCTGACATGTGGAACATGAAGCAAGAAGAGTTCCTAAACCTGAGGCAAGGGGACAGGACGCTCAAGGAGTATAGAGATGATTTCTACGCACTGTCTCGTTATGCCCCTGAAGGCATAATTATCGAGGAAGAGAGGGAGGAAAGTTTTCTCAAGAGACTATGTGATGAGATGAAAGTCCTTTTCACAGTCACACACGCTTGGGAGTATCAGGCCTTACTGGACCAAGCACTCATACTGGAGGAAGATATCAGGAAGACTAGAAATCTGAAGAGAAAGCTAAGTATCAACAAACATCATTCTGAGCCTTCATTCAAAAGACACCATACTCCTGAGGTGAACCATAGCCACAAACAGGGGAATCACCATAATGAAGGGGGTCACCTCAAACATTGTGACCGCAATGGTGGATCCAAAGGAAGCAATGGAGACCACAAGAAAAACATCAGTCGTATCACCTGTTTCACCTGCAGGAAGCAAGGACATTACTCTACTGGGTGCCCAGACAAGAAACTCCAGAACAACCCCCACAAGAAAGACATCAGCCAAGTGATTTGCTACAAGTGCAAAAAAATGGGACATTATATAAGTGATTGCCCTGAATGGAAGGAAGAAGGAGCTGCCAAGCCCAACCCATTCAAGGGAGGACATGCGAACCACATCCATGTGGAAGGAAACTACAATGAGCCTAAAAGGGTGAACGGTACGTTCTCAATAAAGTTTGCACCTTGAAGTTCGACTACCAACAAAATTTCTTTTAAGGGTGGTAGCCACCGAGTTATCCCAGTCACAACCTTTTGCTAGCCTTCCCGAATCTCGGGACGAGATTCCTTTTAAGGGTGGTAGTCCTGTAACATCCCTAGTTTCAAAAAGTTGAAAAAACAGAAAAATTTAAAACTTTTGAAAACTACTATGTATTTTGCTTTGAAAAGAAAATTCATGCATGCATTCATCATCATCTTGCATTGTTGCTTTTGATTATTTCAAAAAGTGGGAAATAAATTTCCACTTGAAAACATATTTAAGAAAATATATTAGTAGAGCATTTATGCTCCAAATTCTTTTGACTTTTGAACTTATTGTTCTGTTAATGTTTGCTTGTGAATTGATTGTATTTGTTGAAATATATATATTTGTAAAATGTTTATCTGGTGGTATTTAAGTTTTATTCAAGTCACATTTGATTTATTTTAAACCTATTTTATTTTTGACATCAAGTGTCATATTGTTTATTAAAAACTTAGTTTGGAAATCAAAATGATTTCTATTTGAAAAGTGTGTTTGGTTGTGAATTGTTTGTTTGTATGGAGAATTATTCTATTACTTACCTATTCTCTATTTTCAAATGTATAGTTTTGCTTTTGAAAGAAAATTTTTACTTGGATCTTAAAATGAGTTTTGAATTAACTATGAATTATCAAACCCCTTTTAAACAAAATGAGTTTTAAGCAAATTATCTTTTGAGTGATATGTAATATTATTACTCATATTTTGCTTTGGGTTAAAATATAATTTCGAAAGGATTTTTTTTTATAAAAACCCTATATAGTTTCAAATGACATTAATATGTCCAAAATTCATTTAAACACATTTCAAAAAAAAATTACTTTACAAAATGTGTTGGAAAATTTGTTTTGAAAGTTTCAAAATAAAGAGTTTGATCTTACAAAATTTTAGAAACTGGTTTGAGTCCATTTGGGCATTTATTTTAAAAGATATTAAAGTTTCCTTTTTGAAAAAGACATTTTTGAACAAAAAAAAAAGGATGCAATTCGAGCACTGAATGACTGAATCAGGTATGCTCTGTAACTAGCATATGCCTATACCATGCTTTTACTTCTAGCTAACAGAAGCTGCTAGCTCTATTTCCTTGTGCTTCCGAAATCAATTGTAAGAAATTAACACAAATTTATTTCGCTGGTTCTAGGTATCATTAAAGCATGCACTTGCGGAGCTGATATTATGACTCTGTAATTACTTGCATTGATATTAATTTGCGCTCTATGCACATTAGTTTATTTAATAAGAAAATACAGATCATATAGATCTCCCAGTCTATCTATATTTCTTGCCTTACAAACTGACCCAAGCTCGGTTGAACAAAAAACCAACACACAAAAGTAATTTGAGAGGATGCAAATAGATCAAATTAATCACAAACAAAAGCATTTCACTGGGGCTAACCTAACGCACAAGATCAAAAAGCATTTCGTGAATTAGCAATTTCACAGCAAGCTAACAAAAAGCAGTACAATGCAGCCCAAAAATTCTCATATACTGAACACGTACACAAAATGACTAAATCCGAACTCAGCCCACATATGAGCACATTGTCAGTCTGTGCATACCATCAGCCTAACCTAAAATCATCTAAAGCCTGACATAATCACCAAAACTGAACCCTAAACAAATCTTCAGCAAGTTCAAACACAAAAGCATCAGCGCGAGACTACAGCGACTGAGGACGAGCTCCCTGACCCTAAAATCCAAGAGTTCCGCTACATCCGCCAAAATCTACATCTGAACCACAAGCTGATGCAACCGCAGAACATAGATCACCATATCTGGCGACACCGACGAGCGCGATGCGAGTTAAGTTAAAACGAAATCAGAAAACAGAGCTGCGTGGAGGGAGGGAGGAGGGATACCCATCTCGACGGCGGCGCACAAGCGTTTCACGCTCGTGAACTGGCGATTTCTTCGCCGTTTGACGACGATGGAGGCGAGCGGTGGCTCTCTCCAACGAATCAAGCGGCGGTTCCGCGGTCGCCGCTCTCTCCGAGGGCTGTATCCTCGGCTCGCGAAGCACCGCCCCCACCAGTGCCGGATGAGCTTTGCTGCGGCGACGACCTCTCCGCCATCGCCTCTGACCCTCTCTCTCCTGAGCGAAATGACGAGAAGAGCGTCGGACTGGAGCACGAAAATCTCTATTACAATATTACAAAAGAATGAACTCTCCTGTCTCGGCCAGGACGGACCAAATCGGACGACCCAAAAACACCCTCATTATGACAGGATCCACTTAATTGTAACTCCTCTAATCACGTACCTACGTCGTTCACCCCGCGTACCTATGTCGTCCGCCCCGCAACCGCCTTGCGCGCTGCCACCCCGATCTTCCTGCGCGCCGCCCCCAGCCAACTCCGGTCCGCCGCCTCCCCCCGCCTCCCAGCTACGGTCCGCCGCCCAGCCGGTCCTCCGCCTCCCCGCGTACGATCGACTAGGGACGGGTCGAGTGAGGCAGCTTCAGCATTGTTGATGGGCTAGCGTGCAACCGGAATCCCGTGATTGCGTCATTCAGTGCCTCACCTCGGATCAGAGCGAGCCGGACACGGTAAACTCGCCTCGGATCGACGTCGTCTACACCACAGCCCGACGGTGAGATATTCCTCCCGCGTAGATCATCTACACCACAGCTCGACTGCGTCATATTCTTCACTGTATTATTAGGATGCTATTCAGTGCCTACAGATCGAGATAGATCAGTTTCACACATGATTTCACGTGCTGAGTGATTTTAGTCATTAATTCTCATGGACAGAATCGTTCAAAGTATTTTGAATGTGCGTTCATACTCGAAACTTTTCCTGCAGATGGGGTCACCAACACGGTCCACCGAGACCGTAACATCGAATTAATTGTTTGTTTTACCAAGGAGACGATGCTTCGGAAAAGGAAAATGTGGATGCATTTGCAGATAATGAATGGCTAAGAAGAAATGACACATACCAAAGGCGACCAATGCAGACCTCGTTTGGACAGCGAACAAATCTCTTCACTGGTACGGTAATATTGTTGTCAGTAATATCTGGTTCAGTAATATTGTTGTTATTATTTTATAACTTATATATGGATCTGATTTTCTATGTAGATGCCGATGTAAACATAGGCATTAATGATGGACCCATGACGTGCATCATTCAGGAAGAACCACCTACACCCAGCCCTAAACATGCCATGAAGCTATCTTTTCATACACATGAATGTTTAGACATGCATTATATTTACAAGTGCGTTGATTTTTTTTTAAACCCGTAGCAACGTACGGGCATTCAACTAGTGAAACTAAAAAAACTCAGACAGGAAAAAGACTCGTTGACTCAAAAGAGAGAGAAAAAGGAGAAATGAGGGAGATAGTGTTGAGATTCGGACAGAAGATTGAACGGTCCAGAAAGTAGCTGTTCCCCAATTAGAAAACAGCTAGCTGTAGAATAGGAAAAGTGTAAATTATTTAGATGTAGATGCACTAACACCTACTCCCTCCATTTTTTAATATAAGATGTTTTACGTGTTGTACATGTTGTCTAGGTACATAGTAAAGTGAGTGAACATACACACTAAAACATGTCTATATACATTTGTGTACATGTGCATGTGGACAAATGCTAAAACATCTTATATTAAAAAACGGAGGGAGTAAATGTTTAGGAAACGTACTGCAAGTATACAGCAGATTGTCTATTGAGCTCTGCCATGCATGTTTTGCTGCTGCCCTATTCCTTGTATTGCCATTGTTGTTTACTGATTATATTCTGGTTGCCAGTGAAGTTTCTTTGGCATATGGCGGCGATGACATCGACATCGGGCGGCGACACCGTGGACGTCGACATGGGGCTGCGGCAGCGACGACGGCATCGACACATGGCTGCAGCAGCGACGGCGGCATCGACATGAGGCTGCGGCAGCGACGCCATCGACACGCGGCTGCGGCGACGACCACATTGTGATGGCGAATCATTTTGTGAAATTCGAGACTGGATAATGTAATGGTGTATTTGAATTACTGGATAATGTCATGTCTGAATGTATTAGATGGCGACGACGGCATCGTGATGACGAATCATTTTATAATGGTGTACTTGATTGATATAATGGTGTACTTATACTATTTAATAATGACATGTATTATTGGTTGATGTAATGTGTTTTTTTGAATTACTGGATAATGACGTGTCTGAATGTTTTAGATAAATAGATAGATTAATATGGTTTTGATTTTTTTTTAATTCCTAAAATCTTACTAGTGGTGAACATAATTTCCGGCCGCCACTAGTAACTAGTGGCGAACATTTAGGATTGCCCGCTAGCGGTAACCTTCCCTACCGCTGGCGACCGCTTGATTCGCCAGCGGTAGACATTACCACTGGCCAGGCTGTACTGGCGAATAGCCGTTCGCCAGCGGTAGAGAAAAAACGCCCGCCTGCAGTAGTTGTTTCCCTACTAGTATACTATATACAATTTGAGTGCTTGTATTAGTACCTGTTCTTGTAGGCACTCTTTTTTTCTTGTTCTGACAATGATATATGAGGCTCGTCTTACACCGATGACTGATTCACATGATAGTAGGGATGACTCTCTGATTATGAGCATATAGAACCTGTAGAAGGAATGCCAAGAAGGGATCGAGTTCAGGCCTGAACTCGGGCCCTTCTTGGCATTCGTTCCGAAGGTTCTGTCTTGCTCAGAATCAAAGTCATCTCTATTGTCCTCTGAATCAGAGTCATTGCTGTGAAACATCTATTGTCTGTGTCATCTCTTTTTCGATGTTTAGAATTTGTGTAGAATTAGTTGTGATTTCAGATGTTAGATAATTAGTTGTGCCAATGATTAGACTCTTGTGCATTATCATTTCGAGTGTTGGTCTAAATGACCTACTGACATGTATAACAACATTCGTTATACATTTCTCTTGATCCTTTAATTCCGACACTTGGAAGTTAATGATGTGCACTCTTTATTTATATGAGGCACCTTTTATGCCATATCGTTCATTAAACTGTTGAATTTGTTAATTTTCTTACATCGTGTGTGCTTGCATGCATGTGCCAATTATTAGACTTTTGTGCATTATCAATTCGAGTGTTGGTCTAAAGGAACTACTGACATGTATAACAATATTGGTTATACATTTCTCTTGTGCGACACTTGGAAGTTTATGATGTGCACTCTTCATTTATATGAGGCACTTTTTTTTAGAATGTCAATGATTAAAATATTGTGCCATTATGTGATCCTGGGACGGTGCGAGCGATCCTTGTGATATGCACGAATACACTTATTATTCAAGGATTTTGCTAGACTAGAATCACATATATACTTGTTATTTGCCAAATTAGATTTGTATTCAAGGATTATCTTTTGTCACTTAATTTGCGTGTGACCTATTCTGTTCTTAACTGGTTTTTTCTTTCTTTTCAAAATCTACATTTCGAGGTAGTGAGGTACTCAAATGGATGTAATTTTTGTGTTTACATGTTCTAGGCTGCTGTTGCATTTTAGTTTAGCGCATAAAAATCAGTTCTATAGACCGAGACCATGGATGTGTCTACCTTATAAACAGTTCTATAGCGCATAAAAAACAGTTGTATGGCAGGCCATACATTTATCTCGCATGTCAGTGGCACGCGATATGATCTCACAGTTGTGAATTCCTGTCTGCAAGTAAGATTGCATCTTGCACTCCAAGAACACTCTCAAAGATAAACAGTTGCACTACACATTCCAGTTTTTGATTTTGCGTGTGTGATTTGTTTCTTGCTGAGACTAATTTTACATATGTATAGTATTAGCCTATTAGGTGATGCCCAACTAACCTGTTCTCTTAAAGATCACAATTACTCTGTTCTCTTATGTTGCTCATTATAGTTCTAAGGTTTCAGAAGAAGGATTTTATCCGCGTGCATATACCTTCCCTAGAAATGTAAGTCGATGTATTTTAACTATTGACTGACGAGGCTATCGTACTTGCATCTTTTGAGTTCAGCTTTGCCAATGACCTTGCAAATGGACAACAAGCATCTTTTGAACAATTACCGGCAGGAGCCTTTGTTCAGTGTATAAATTCAAGTTAAAATTCGGTTACTACGAGGACTATAATTTAGTATCTTACATTCTGGAAGGCAACATGCAGCTATAGCTAAGGCCGCACCACAAATCTTTATATATTTAGCATGAATTTGTTGTCAACAGGAGAAAGACAACGCCACACTGGGGGCTCATCTGGGACTGGGTGCAAACAATGTTATCGCTTACCACTATGATCATAAAGGCATTCTCTGTTATATCAGTAAACTGTATATATTGAAGATATGTACCACAAGAGAACCAACATTGGTTCAGATTGTGGTAGTTCTCAGCTAGATCCAGTTCAGAACGAAGAATACAAGATTTAGCAGCTGGAATGTCAAAACAAGATCAAACACTGCTACCTTCATACTTCATAGATTATTTATTTTTTTGCTTAAAAGTTCAGGTGATCACCATTTACTATGTTATCTAGATCCAAAGAAGCTCATATATAGTCCATGTGTGATTCCATTTCAAAGTTTAACGAGTAAATATTTTCTCCATTTTTTTGCAGTTTACACTGGTACATTGCAGTGACATACGAGTTACCATATGCTATATATCAAAAGGCAGAGATGTAGCCAAAGGAAGTGTTGCCCTTTTCCAGAGCCAAGGAGGCACTCCACTACGAACCGCTGCGGGATGAATGGAATGTGCTAACACCACGACCAACCAATCCACGTCGTCGCCCTTGGAGACCGCACAGACCACGTCCATCATCTTATACTTGGTAGCTTTGTTAATCTGAACAAATAATTACATGTTATAGCTACCTTGAACCGCCAATAAATCTGTCGCACCGACCACACTGTGCAAAAACGCCGGGCAGGCGGCGCGCGCGCATGTCCGTCTAGTAGAGCTTATTATTGAACAAAATTATGCAGATATGTAGATAACGTATAACATATATATGTACTCATGTAATGTTTTGTGGAATTTTTTAACTATAAAATACCATTTTTGAATTTTACAAAAACCGGGTGCACTAGAACTCGGGAGCCAAAAATCCTCTCACGACAGTACGTATAATGAGCCGTAGAACAACTCAATTGTGAGGTGTGCTGTATATCGTGTCCTCTTTTAATCAAAATATCAATATCATGTATTACCATTGCAAGCGAGAACTGAATCCGCTTAAATGGCTTGGAATGTGTTAGTTAATTAAACCCTTGACCCTTCTGATGTAAAAGTATCATCTGAGGAATATTTGGCTGATGAAACCATATGCATATTGAAATTCTACGAAAAAAATCAGTCATGTGCGGTTGAATAAATTGTACTGATTAGTACAGACTAATTCCAATATCAGCGTCATCTCCCTCCGTTCCACTATATAAGACGTTTTAGACATTTTCCATATTCACATGTACATACATGTATCTAGACATGTTATAGTGTATATGTCCACTCATTTTGGTTCGAATCTAGACAATATGTGGAATACCTAAAACATGTTAGGGCTCTTTTGATTCAAAGAAATGTCATAGGAATCTTGTAGGATTGAATCCTATAGGAACTTTTCCTACATAAGGTGTTTGATTCAAATGATCATATCCATATGAATTATTCCTATAGGAATCTTGTAGTGTAAATCCTATAAGAAAAAAGCATGAGCTTATACCTCATGAAAAATTCCTTGACTACAATCAAACAAACTTACTCTTCCCATAGGATTCAATTGGACATGACATTTTAATCCTACAAATTTCGTATTCCTATGCATTTCTTATTCTATGAATCAAATGAGCCCTTATATCATGGAACGGAGGGAGTATTATGCATTAGGAATCTTAATTCACGGAAAAAAAATGATGCATTAAATGTGTGGAAGAGGGAGTAAGGCTCTCAGATGCATTAAATGATGCAGAGATTATGATAGTGCCCCACGTGAAAGGCCAGCACATGCGACCCTGTGTCTAGAGCAGCAATTTCGTAAAATAGCAAAAATGTCAGATACATGGGAAATACAACGAACATACACACGGATCGCATCACTCTCCTGTCGCATGAACGGACAAGATAAAGTCGTTCCTGTAGGACGAGGTCCAAATGAAGTTTCCGTGTGTTACTCTGCAATTGCATGCCAACTCTGCTTAATGACAACACAAACACTTCTCGTGGTCAGAAAATCGCACATCAAGATCAGTCAGATGACTAGACAATCAAGATATGCACAACAGATGAATCTAACACTAGTAGAAAAATCACCTTTCGTCTAGAGCCGAACAAGCCATTAATCCCGGTTCAGTGAAAAACCGGGACCAATGCCTGACACTGGTCCCGGTTCGAGCTGCCAGGGCATTGGTCCCGGTTCGGTTGGGGCATTGGTCCCGGTTCGTGCCACGAACCGGGACCAATGCTCCAGAGCTGGACACGTGGCGTGCCGCGGAGCTTTGGTCCTGGTTCGTGCCACGAACCGGGACCAATACTCCAGAGCTGGACACGTGGCGTGCCGCGGAGCTTTGGTCCCGGTTCGTGCCACGAACCGGGACCAATACCCCTCCCCTGCCTATAAATAACCCACCCCCCTCTTCCTCCTCTGTTTTTTTTCTTGGATTGGTGGGAAGTGGGTGCTAGTTTTTTTTTCCTTTGCCACGCACAAGATGTGTTCGATGAAATGCCCGACCCACACTTAAGTTCACACAAATGATATCCTCGGCCGAGGTTAGCAACTTTATCCTTTTCATCTGTAATTGATACAGAAATATTGCACGTGTCGATGTACGGTGGTCATTTCACTATTCAAGATGTTATTGTAATGGTATTTGATAAACTTAATTATATGATGCAGATGGATGCACGGATGCGATGGATGTACGGCGAACGACGCAGTTCCGAGTTTATTGCAGGCCTGCATAAATTTCTCGATGTGGCTGAGGCAAACAAAGTGGATAATTTTATGCCTTGTCCATGTGAGAAGTGTCGGAACGTCAGGGAGTACTCTGACCCGAAAACCATTCAAGACCACGTGCTTCGGAGAGGTTTCATGCCCAGCTATAATTGTTGGACCAAGCACGGAGAAAGAGGGGTTAGGATGGAAGACAATGAAGAAGAGGAGGATGATGACAACTATCCTATGTTCCCTGAGGAATGCGGTGATACTGTAATGGAAGACGTTGAAGAAGAAGGAGGTGAACATCGGGCATCAGATGAGCCCGCTGATGGTCTTGGTGGGGTCATTTCTGATGCAAAGCGAGAATGCGATACAGAAAAGGAGAAGCTAAAGTTGGAGGCCATGCTAGAGGATCACAAAAAGTTGCTGTACCCAAATTGCGAAGATGGCAGCACAAAGCTCGGTACCACACTGGAACTGCTGAAATGGAAGGCAGAGACTGGTTGTTCTGACAAGGGATTTGAGAAGTTACTGAAAATAATGAAGCCGAAGCTTCCAAAGGATAACGAATTGCCCGAGACTACATACGAAGCAAAGAAGGCTATCTGCCCTCTAGGATTAGATGTGCAGAAGATACATGCATGCATTAATGACTGCATCCTGTACCGCGGTGAGGAGTACGAGAATATGGATAAATGCCCGGTATGCAATGCACTGCGGTACAAGATCAGACAAGATGACCCTGGTGATGTTGAGGGCGATGACGAGCCCCCCGGAAGAGGGTTCCTGCTAAGGTGATGTGGTATGCTCCTATAATACCACGGTTGAAACGTCTGTTCAGAAACAAAGAGCATGCCAGGTTGTTGCGATGGCACAAAGAAGAGCGTAAGAAAGACGGGAAGTTGAGACACCCCGCCGATGGGTCCCAGTGGAGAAAAATCGACAGAGAGTTCCCGACATTTTCAGATGACGCAAGGAACTTAAGATTTGGTCTAAGTACAGATGGCTTTAATCCTTTTGGGGAGCAGAGCTCCAGTCATAGCACTTGGCCCGTGACTCTATGTATCTACAACCTTCCTCCTTGGTTGTGCATGAAGCGGAAGTTCATTATGATGCCAGTGCTCATCCAAGGCCCGAAGCAACCCGGCAACGACATTGATGTGTACCTAAGGCCATTAGTTGATGAACTTTTGCAGTTGTGGTCCGAACCAGGTGTACGTGTGTGGGATGAGCACAAACAACAGGAATTTGACCTACGAGCGTTGCTGTTCGTAACCATCAATGATTGGCCTGCTCTTAGTAACATTTCAGGACAGTCAAACAAGGGATACAATGCATGCACGCACTGTTTAGATAAGACTGAAAGTATACATTTGGGAAACAAGAATGTGTACCTGGGGCATCGTCGATTTCTTCCGAACAGTCATGCCGTAAGAAAGAAAGGCAAGCATTTCAACGGTGAGGCAGATCGCCGGAAGAAGCCTAACCTCCCTGATGGTGATGTTATATATGACATGGTCAAGGATTTAGAAGTAATCTTTGGAAAGGGTCCTGGCAGTCTATCTGTTCCGAATGACGCTGACAACCACGTACCCATATGGAAGAAGTGCTCTATATTTGGGAGCTACCCTATTGGAAAGTCCTAGAGGTCCGGTCTTCAATCGACGTGATGCACGTGACGAAGAATCTTTGCGTGAACCTGCTAGGCTTCCTGGGCGTGTATGGGAAGACAAAAGATACACCAGAAGCACGAGGACCAGCAACGTATGAAAGACCCATACAACAAGCAGACGGATAAAGGGCGTCAATACTTAAGCAGCTACGCTCTTACCAAAGCAGAGAAGGAAATCTTTTTTGAATGCCTGAGCAGTATCAAGGTCCCGGCTGGCTTCTCGTCAAATATAAAGGGAATAATAAATATGGCAGAGAAAAAATTCCAGAACCTGAAGTCTCATGATTGCCACGTGATTATGACGCAGTTGCTTCCGGTTGCATTGAGGGGGCTTCTACCGGAAAATGTTCGAGTACCCATTGTGAAGCTATGTGCATTCCTCAATGCAATATCTCAGAAGGTCATCGATCCAGTAACTCTACCAAGTTTACAGAAGGCTGTGGTCCAATGTCTTGTCAGCTTCGAGTTGGTGTTCCCCCCATCATTCTTCAATATTATGACGCATCTCCTGGTTCACCTAGTCGACGAGATTGCCATTCTCGGTCCTGTATTTCTACACAATATGTTCCCCTTCGAGAGGTTCATGGGAGTCTTGAAGAAATATGTTCATAACCGTGCTAGGCCAGAAGGAAGCATCTCAAAGGGCTATGGAACAGAGGAGGTCATTGAGTTCTGTGTTGACTTTATTCCTGACCTTAAGCCGATTGGTGTTCCTGAATCGCGGCATGAGGGGAGACTGAGTGGAAAAGGCACGCTAGGAAAGAAAGCACTGATATGTAGGGACGGGCATTCTTTAACTCAAGCACACTACACAGTTCTACAAAGTTCCACCTTCGTGGCTCCGTATATCGAGGAACACAAGAATTATGTACGCTCCAAGAACCCGGGGAGGTGACTCCTGGATTAAAGAAAAACACATGGAGACTTCGGCAGTTGGTTGCGATTACAGCTCATGAATGACACCACTGTCGGAGATCAGCTCTACTTGTTGGCCGCGTCACCATCTTCGACTGTATTGAATTTCCAAGGGTACGAGATAAATGGGAATACATTTTACACGATCGCCCAAGATAAAAAGAGCACCAACCAAACAGTGGTGTCCGCTTTGATGCAACAGACGAATGGGCAAAAGGACACATACTATGGTTACATAGAGGAGATATGGGAACTTGACTATGGACCTACTTTTAAGGTCCCTTTGTTTCGGTGCAGTTGGGTCAACATGAATGGAGAAGGGATAAAGGTAGACCAGCTGTACGGAATGACAACAGTGGATCTCAAGAATCTTGGTTGTTACAGAACGAACCATTCGTCCTAGCCAATGATGTGGCTCAGGTTTTCTATGTGAAGGACATGTCCTCCAGACCGAAAAAAAGAAAAAATAAGCAAACGAATACATCAGACGATGAGCCAAAGCGTCACATAGTTCTTTCAGGGAAAAGAAACATCGTGGGAGTCGAGGACAAGACAGACATGTCAGCAGATTATGATAAGTTTGATGAAATTCCGCCCTTCACAGTGAAAACTGACCCAAGCATCCCGTTAAATAATGAAGATGCTCCATGGTTACGGCCGAAGCGATCATAGGCCAGGGACATACGCGAAGAAGGGTTCATGGCTTTTATGTAAATCAATGTAATGTATTAAACCTTTATGTGATGTGTAGTAATGTATTAAACCTTTATGTGGTGAAAACCATAATACATAGCTCGGGTCCATTTTTATTTAACCATAATACATCACGAATAATGTCACTAACTTTTGCCGGGTCCTAAGCCACGGGGTGCTGAGCGGCCGGCGCTGCGCACCCAAAGAGCAGGAACCATCACAGGGAGAGGGCAGCACCCTGGGGAGGGGACGGAGGGTGGTGTGGAGCCTCCTTATATATAAGCAAAAGTTAAAAGAAAAAACTGACCAAAACACACGGTTTCCCCGTCATACAGCGCAACGGTGCCTCGTGAGTGACTGCATATCAAATGCACCGTTGGGCTGTATGACAGGAATCCGAATGCTTTGTATACTGCAAATCATCGCGTGGTCGTGAGACGGCAAATCGGCCTTCGATCCAGACAGCGGCAAGACGTCTCTGATGATCTGCAACCATCCGAACAAGTGTTGGGGATATTGCTAATCATCAGAGATCCTTGCCGCTGCTTGGATCCGACCGAGGGAAGGGTTCACCTTCAGCCTCCGCTCTAGGAACTCCTGCCTCTCAGAAATCTTGCTCTCTGCTACCCGTGTACTGCCAATGATGGATGCTATATATAGGGTCGTGGCCCCTTTAGTCCCGGGTGGTATCACGGCCCGGGACTAGAAACACACCCTGATCCAACGGCTCACAAGCCCTCAAAAGAAACACACCCCTAATCCAACGGCTCACAAGCACTCGAAAGAAACACACGATCCGTATGCTTCTTCCTTATTGGTGGGATTCCCTTTAGTCCCGGTTGGTGGCTCACAGAGTGATCCAACAGCTCAGAAGCCCTCAAAAGAAACACACCCCTGATCCAACGGCTCACAAGCGCTCGAAAGAAACACACGATCCGTGTGCTTCTTCCTTATTGGTGGGATTCTCACTATATATATGTAGTCATGGCCTCCATTGGCATAGCACATCTAAACTCATATCTGCAACCTCGTCACTCTCCCATGGCTTCCACCGTACCTATTCTAACCTACTCGGAGGCGGAGGCGCTTTGTGCTCGAACTACCCCTGCCCACCCGGCTACGATGTCCCCGCCGGCTGGAGGCTGAGCACCGGAGGCGTGCCGGTCCCTCCTGTCCCTCAAGGTTTGGCGCGCCGGGCGGCCATCACGAACCACTACTACCTCGAGCTCACTCCGGAGCAGCGGATGGATCCCCGCTGGCATCCCGACTACCGCCCGACTTGGGACGCCTTCTTCATCAATCGACGTGAGAGGACGCTCGCCAGGTACGAGGAGGACGGCCCGCCTCCTTCGAACTTCAACGAGGCCGGCCGTCGGCTGTGGTGGAGCGGTCGGACTCTCCAGAGCGTCATGAACTACATCACGGCCGGCAATAACCCCCGCCTGCGCTACCCTCACATCCAGTCCAGGCGAGCGCCGCCCGACGACAGCGACGACGACGACGACGACTACGACGACTACGAGGACGAGTATTATAGGCCTAGGCAGGAGTATGACTAACCTATGGTTCTTCTATGTATCCAAGATTGTTGTCATTAACTACTTCTGGTCTAGCTAAGACGACGATCATGTAAAATGTATTCTTTATCTCTGCATTTCCAAGTCTATGAAGAAGTTCAAATTTGAATTACTTTCAAAAAATAGGCATAAAGTCGTTAAAGTAGGCGAAATTAGCTAGAAACCTAGAAAATTACCAATATTTGTGGATTATCCATAAAATATGGTCTACTTTGTGTGATAATTGGATGGGTGCCATTTTGCACCATATTTGTTGTACTTGCTTCTTAAAAAATGTCATTTTTGACAATCGAAAAACAAAAAACGATATTTAGATAAGTAATTTGAAAAAAACTCAGTTCTGCAACATTGTTTGTCGTACCAAGATACAGCTATGTGTCAAATATGGGCACATTTTGATAAACTATGACATGGGGATGACCATAATGAGGCCATTTGACACGAAACTTATACATGTTTATAGATGATGGACCTTTTTGTGAAGAAGTTTTTTGTATACTATGTCAAAACTCAAGTTTATCATTTTTCCTACCAACTAGTACACATGAAAGTACTCCATGCCAAAGGATTTCATTTTTTGAGTATTTTTTCACTTTCTTTGACTTTTTTTAAAAGGTCAAAATGGCCGCCGTTACTATTCATTGTAAGGGATCGAATTATCCAAAACTATCGACGGTTCTGTGATATAACAACTACTTGTGCACCTTAAAATCATTTTTGAAAAAATTTCAGAGCAAACTATCACACACTTGTAGTTCAAATTTGAATTACTTTCGAAAAAATAGGCATAGAGTCGTTTAAGTAGGCGAAATTAGCTAGAAATCGAGAAAATTACCAATATTTGTGGATTATCCATAAAATATGGCCTACTTTGTGTGATAATTAGATGGGTGCCATTTTGCACCATATTTGTTCTACCTGCTTCACAAAAATGTCATTTTTGACAAACTAAAAACAAAAACAATATTTAGATAAGTAATTTGAAAAAATAGAAAATGGTTTTGGATTATTTATTCAAATTTAAACACTTTTCATGTTGAAAGTTTTTTCAGATTCAAAACCATTTGAAATTCATATTCAAACACCTAAATAAGAAAAAAAAAGGCGGGAACAACATTTCAGAACTGAAAAGTTCGAAATAATTTTGAAAAAGGACTCTTTGGTCCCGGTTTATACGAAGAACCGGGACCAGTGAGTCCATATACGCGCGAGCGAATGTGGCATTAATTGCGAGGGCATTGGTCCCGGTTTCTGCTACGAACCGGGACGAAAGAGGCATTGGTCCCGGTTCATGGAAGCAACCGGGACCAATGACCCTGGGTATAACTGCCTCCGCCTCTTCTTCTCCCTCGTTCATCTCCAAATCGACGAAATCGACTAAGGACGGAGAAGCGCGACGCGGAGTGAAACGACGCCGGCAGGCTGCCCGACCTCCGCGTCGCGCCCCACGCCGCACCCCGCCGCCGCCGTCGATGTCCGCCGCGGCCTCGACGCCGGCGCCGCGCCCATTGGTCTAAATCGTGCGAACTCGAGCCGCCGCGTCTTCTCCAAGTCCGGCCGCCGCGGGCCGAAGCCGTCCGTGCTCCTCCGGCCTCTCCGTCCTCTCTATTGGATTCCTGGTGAGCATACGGTGCCGTAGCATCCCTCCGTTCGATTTATTGTGCTCTGTAGCGTCGACGCGCTGAAGCTCATCGCCGGCCGTTGCTCCGCCGCGCCATAGCCATCGCTCCGGCGACCATTTCGTGGCGGCGCCGCTCCTAAATGACTTCCTGTGCACACGCGCATCCAACGCGCCCACTCGCCCGTCCTAACTCGGCCTCCTCCGGCGAGCCTCGCCGGAGCAGAGCCGCCGGGTGCTGCTGTGTCGATGACATGTGGGCCCGGCCTGTCAGGGTTTTATTCTTTTTGAAAATGTTTTCGGTAATTATTAAATATCTGACAGGTGGGACCCAGCCAGCTAAATTAATTCCAGAAATTGATTAAATCTTATAAATTCAATAACTTTTGATCTGTTTATCAGAAAAATATGAATAATATATCAAAATTCTCAGAAAAATAAATGTTAACCAATTATGTCAACATACAAATAATTTGGAACATTTAAATTTGGTGAATATTTGGGAATAACTTAAATGCATTTTCTTTAATTATGGAAGTAATTTAACTAAATGCTCATAATTGCAATTTGACCTCTAATAACATTTCAAACATGATTTAGAGTTCCATGTCAATGCATTAAATTGATCATGCATACATATTGCGCATTGCATCAATGCCATGTATTGATTGTGTTCTTGTCCGGTATTTGTTCTTCCCGGTAGATCGTGGTTCGGAAGTTGACCTCGCTTTAGTTACTTTTAATATGTTAGTGATGTTAGTGACCTGTGCTAGGTTTGAATTAAGTTTTGTGCATTGTTCTTAATTTGCAGAAACTATGGAACGAGACGAAAATCAGGAAAACATCCTCGAGGATATAATCCGGGGCCGGAAGATGTCGATGTCACCTCGGAGTTTTTGAACAACTCCGGTGAGGGAGATGAGTCTCTCAACCGAAGAGACGGCTCCGGTGAGGTAGAACCCGACGGATGGGGTGAGGGAGAAGTCGCGAGGGAGAAGCCGAAGGCTCCGGTGGAACATTAAATGTTGCAAACTCCGGCGAGGTGCATATACATATATTAATGAAGCCGAAGATTGTATTAATTAAGCCTCTGCTGTCTATATACATATATTAACGCTCTTTCTTCTTTTAGCCCTCCGGATCGAGCAAATCTTCTGTAAGGACAAAACGAGGCCCAGCCAAAAAGTTGGGCGACCAAGAAAGGTACAGGATCGAAAGAGTCGCTGAAGACGGCACACCGACTGCTCCCCCTGGTGTTAAAAAAAAATGGTAAAGCAATGCGGAGTTCTTGTTAGGGACTTCATCCCGATCACCGTTCGAGAATGGCATCGGCCAAAGGAGAGAAGGAGTAGATGTCAGCGATGGGCAAAGAAAGACTTTGGAGAAAGCTCATGGTTAATTTCACCCTGCCGGCGCCAGAGGTGGATTCAGATGAGGAGGATCCAGATGAGGCAGAAAAGATTGCCCGGAAAACATGGAGCAAAAAGTCAAGGACTGGGCTCTTAAGAAGATGGCCGAGCTATTCAAGAACTGGAAGAAAAGATTGAACAACGTTTGTCAAGAAAAATAAGACTCCAGACTTCGATAAAGGGTATGAGAAGATAAAGGACTACTGGGAAGAATTTGTGGCGTACAAGAAATCGGAGGAAGCTCTGGAAAAGTCTGCAAAAAATGGCAAATGCTGCTCTAAAGATGTACCACCATACTATGGGGCCTGGTGGCTACGCTTAGCATGCCTAAGTGGGAGAAACTTGAGGCGGACCTGCTGGCTAAAGGGATCACTCCAGAGCCACTCGCATGGATCGAACGGGCAAGAAATTGGTTTTACGGGCATGGGGGCACGTTGGACGCAGAAGGGAAGTGCATATATAACAGAAGACACAAAGATAATCCCCTACTACCCATCCAAGAAATTAGAAATGCATTCAAGGATGTTGCAGAGGGACGGTTCATTCCCGATAGAGAGGATGACGAGCTCACACGCGCCCTTGGGAATAAGGAACACGACGGACGACACGAGGCGTGATAGGCTCCAAGCCCAAGACAATTGCGATTCCCGAGCACAGGAAGAAATTTCCTGATAGAAGCCATCAGAGGAGAAAGGAAAGGGAGGCAATGGAAGCACGCGCTGCTGCAGACCGGCTGCGTAATATAGAAGAAGAATTAAAGCTGCAGAAGGAACAAATTGCCGCACTTAGCCAGCAAGGTACTAGCGGCCAATCTCAGCGGCACATGGTAGAAGCTGCATGCGATGGTACCGGTGGCCCATCGAATCGGAAAAGCAGCGTGGCTTCCACGGAGCTCCAGGATGGTAATGATGATGCAGTGGCTCCTCTTCGTCGCTACCCAGTGGATGATATCACGGAGAGCACACCTTGTGAGCTGCATGTGAAAGTTTATAACTTAACCGTGAAGGTGGCGGTCGGCTATGCCGTACCAATTGGACCTAATCCAACTTACCATTTCTCTCCGGTTCCAAATGGCTACGCTGTTGTCGGGGTGGATGAAGTGATGAAAGATTTTGAGGAGCTGAAGCTGCAACACCCTGCAGGTGAAGATGGGGAGGTGCTTGAACTTGGAGAAGCCAAGAAAGCGCCATTCTATGGCCAAAGGAATTCATCGTGCTTCCGAACTGGCAGCCAAGGCCATCGACTCCTCACCAGTCTCCAGCGCAACAGTCCTCTTCACCGCCTCAGCATTCTCCAGCGCAACCGTCCTCTTCACCGCCTCACAGTCTCCAGCGCAGCCGTCTCCGCCGCCGCGTCAGCCGTCCGCCCACCGCTGTACTATGAGAAGCGATCACCGAAACGGACCAACGCCGCTCCCCCGCTCCCCACTCAGAAGAGAGGTCGCACTCAAAAATAGTCGACATCCCGTCGGTTCCTCCCAAGAGACCTTATGACAGGACTGAAGCGGAAAACGCCGCGGTAGTGGCTGCCTACAATAAGGCTTTTTTTGCACCAAAAAAGCCCGAGCAAAAGAAGGTATATGATGAAAAACCAAAAAGTGGGCTAAGTCCTTCCTTGAGCAGCCATCCCAGATATCGATGAATCTGCCATCTGACTATGGTCGTGAACTTACTAAGCTAGCACGTGCCCAGTCTGAGCAGAACAAGGGAAGAAGTGCAAAAAGCGGGAAACAAATTGCCCAGCTCGGACAGCAGAAAAATCAATCGGTCCCCCCGCTCATAGTGTGTTCCGATGTCGACAAGGACTTCAGAGCCGCTATGGATAAGGACCTGGAATTATTGGACCCCAGAGCCATAGCTGCTGCTAAAGAACTTGGTGTCACTGTATCGCAGGCCAAGGAAAGCTACCGCCTTGGGTATGACCTTGGTCAACTTTTAGGCTATGAATATGCGCCAATGTTAGAGATGGCACGGAAATATGTCCAAGGGGAGCCTATGGTCAGTAATGAGGAGCTCACGCGTCTATCAACACATATGCGAAATCTGCATACTGGTACCTGGTGCACACATCAAAGAAGGACGCGAAAGAGTGGTTTCCGGTGGACGTTAGAGTGGAGCATTTCTTCAAACGTTACATTATACAGGTTCAACTGACTGAACTGTTCCAGTTATTCCAAAAGCGCGCCCTCGACAAATCTATCCTCCTTGCTATTGTCTGTAAGTGATTTATTTTCGTAATTAAGTCTCTAGCTCAGCTCGTTCATTGCCTGTATTATATTATCCTGACTATATATATATATCCTTTTGTACGCTATTATGCAGAATGAAGATGATGGAATGCAAAAGATCTAGAGTTTTTGAGGTTGGGTTCGTTGACCCATATATCGTGAATTCACATACGTTAGTCAATCACCCCAAAGACGTGGAGCATGACCTGACCACCTTTTTAACAAGCAAATTTCTGTACGGAAATACTATTTCCTTACAACTTCAGGTGAGTGTTTCTGTCTTGTACATATTTTTATTTGGCTTTCTCGATGTTAAGTGTAATTGATGAGCTATGCATGTCTGCTTTATGTAAACGTCCGCAGGTTCCACTGGATTCTGCTAAGCATTCAACCTGACAAGTCCATAGTTGAAGTCCACGACTCATTAAGTTGGGACCAAGCGACGTGGTCCGACATGAAAGAAATGCTCAACAAGTAATTTCAATCATTATCGCATTATATCGCCCTCTTTCGTTCGTTCCCTGATATCAAGTAATTAATAACTCCTTTGTTCATTTTCTTTGCCAAAGCAGGTGTTGGACAATTTTCAAACAGAAGGTAGAAGGTCCATTCAAAGATGAGCTAACTTATAATCGGTGAAAGTCCGCAGCAGCCACCGGGGAGTAATTTATGTGGATTCTACGTTTGCGAGTTCATTCGCGAGTTGACCACTGAGCGGAGAACAACTCTTTGAGCAAAATGCGGGAGAAGCTCGACCCAGAACGCGCGTAGAGCAATTCAAGAGGAATTGGCGGGATTTCTGCTTAGGGAGGTCATCGATGAAAGGGAGAACATTATGCTTCGGACGATGAACTACATATGTGATCTATCTCCATGTAATTAAATAGTTGTATTCTCGCAAGAGATCGAATATTAATTATATATGCATCAACGTGTACTGTGTATATAGTAGAGCGTATAATATGCGTACGGAAACGATGGAGAGCACGTCGGCGATGCGAAGAAGGGGGAGACGACGGAGGCACCGGCGAGAGGGAGAGGGGGCACCGGCGAGAGGGGGCACCGGCGAGAGGGAGAGGGGCACCGGCGAGAGGGGGCACTGGCGAGAGGGAGACCCTAAACCCTAAATACAAAAAAAAAACACTCATTGGTCCCGGTTCGTAACAAGAACCGGGACCAATGAGTCTCCCCCCACGCCCAGCCAGAACTGGCCACGTGGCCACCCATTGGTCCCGGTTCGTGGCCCAACCGGGACTAGCATTAGTCCCGATTGGCCAGTCCCGGTTGGGCAACCGGGACTGATGGCCCAACCGAACCGGGACCATAGGCCTATTTTGCACTAGTGTAACAACACAGATCATAGAAGAGTAACAGAAAATGATATGACAATACTGGACATCCAGGCTCAGTACCATTCAGGACAATCATCTGCTTAAACTTCTCCTTACGGTTACGCACCCTAGGGTAGGATATATGTTTTTTAGTTGGACCTAGAGAGATTTAATATTGAAGGGGCATCAAAAAAAGTAATGTGTGGCATTAGAGGGTAAATATTTCCACCTTTAATGATCCATAGGCTGTCATTAGCTAAAGAGTTTAATTAATGGTCAGATGTTTCTGATTTTTGTGGGATTTTCTAAACTATTTCTCTCTTTTTTTTCTGGTAGCCCGTAATTTAGTTTTAATATATAATAGACTTCCTACTATTTTATGGGTGGCAACTTGTTGAACATGAGTGGAAATTTCCTACTATGATGAAAACCAACCGTGCAGTGTATATGGCGAACTTTATATACGGGCCATAGTATATTATGCATGTTGATCACCCGTTTAATTAAACCAACTTGTTAGTTCAAGCATCTCTCTCAATTGGTTCTCGTGATCTAGTTTAATCACGGTGCCAGTTAGCCACCAGTGGGATGCTCAACTAAGCAAGCACGACTTTGTCTACACCTAACTTAAATTGTTTGAAATAACGTGTGCCTCGAGAGAGATCTGACTTTTCCGTTAGTTTATTCATGTGATATTTTACATGCCAAGTTGCTTCGTTTGCTTAATTTGTCCAACTCGGTTCCACAGGGTTGGTAAGTTCCCACGGCCAATAGTTGGTGTCAAAGCTTTCTATCAGCTAAGCTCTGAACGCCGTTCATTGACCCAGCGTTTGGTGGATCAGTTCTCTAAAAAGCGTGGCCTAGTCCTCTTATGTCTTTCTACCTCTGAAAAGCCTAAATGCCTCTGGAAGCTGTTGCATGGGGCATTTCCATCGCAGGGTGGATCATGTCGCCTATCGTCTCCAAGGTTCTGGATAGAATCTTGTCCAACCACAAATCCAACAAAGCAGAGACACTTCGCCGCCTATTGACGGATTTTCTTCCTCGACTGACGCTTACTCTAGAAGCAGCAACGCCCCTAAAAAATATGCAAGGATTCGAGGTGATTATGAGGGATCTCAAATCGGCTTTCTATGACATGGAAGACATTCTTGACGAATTGGAGTACATTCGTCACGAAAAGAAGCTGAACAAGCAAAAAAAGTCCGAGAAACAGAAGGGCGAACTTAATGTGGATGCTGGAGCTAGCTCATCAAACCAGGTCACTTCTTGCTATCCTCAATTTTAGTTACATAGATGAATACTTGCTCATATGCCTGCAAGGTACCTTTATCAGTTGTTGTGTTTTCTACATGTATTTCGGTAGAATGCATCATGTAATAATACGGAAATTAAAGTTGCACCCGAGCTCACATGCTCCTGGTTGGGTACGAAACTCGAAAAAAAAATAAAAACACTCCAAACAACTCGGGAAAAAAATCAGAGACGAACATGTTACAGTTACCTACATACGTGCAAAGTTTTGTAAAAAAATAACACATTTTATGCTCTGTGTAAAAAGACAAAATCAGTGGCTAACATGAGATCTAGATTCGTCTTTTTTTGGAGTACTGATTTTGTCTTTTTTGCACGGAGCACAAACAAAGTCATTTCTTGACGAAATTTGACACGTATGTAGAACCTTTTCACATGTTCGTCTCTGATTTTTTTTCAGAATTTTTTGATATATTTTTCTATTTTTTTCGAATTTCGTGCATGTGAGTTCGGGAGCCAAATCTGCTCTCCCATCATAGGCATATCTTATAGGTTTTCTTTCATGTAAAGGCTTTCCACCAAAGGAAGAAATAACATTTTCAAATATACAAAAAACAATTAGACATAGAAATATCTGGTTCGGCTATGTTTGCAAATTTCATGATAACAAGATTAAATTTGCGTCTTGTACACAAAAGGTTTAGTCCTTAATATATATGTTGTCTTCTAGAGCGTCCAAATTTGTTTTAGTTTTCGTACAGACGCAGAAGTGTTAATTTCAGATTAAACTTACTCGAAATAGGGTTTCGTCCCATTTTACAAATAAGCCCAACGGTCGAACCGATACAAAGTGATGAGGGAAACCTCTTACAAAGCAGATCAAAGATAGGAAAAAGAAAAACACGGAGATCCAAACTTGCCACCATGGTCACCGGAATAAACCCAAGGGACGGGCTACACGATGATGCCCCCAAGAGAGTAACGACGTATCACGTCGCCGACATCGAGACTGGGAAGGTCAAAGGTTTTCACCCGGAGCCCTAACGCGGCGAAGATAGCCACAATGGCGCCCCAAGAGGGTAACGATACCCACAGCCATCGCCGCCATTGGCGCCAGAGTACAGAGCTTTCATCCGAAATAACCTTCGCATAACAACCCATAGTCTAATTGCACATTAACCCCGAGTAGAATCTCCAGACCACGATCTGGGAGTCGCTGACACCAACACCAGGAACCCCTCGTGTTGGGCGCCTGGGCGCGGTCGTTAGTTTGGTCAGGCCCCCGTACGCCCTCCCGCTCTCGGCGACAGAAGCATGGTGCCACGCTCGCCGGCCGTCGCCATCTCGCCGCGTCTGCCCAGGCGGTCCCGCTCTGCCATCGGCACCGCCGCGCCATGGTCGCACCCCCACGCGTCGCCCGCTCTCGGCGACAGCGGCAAGTCGCAGCTAGCTCGCTGCGCTCGCGAGCTCTCCCGCTCGTGTTAGCTAGCTAGCTGCGCGTGCTAGCCAGCGACTGCGCCGTCTTGTCACCTCGTGTCTGGCCGCTGTCGACCACATCGGCGCATCCTCGCGCTAGCTCGCCGTGCTGCAGCCAGCCTCCGGGGAGCAGCGCACGCACGCGCACAATTAGCACACACAGAAGCGCAACTTGCTCGCGCAACGCCGTTCTCCACCTCGTCCCCGACGCGCCGCCGTGGAGCACCTCGAGCACTGATATGTCAGCCATGGCGGCGAGGACGCGGCCCCCTGGGCGCGTGCGCAGCGCTGGTGCCAAGAAAGTGGTGCACGACGAGAACACTCCCCCCTGGGCGCGCACGACGCTAGCGGCCGGCGGCACGAGCTGGCGTCTGGACGAGGTCGCTGGCAGCCGCAAGAGCGGCGCCGCACCCTTCAGAGTAGAGAGAAAGGGGATTGGGGAGAGGAGAAGAGGGAGGCTAGACAGCGGGGAGGGCACGTCGCGGCGGCTGGCGGCGAGCCGAACCTTTTTTTAATTCTAGCCGGACTAGTCAATGCAAGACGTGGGAAAAAATCGAAAACCTAAAATGGAGCCTTTTTTGAAAATTCGAAATCGACATTTAAAAGTTTTAAAAAATGTGAAAAAAATCCTGGATGTAGATATTATTGAGATCTACAATCATGATAATTTTCAACTCCAAATTTGTTGTATTTTGGTCTGCATAAAAAAGACAAATGGGTGGATCTGGGTGATGAAGAATACACAGTTTCAAATTTTTTAAATTTCCTCCGATATGTCTTTTTTGTACAGCACAAAATACAATGAATTTGGAGTTAAAAATTTGCACGGTTGTTGATCTAAACAATATCTACATACGAGAAGTTTTCATTTTTTTGGAAACTTAAAAATGTACATTCCAAATTAAAAAAGGGCTCCATGTATGCCGGGTTCCAAAAATCCACTCTCGGGAAAAATTAGACTAAGCGTCGTTACCTGACAGTGGGCCAGTTTGGTCAGAGAACCAATCAAGATGGTTCCAACCAAAAAAATCAGTACTCGGCGTCACACTCGTGCCCCAATGCGTGATGGTTCCTACTGCTTACCTCAAAACCGGTGGTAAGTAGACAACTTCGCCCCAATTGTGGTGGTTCTGCGTCATTTTCTAGATATGGATGTATTACTTGTACTTTGAAAGTGTGTACTGTCTCCGTTCACTCTTATAAGACACACTTTTCATCCATTTCATTTAGCCATATATATACAAAATGAGTGAAGTCTAGATTCACTCATATTGGTATGCATGTGGCCAAATGGAATGGATGGAATGTTTGCCTTATAAAAGTGAACGGAGGGAGTATTGTGTTTAGAGTAAATTCTACTTTGTACTTCCTCCGTATCAAAAATATAAGACTTTCTAGCTAGTTTTTGATACATGTATCTAGACATGTTTTAGCGCAAAATTCATGTGAATCTTACACTAAAACATGTCTAGATACATGTGTGTAGAAACTAGATAGAGAGTCTTATATTTTGATACGGAGGGAGTACCATACATATAAGATACGAACTTACGAGACACAGTCCAATATGAAATGGTTCTATTTTGACATTAGAAATGTTTGTTGTTTTGCAGGATATTAGTATCGAAGCGAGTTTAACTCTTACTGGAGCTTTAAACAGACGTTTGAAAAAGTATATGGACAAGACAACAGAACTCCTTAATAGAGCAGAGCTTATTATGCCGCTCGCAGAACTCGTCAGGCACAACAAGAAAAGAAAAAGAAACGCCCAACATTCTACAGTCAGACATAGCAATAGTTCAGATCCAAAAGTCAAGGTAACTGGCCGAGTTGCGGATCGTCGCCAGATAGCAGAAATGCTACGTCATACAATAGATGGTGTCAATCCAGGCTCGACTATCTCTGCAATTGGAATTTATGGTCTTTCAGGTTCTGGGAAGACAACCCTCGCACAATATGTTTGCGAGAAGGAGGAAAAGGACAACTACTTCGACCTTGTTATGTGGATTCGTGTTTCTCAGAACTATAATGTCAGTGACATTTTCAAGGAGATGTTTGAGGCAGCTTCAGAAGATAAGGGCAAATCATGTCCTAACTACAATAGCCTTGATGTGTTGGAGAAAGAACTGCAGAAAAAACTGGATGACAAACGATTCCTCTTGGTACTAGATGATATCTGGTGCGATGAGGATGATGCTGGGCAGAAGTTACGGAACTTACTTTCTCCACTGAATTGTGGAATGGAAGGAAGCAAGATCCTAGCGACAAGTCGCAATAAAGAGGCATTTTCAGACCTAGGTCCTGGTGTGGCATGTACTGACTTCCCAATAAAAGCCTTAGATGATGAAACCTTCTTGGAACTATTCATGTATTATGCCCTTGAACGTCCAAATCCAGATGATCCATATCAAATAGAACTCAGAAGTATTGGGGCTGAAATTGCACAGAAGCTGCGAGGATCACCTATGGCAGCATCTACAGTGGGAGGACAGCTACGGAAAAAACATAACGATGCTGAGTTTTGGAGAACAACTCGAGATCGGGACCTTTTGAATGAGACGACCGGGTTGTTTTTTGGAGCTACCAGCAACTTGATGAGCAGGTCAGACGATGCTTTGCTTACTGCAGTATTTTCCCAGAAGACATCGTTTTGGCCGTGATATCTTGGTTAAAATGTGGATCGCAGAGGGGTTCATACAGACAACTAGTACAGATGATGACATGGAAACTGTTGGACGGGGTTATTTTGACGAGTTAGTGGCAACCTCATTCATGCAACCAGAAGAAAAGTCCGGAGGCACTCAGACCTATTTTCTCCATGATCTTATGTATGATTTAGCCGAGCAGGTGCAAGGAATGATTGCTTCAGAATTGAGAAGGGCCAGACAAGCGATATTCCTCCTGATGTTCGCCATCTTAATGTTATGCATGATAGAATAAATTTTGAGAGGATTTTTGAATTGGAAAACTTAAGGACACTCCTTGTTGATGATTATTTATTGCTTACCCCAATCAACAAAGAATTCTTTGTGAAAGTTTTTGAGAAGCTGAAGAAACTGAGGGTACTGTTAGTAAAGAGCAATCAAATGGTGTGCATTATCCCAGAAACTATTGGTCATTTAAAGCATCTACGCCATCTTCTTATACAGTTTCCCAACGCAACTAAGCTAGTTTTACCAACAACATTAAACAAGCTTTACCATCTGCAAGTGCTAATGTTAAGTTTTAGCATAATATCAGATTTTATGGCTGACATAAATTTGGATAACCTCACAAATTTGCGCCATATCAGTTGCAAACCAGATGTGAAATGTCTGAACATTGGCAGGTTAACATCACTCCAAACACTCAGAAGCTTCAGTTTAAGGGATGAACATGGGTATCAGTTAAAACAGCTGAGCGACCTAAACAAGATTGGGGGCGTCCTGTGGATTAATCAACTTGAAATTGCTAAAACCGAGAATGAAGCGCGTGAAGCAAAGTTAGCTGATAAGAAGAGACTGCGAGAACTCCATCTGTCCTGGAGTCACGATAAAAACTGCAAACCAGAAGTTCAAGCAGCGGTACTTGAGGGTCTTTGCCCACCCAAGGAACTTAAAGGTCTGCATATCAGAAATTACCACAGTCCGAGGTACCCAAATTGGCTGGTGAGTAAGCAGAATGGACACCCAGAGTTCCTGCATATTCTTTGGCTCGACGGATGCAGTCAGTTGGCACCTTTTCCCCAACTGTTTCAGTTTTTGATTTATCTTCGTGAGCTATGTGTGACGGACTGCAACTGGGCCACCTTGCCAGACAATGTGAAGGACCTCAGGCACCTCAAGATCCTAAAACTTTCGGGTTGCTTGTATCTTAAATCGCTACCAGAACTCCCCCAGTCACTTCAGAAGTTTGTAGTGTCTCGATGCGATGAAGCGTTCATGTTGTCGTGCAAACAACCAGATGCTCCGAACTGGAAAAAGATTAAGCACGTTTATGTCAAGGAAATTGATGATAAATGAAGCCGCTCTCTTATTGTTAACGACAGCAAGAAAGGTATATATACATATACATCTAAATCTCTTTGATTCCTCATCTAGCAAAAATATCATAATGATTGGGACAACTGTGCTTACTTGTGAAAATACCAGGCTTCATACTGGGGATGGAGCTGAAGAAGAAAAGTCATATTCCTTAGGATATGCTGCCATTTTAGCGGGTAGCGATTTGTGGCACTGTGTGTGCCTTCTCATTAGGTGTTATATACTCGTCCTATCATGCATTCCGGGCGATTCTACATATCATATCTGCATGCAACCGATGAATACTGGATCTATTTATTTCCTATGGTTTGTAATACTGTGGAGTTGTGAACAGACGGTTTATTTGCTTCCTATGGTTTGATATACTGTGGAATTGTGAACACTGGATATATTTGTTTGCTATGATTTGTAATAAGTGGAGAGTTTAAATTTAAACTTGCAGAAACGCTCTGCTCATGCTCGCCCCCGCGGGCGACGCATGGGCGAAACCCTAGCGTGCCGCCCCGCCCCCCTCATCCTTCCCCTTCCCGCCGCTGCCGGCAGAAGTCGCCGGCAAAGCCAGGGTGGTACCTGGCAGTATCTTCTCTACCCACGCGCTTAGTCGTCCTCGCGGGGAGGTCACGGCTGGCGGCGGTGGCTTCAGTCGACGGCACAGCTGGCTCTCTGAGCTTCGGCGGCCGTGGCGAGGCTCCTCCTCACGCCAGTGCGGCCATGAAGCCAGATGGTTGTCGGCGGCGTCTGGCTTGCTCTCCTTGCTGGTATGGTTGCGGAGGGCTGCTGGGTTGTGCGGCCGCAGACGTTTTTCCGGCGGCCTCGCGTGCATCCCCTCTTCTGGAAGAGTGCGGTTTTTCCACACAATCGTTGAGGTCCCTGGCTTATCCAATGGACGTAAATGTTCTACTCCCTCCGTTTCAATTTAATTGACTTGCTATGCACCACATGTGGATGTATCTAGGCATGTAACATGTCTAGATACGTCCACATTTGGTACATAGCAAGTCAATTAAAATGGAACAGAGGGAGTAACAGCGTGTTTGGTTCATGGGAATTAAAGATAGGGAATGTGAGTTCAAGTTTTTAGATAAAAGGCCTTAAATTACTGCCCAGCTTTGAGTTAACAAAACTAAATGGGAGTTCAAGTTATTAAGACTTTTAATCCATTAATTGAATGAAGGGAATTAAGTAGGGATTAAGGATGGCAATTTTACCCATGGGTACGGGTACCCGCGGGTACCATACCCATATGGGTAGTACCCGTACCCTACCCGTTAAGTCATGGGTAGGGCACGGGTATAACTTTGTACCCGTGGGTATACCCATACCTTACCCGTTTATATAGCTTATCCATGGAGATCCAACATTCATTCTCGTGAGCTTGTTAACCTATATTAAAATTGTCATCAATTGTCAATTTGACTTGAGATAATTGTCACGTACTCAAATATATGTTATTGAGTTGAGATAAAGTTTTTATTATATCATATGTATGATCGATGAATGTAAAATTACAAAAACTTGTGTACTATTTGATCTACCCGTTGGGTATCTAATGGGTATGGGTACCAGACGGGTATGGTACGGGTAAAGTTTTGTACCCGTGGGTACGGGTGTGGATAGAATTTTGTACCCATTAACTACACGGGTATGGGTATGGTATTACTCTACTCGCCTCATACCCTACCCATTGCCATCGTTAGAGCATCTCCAACCGGAATGGCCCAAATTGGCCCCCAAACTGTCCGCGGAAACGTCCGGGCGTGTCCGCGGACAGTGACCGTACAAGCCCCAAAAATAGCCTCCTACAGCCGTGTCCCCCAAATCAAACCCCTAAAACCATACAATCCATGCATGTAGGCGTTCAACGTCGATCATATTGCATCAAGTTCGGATAGTACATAGACACAAACTACTACATAGACAAACTAGCAAAATAATCTAGGCTAGCGGCGGCGGTAGGTGGTGGAGCTTCACTGCGGCGCCTTCCCCTTTCCCTTCTCGTCTGCACCGGGGCGGCGGACGCGCTCGAAGACGGCGTAGGGGTCGCCGCTGGAGCCGGAGGTGTCGCCGCCGCTCCTGGACCGCGCCGCCATGAGGCGGACATGGTGCGTTTGCTCGGAGGCAAGGCGCGCCACCGCGGTATTCTTGCGACTCGGCGACGGCGGCGTCGAACATCTCCTTGTTCTTGCGGCGGAGGCGCCGCGCGTCCGTCTTCGCCGTGGTCAAGGAGTAGGCGATTACGTCCGGTGGGACGTCCGCCGCTTGGGCGGTCCTCACCACCGTGGCTGCCGCCGCTCGAGGGTCAGCGTTGCGGAGGCGGCGTAAGGCCTTTCCCTCGGTTTCCGGCGCCCTCCGTGGAGGGGAAGCCGGAATCAGGCGCCACCCGCCGGCGCCATCCGGGAGCATCCTCCAGCCCGGGGGAGCTCTGACCGGCAGGATGGGGAACGCCGCCTTCTTCTTGGCGTGCAGCGCGGGCGCGCGCATCTGCGGCGCCAACCGCATCGGCGGGGAGCGTGACGGGGGGTCGAGCGATGGTGGGTGGGCGTGGAGCCGCATTCACTCTGCGGTGCCCATCCACGTGGCTGAGCGCGGCTGCACTGCCCGCTCGCCGCCGGCGTGGAGTCCTTGAGCGACTCCGCAATAGCCAGGCGAAGCGCGAGCTCCTCCTCGTCGATAGGAGGGGATTCGGAGCCCGCTGGCGCCGGCGCGAGCCTTGAATCCACCTCCGGCTCGATCTCCTCCCAGTGTCGGAGGACGACATTGTTGCTGCGGGAGGCGGGGAGACGGTGGCGGAATGGGGGAAGAGGAAGTGGGGAGCGGAGAGGGAGAGGGGATCTATTTAATACGGCGGTGGACAGCGGAGGAGGCCGCCTGGGAATCCGCGCCGGCGACTCCACCCCACGCTGCCGGCGCCGGTCAGTCTCCCGCCGTGTGGGTCCGCGCTGTCAGCGACCGCGGGGCGGACGCGTCCGGGCGCGTCCGCGCAACCGCAAACCCGCCCCAGATATGGGCTGGGTTTGGGGTGTGCCGGACCGCCCGGTCGTTTGGGGCCGGTTTGGAGGCCTCCGTTGGGTGGAGGTTTTTGGGCCAAAAGCCGTCCGGCCTGCCCGCCCGGACGTTTGGGGTGGGTTTGAGGCCTCCGGTTGGAGATGCGAAGTGGAAAGGGAATTCACACGCTAAACTTCCACTATTCTCTTACCTAGGCAGCGTGTTTGGTTCGAGGGAATTAGGAGGAGGGAATGGGAGTTAACGTTCTAGGGGACTTGAAATCCGCTGTATGGTTGGTAGACATGGGAATTGATTGGATAAGAGGAAGGGGAATTAAGCGAGTCACGTCCCGCTATCCCTTCCTTGGGGGACCCTGGTAATTAGGCCGGGGAATGGGAATTAGCCACCGATTTCTCCGCGACTGATGCAAATGATGAATGGAATTAGCCGGAGGCTAGCTTTTGCACAGGGACGATCGTTCGGCTCGCTGCATGTTCTTCTGGTCATACTCGCCACCGGCCCGAAATACTCGCGTTCGCCAGAAATAATCGGCCTATCACTCAGTTCACTCGTATTTGGCCGGGTCAAACATACAACGCAAAGTCAATCAAGCAGTTAATCACCACTAATATAAAAAGGCACAGAGTGTGCCAGTGTGGGATCCAACCAATACACACCATCAGATCGTCTAAACGCACAGTACAGATTAGCCCCGTCTTTAGGATGACTCCAACGGGTAGGCGTCTCTGATCGCCAAGCCCTATAGGCAGGCCTAACGGGGCGACGCAAAAGCGGACCGTGGCCGATTTCAGTCCGTTGCGCGTCTGCCCCGACGCATTCCTGGTCCAAATTTGGGCCACGGATGCGTCGGCACGGACGCGCGGCGGAGTGGAAACGCGTCCGCGCGGCCACGCGTGGTGTCCTCCTCGAGCCCACCTGTCAGACACGCGGCGCCGGTTAGCTTCCCCTGGCCCAGTCGTTTTTAATGTCAGGGGATAGGGACGGCCAGCCCCCACCCACTCCACTGCCCCTGTCCGCTCCCTCTCCGGCGACCAAACTCTAGCCAGTGATCCAAGCCTTGCCGCGATGCCGCTCCGATGGCCGGGGTTCGGCAAGGCCAAGAACGACCGTGAGGCGGGGTCGTCCTCTGGCCGCCGCTGCCTCCGCACTCCCTCCCCGACGCCATCTCTTTCCCCACCCTCTTCCCCGGCGCTGCTCCCCGCCGTCTTCAATCTCGCGCCACCGGGCGCCGAGATTGCGCGGCGCGACCGCGTCTATGTGCGCGTGGAGGACTGATGGCCCTTAAATGGCTTAGGTTGAGACCCCAATAGCAGAGTGTGTAGTACGGGCAAGACAGATTTTCCCCACGAAGGTGACTCGAGGGTTTATATCGAACTCTCGGGGAATCAGTAGTGGAATCTTTACCTCCTTATCCTTCCCTTGGAAACCTGCAAACAAAAATAAATTGTTTTGTGCCCTCAACCTCACCAAGTGGTTGTCAAGCACAAGGTGTGAGAATGATAAAACAAAACAATAAATAAATATGCAATGAAAATGTGCAAGGATGATGATAGTAATGATAAATGATATTTTTGGGTTTTATATGATGTATGCAAGATGCAAAAGTATTTTTGTATTTTCGGATTTTTTTTTAATAGCTGAAAATAAAAAGTGGATGAAAGTTGTTGGAAAGGTGTTTCTTATGATTAAAAATGGACCGGGGTTCATGATTTCACAAATGCACTCTCTTTTTAATAAAGTGGTAGACAATGGAACACATAAGTTAACATATGAGATTGCAACAAAATTTCATGACAAGTTATTAATAATATGGGCATCACGTCCTAACATAGAGATCTTTTGGTTATTAATCTCTCTTATACTCTACTAAGATGCAAACTAAATCATAACACCTTAGTATTAAGATAAATCAGAGCATAGCAATAAGTTTCATGACATGAAGTTGAAATAAGAACATGCTAGATCTAGTCATGGAGTAGTGGCATGGTCACACCCACATCTCCGGTAGCAAGGTATTTCTTTTTATCCCTAGTGAGGCAACAAAGTAAGGTAAAATACCCAAATGGATCGCGGAACTTTCTCTCACGTTCACCGCACTAGCCACCCCCCGTTACTCCATCTAATGCACACGTTCCCCCTCACACGCTCTCATAAACATGCTTGATCATAACAAGTTAATACCCGTCTAACAAATCCCTGCCTAGGGCACGTTGGATCCCGCTTTTTGTCTCCTCGCCTTCTCCAGCATGTTCGCGGGAAAGATCTCAACCTTCTCGGCGTGAAGATACTGTCACTGATTTGGGCGATTCCTTTCCGCCGTTGGATTTATGTCAAGATCAGAACTTGCCCCTGGACTCTCACGACAAATCAGACTTTCCCTATCCTGGCGATTCGGTTCCCTCTGAGCTCACAGGATATGAAGGCCCATCGATGCTGGATGGAGTGGTTCTTAAAGGGAATGTTGCTGTCGATGGTTTAGATGCCTTGAATGTTCACATTGCTGAAGCTGAACTTGATGCGGAGCATTTTATGACTGAGTTCCCTCTGTGGCCATCTTTTCTGCACTACCTTGTTTGGATGCTCTATAAGGTGTACACTCGTGCACTCCTTTCTGCTGAACATACACAGATTTCTGGATTTGCTGCTGCCCTGTTCCATAAGCTGTCTGAGCTTCAGTGGACCACTGTACAAGACCAGGCTCTGCATTCTTGGGTTGTTTATGTGGATCCTCCAGAGATTTCTACTGGACCATGGGCCTCCATTGGTTTGAATGCAGTTTTCCCGCGCCCACTCATAACTGAACTTGTTCCGGTCACTGGCTTTGCTGACATGCCAGCTCTTGCCGAATTTCAGCCATCGTCTGCTAGTAATGTTCCTCTCCTGGATAATGTGGATTATAACCCTACAGCTACTGTTTCTGATTTGGCTGCTGCGACTGCTACTTCTGGCCCTCCTAGCCTTGATCTCGCTGGGTTAGTGACCTCTGCTCGGGATGGACTTCAGACTGAAATGAACAACGATGCTCTGATGATCTCTGCTGCCTCTAGCTCCCGCCCGCGTGGTCGCCCTCCAAAAGCTGCCAAGACTGAAGCCCCTCGTGTGCAGAATGTGGTGCGCCGCTCCACTCGTAGCAACAATGCAGGTTTCAAGCATGAAGCCCTCTCATATGACCCTGTCCCTCGCAAGCAAACCAAGGCAAAGAAAGCTGAACTCCCTGCGGTGCTCCAGATCGAGGAAATGCAACGCATTGGCGTGGAAGACTGTGACATCGACCCCGCTGAGCTGATCCCTGAGAAGCTGCTCAAGGAACGCGAGGATCGCGAAGGCTAAGAATTGTGTCGAACTATGTCAAGTCGTCATGTCAGTCCTTTGCTCGCTAAAATTCTATGGCATATTCTATGTTGGAACGTCCGCGGTCTTAATAGCCCTGAGAAGTGGCCTTTGGTTCGTGATAAGATTGAAGAAAGCGCTGCGTCGATTATTTGTTTTCAGGAAACAAAACGTGGAGATTTTGATTCAAACTTCATTAGATCGTTTGCACCTAGACGGTATGATCAGTTTGCTTTTATCCCCTCTGATGGCGCCTCGGGGGTCTTCTGGTTTTTTGGACTAGCAACAAGTTTGTGGGACAAGTCCTTCTGCAGGAATCATTTGCTATCGTTGTCAATTTTACCTCTGTTTCCTCTGCTGATAATTTTATACTGGTGAATGTATATGGTCCTTGTGATGGCATTGAACGAGAAAATTTTGTTGCATGGTTGTTTCACCTTGATATTGGGGATGATGCCCTATGGTTAATCCTAGGTGACTTCAACTTCTACCGTTATTCTGTTAGCCGAAATAGGCCGGGGGCAAATTTAGCTGATATTTCGACATTTAATGAGATCATTAGCTATCTTGGGCTTATTGAACTGCCACTTAAAGGTCGTAGCTTCACATGGAGTAATATGCAGCTGGATCCCCTTCTTGTGCAGCTTGATTAGTTCTTCTCCTCGACTGCCTGGACGCTCAAATTCCCCAATACTACTGTTCGACCTCTTGCCCGTCCTACATCGGACCACACTCCTTGCGTTGTTTCTATTGGTACGAGCATGCCCAAAGCCTCCTTATTTCGCTTTGAAAATCACTGGATCAAAATGCCTGGCTTTTTGGAGTTGGTCCAGCGCATCTGGAACATCCATTGCCCCGGGGATAGCGCTCGGAGTATTTCTGCAAAATTAAAACTGCTTCGTAAAGGTCTGAAAAACTGGAGCACTAGTATTTCAGTGATCCGTCACCTCATCTCTAACTGCAACGCTGTTATTCTGAGACTGGATGACATTGAAGAGCTTCGTGTGCTTCATATCTCTGAGTGGAATTTTCGCAACATTGTTAAGCAAAAACTGCAGCACCTTCTCTCATGTCAGCAGGCTTATTGGAAGAAGCGTTGCACGGTTCGCTGGGCGAAATTCGGTGGTGAAAACACCAAAAAATTTCACTCAATGGCAATGATCCGTTATAGAAATAATTGCATCCCCACCTTAACTCGCCCAGATGGATCTGTTGCCTCTGAACATCATGAAAAGGAAGGGATTTTGTGGAATTCTTTTAAGGAACGGCTGGGTGTTTCCACGCCAATTGATCCTGCCTTTGATTTCTCCAGATTCATTCCGCACATGCCTGGACTTGAAGCTCTCTCTGCCCCGTTTTCTCATGATGAAATTGACCGCGTGGTAGCGGATTTGCCCACGGACAAGGCTCCTGGTCCTGACGGTTTCTCTGGGTTATTCTTCAGAACTTGCTGGTCTATCATACGGCATGACTTTTACTGGCTCTTTCACCAATTTTGGACGGGAGAGGTGAACCTGCAAAGAATCAACGATGCATATATTACCTTGATTGCCAAAATCCAAGCTCCCTCCACCCCAAATGATTTTCGCCCGATCTCGCTTCTTAACTCCAGTCTCAAGCTTCTGACTAAAGTGTTGGCTAATAGACTGCAGCAGAAAATCTTAGAATTGGTTCATGTTAACCAATATGAATTCCTCAAAAGCCGCACGATCCAAGACTGCGTCGCCTGGGCATACGAATACATACACCAATGCAAGCAATCCCGTCAAGAGGTCGTCATACTAAAATTAGACTTTGCGAAAGCCTTTGACACTATAGAGCATGCTGCCATCCTCAACATCCTAAAATGTTGGGGCTTTGACGATCGCTGGCTCAATTGGGTCCAAATGATATTCTCCACTGGTACCTCTTCAGTGCTTTTGAATGGTGTGCCCGGAAAAAAAATTGCTTGTCGCCGAGGGGTTCGACAAGGGGATCCCTTCTCGCCAATTCTCTTCGTTGCAGGTGCAGACCTTTTGCAATCTATGGTAAACCATCTGGTTGACTCTGGTGTCATTCAACCTCCTCTGCCTATACCAAATACCGACTTCCCCATTGCTCAGTATGCCGACGATACGTTACTCATCTTGAAAGCCTGTCCTGCTCAGCTGTTGGCGCTCAAAAACCTGCTGCATGAATTCTCTGCCGCCACGGGCCTGAAGGTGAACTATGCTAAATCTTGTCTTATGCCGGTTAATGTGGGACCTGACAAGCTTGTTGATCTTGCTGCTACATTTGGATGTGCTGTTGGTTCTCTCCCCTTTACATATCTAGGGCTGCCACTTAGTTCATCCCGACCAACCGTTCATGATCTCTCCCCGATTGTTGATCAAGTAGAGCGTCGGCTGAATGCAAGTGTGAGGTTTTTGGACTACGGGTGTCGGCTGACTTTTGTCAACTCTGTGTTATCCTCGCTCCCCATTCATTTCCTCTGCTCTCTCAAAGTCCACAAGACCATTATCAAAACTTTTGATCGAGTTCGCCGCCACTGTCTATGGGCTAGAGAGGAGGACAGCAGCTCAGTTCATTCTTTGGCTGCCTGGACCTTAGTGTGCCGCCCAAAGAAATATGGTGGCCTTGGCATCCTTAATATGGAATTACAAAACAAAGCTCTCCTCATGAAGCAATTGCACAAGTTCTTTGCCAAAGCTGATGTCCCTTGGGTCAAACTAGTATGGTCATTATATGATACCAACACCCCTCCCCATGCCCAATCCAGCAGGGGTTCCTTCTGGTGGCGTGATGTCTTCAGCCTGATCGACCTTTACAGGGGTATAACCACCACTCATGTTGGCGATGGCACTTCTACTTTGTTCTGGAAAGATAAATGGCATGGAGAGGAGCTTCTTTGTGATAAATTTGCACGCCTATATTCCTTTGCCACACATGAAGATGCCTCTGTTTCATTGGTTTCGGAAACGGCTGACCTTTACTCTATTTTCTCCTTACCCATATCGGTTGAAGCCAATGCCAAGCTGGAAGAGATGCAGGAGTTTGTTGATCTCCTATACCTGAACAACGGTGAGACTGATTCTAGGATTTTCCCTTGGGGCAGCAATTTGTATTCCCCCAGGAAACTGTATACCTTTCTCTTTGCTCGGCTTCACCAGGATACATCTCTACAGGCCATCTGGAAATCGAAACTAATCCCCAAGCTGAGGGTTTTTGTCTGGTTACTCCAGATGGACAGACTCAATACCAAAGACCTGATGGCCCGCAAACACTGGCATGTTGATTCTGGCACTGCTTGCGTCCTGTGCTCCCTCGACACGCTTGAGACTAGAGACCATATGTTTTTCTCGTGTCACTTTGCCTCTGAATGCTGGGACTTTCTGCATATTAATTGGGATTGCTCCAGACCTATATCCAACAGATTCATTCATGCCAAACAAAACTTCTTGGGGCCGTGCTTCTTGGAGATTGCTGTCTGTGGATTCTGGAACATATGGAGAGCTCGAAATGACCTCATCTTCAAAGGTGTTCCACCTTCTTTTGCTCGCTGGAAAGTCACGTTCCAAAATGATATTCTGCTCCATCAACACAGAGTCCCCTCCTCTCTTGTGCAGCCCTTGCTCGCTTGGGTACTAGATACTTTTACTTAATGGTTGTTGTAAACTCTTTTCATTTTTTTCCTCCCTAGCTTCCTTTTTGACCGGCTTTGTACTTGTACTGCTTTGGAAAACCCCTGGTTTTTCATCATATATTTTAAAAGTTACACCGTAGGGATTTTTCCCTACGGTATCACGGTCAAAAAAAAAAGTTAATAAGAACAGGGTACATAATATGCATCTACTTTCATAACTGAAGTAAAACAATTGCAATCTCACACATATATTAACTCATAAAGATCCACCACAATGGTATTACATAGATGACCGTAATCATGTTCGGCAGCTCATACGGTGCTAATTAGTTCACAAGAGAGAGAGATACATAAGTTACTTCCACAAACCCGTAGTCCAGGGGTGGAATACTCCCTCTTCATCATGGAGTCGATGGAGATGTCGTTGGAGGAGGTGGAGACCTCTCCGGCAGCGCCCCGCCGGAGTTTTCCCCCTCCAATCTGTAGCTCCTGATCTCTGTTTCGGTGTTTCTGTGTTTGTGCGGCGCTCCTTTCTCGAAACGCCAGGGGACCTTTTTTATAGGCATTTTTAGATCAAGACGGAGTCGGTGGACGAAAGATCGACGGCAACGGAGCTCCGAGGGGGAAAATGGTGGGTCCCACGCGGCCACAGTACCTGGCCGCGTGGGCCACCCCCTTTCTGCCTTCTAGGCTCCGTTTGCTTGCTTCCTTCGCTCCTAGGTCTTCCTCCTTCCAAAATATTGACGTCTGTATTTTTCCATAATTTTTGGACGTCATTTGGGTCCCTGAAACATAAAAGGAAAGAAATAGGGTTTTCTGCCTGCGCAGGGTTAATTCCATAAAAATAGGGGAACTTGTGAATTATTCCCAAAATCATTATAAATCAATAATATAACCCTTATATGATGCAAATATGATGGGAATATGAATAAAATAATGCAAAGTTCATGTTTGCATTTTACATGCATCAGCATCCCCAAGCTTAATATGCAAAGTCCTTTGTGTTTAAGACTAAGTTCGTAGAGTGCTAGTTGAAGACCATAAAAGATCAATGAAGCTACAAAGGACTTGAAGATTAATTTAAGACAAAACTTGTGAAGACTTAGAATAGCCTTACAACTTTTGTCAAGTTGTTTGATCAAGTTTACTTTGAGCTTGACCTTGCCTTAGCCTTTTGGATTAAGTTAGTTTATGTCTCCTTCCTTAATTATTTGCTTGTCTTGCATACCATAACTCTTTGTATCATCCTGCATCGCTTGCACATCATAATTTTTCTAAGTGTTGCATTTATGATTGTATGTTTATTTGTGGTTTGTTTGACTTGTTAGAAATTCCGGAGAGAGACGAAAGTGGTTGCAACTGCTACTTCTACACTTCTGTTTGCCAAGGCAAGTGGCACACCCCCATAAATTTCCTAAGTATTTTTCTATGCATGACCTAGTGTATTTCTTTATATGCATGTGTAGGATAGTATTGCTATGCTAAAACTACTATCTCCTTTAACACTAGTTGTGTCTAGAATCCTATTGATAACTTAGTAGAATTATTGATGCTATGCAATTTGTAAAGGATATTTTCCTAAGTACTGGATCCACGTGTAATAATTGATACAATGTTGTGATATTTAATCTTAGACTGTGTGTGCAAATGAATCGATCTAGGGGTTTGCACTATACACATGTACCTTGCCAATTTCTAAGTGCAGGTACGCTACAGATGGTATCAGAGCACTGTGTTGCCTGTAGGTTCGAAACCCTAAGTCTGGTTAGAAATAAGAAAGCCCATAGGACAAAAATTTAATTGTTCTTCGTCTAAAACTTTTTGATATCATTCTTGTAACTTCTTAACTATTCACGTTCTAAATGCCTTCTCTTATTTATAGATGTCCCGCCTCCTGGAATCACTCAAGAAAGGTCCAGCAATGACCATGACCTTGGAATGTGAGACTGAGTTTCCAAAAGCTTTGAAGAACCTCATGTTGAGCATGGGACTTGAAGGAGCAGCAGTCTACAAAGGATTTCCTTTCATGGGTGAAGGTCAAGAGTACTGGTGGGTACAACTCCATCTATACAAGAACAAAGACGATGACCACAAGACCAAAGGTTGCTACATGTTCACAAACCCAATAATTCGAACATCATTCTTTGATTCAGCAAGAAGTGCAGCATGGGAGGCCATCGAGAACCTTGGAAGAAGACTTCGATTTAGACTCCACAACACTCAGAAATACCTTGATGAACTCAAGGAAATAGAGGAGGAACTCGATGCACTCAAGAAGGAGATAGACTAGACCCCCTTATGTATTAGAATAAAGAAACCATGTTGATGTATTGACCTATCAAATTGTGGTATGGCAGTACTAACATATTGTTTCCCCATATCCTAGGCGTACTTTCGATCTCAAAAACGACTAGTTTGGTTTTCTCAAAAGTTTGTGAGTTTTTATCATGTGTGGTTGATTGTGTCAAATAGCTTGTATGGGTAGGAATATTTCTCCTAGATCTGTCTATCTTTTGCTTATCTATGCTTAAACCACAGATGTCTCCCCATAGTGCACCTGAGAACAACAACAACATTGAAGCAATGTTGCAGCAGATGATGGCAGCACAAACCCAGCTGATGACCATGATGGCTCAGATCAAGGCAAATCAAAGTGAACCACCACCACCCCTAACCCATACGGATAGACTTGCCAAATTTTTAAGTCTTGAACCCAACACGTTCCACCCTACAAATGATCCAATTATGGCAACCGACTGGCTACGATCAATAGAGAAGGATCTGATACTTTGTGAGTGCACCGACACAGAGAAAGTGAGTTTTGCATCTTATTTCTTGGAAGGACTTGCGGCTAAATGGTGGAGAACTTATCATAGCACTTACACATGTGATACTTTAACCTGGAAAGAGTTCAAGGAAGGGTTTTGTAGTGTTTACAGTTCCCCTGACATGTGGAACATGAAGCAAGAAGAGTTCCTAAACCTGAGGCAAGGGGACAGGACGCTCAAGGAGTATAGAGATGATTTCTACGCACTGTCTCGTTATGCCCCTGAAGGCATAATTATCGAGGAAGAGAGGGAGGAAAGTTTTCTCAAGAGACTATGTGATGAGATGAAAGTCCTTTTCACAGTCACACACGCTTGGGAGTATCAGGCCTTACTGGACCAAGCACTCATACTGGAGGAAGATATCAGGAAGACTGGAAATCTGAAGAGAAAGCTAAGTATCAACAAACATCATTCTGAGCCTTCATTCAAAAGACACCATACTCCTGAGGTGAACCATAGCCACAAACAGGGGAATCACCATAATGAAGGGGGTCACCTCAAACATTGTGACCGCAATGGTGGATCCAAAGGAAGCAATGGAGACCACAAGAAAAACATCAGTCGTATCACCTGTTTCACCTGCAGGAAGCAAGGACATTACTCTACTGGGTGCCCAGACAAGAAACTCCAGAACAACCCCCACAAGAAAGACATCAGCCAAGTGATTTGCTACAAGTGCAAAAAAATGGGACATTATATAAGTGATTGCCCTGAATGGAAGGAAGGAGCTGCCAAGCCCAACCCATTCAAGGGAGGACATGCGAACCACATCCATGTGGAAGGAAACTACAATGAGCCTAAAAGGGTGAACGGTACGTTCTCAATAAAGTTTGCACCTTGAAGTTCGACTACCAACAAAATTTCTTTTAAGGGTGGTAGCCACCGAGTTATCCCAGTCACAACCTTTTGCTAGCCTTCCCGAATCTCGGGACGAGATTCCTTTTAAGGGTGGTAGTCCTGTAACATCCCTAGTTTTCAAAAAGTTGAAAAAACAGAAAAATTTAAAACTTTTGAAAACTACTATGTATTTTGCTTTGAAAAGAAAATTCATGCATGCATTCATCATCATCTTGCATTGTTGCTTTTGATTATTTCAAAAAGTGGGAAATAAATTTCCACTTGAAAACATATTTAAGAAAATATATTAGTAGAGCATTTATGCTCCAAATTCTTTTGACTTTTGAACTTATTGTTCTGTTAATGTTTGCTTGTGAATTGATTGTATTTGTTGAAATATATATATTTGTAAAATGTTTATCTGGTGGTATTTAAGTTTTATTCAAGTCACATTTGATTTATTTTAAACCTATTTTATTTTTGACATCAAGTGTCATATTGTTTATTAAAAACTTAGTTTGGAAATCAAAATGATTTCTATTTGAAAAGTGTGTTTGGTTGTGAATTGTTTGTTTGTATGGAGAATTATTCTATTACTTACCTATTCTCTATTTTCAAATGTATAGTTTTGCTTTTGAAAGAAAATTTTTACTTGGATCTTAAAATGAGTTTTGAATTAACTATGAATTATCAAACCCCTTTTAAACAAAACGAGTTTTAAGCAAATTATCTTTTGAGTGATATGTAATATTATTACTCATATTTTGCTTTGGGTTAAAATATAATTTTGAAAGGATTTTTTTTATAAAAACCCTATATAGTTTCAAATGACATTAATATGTCCAAAATTCATTTAAACACATTTCAAAAAAAAATTACTTTACAAAATGTGTTGGAAAATTTGTTTTGAAAGTTTCAAAATAAAGAGTTTGATCTTACAAAATTTTAGAAACTGGTTTGAGTCCATTTGGGCATTTATTTTAAAAGATATTAAAGTTTCCTTTTTGAAAAAGACATTTTTGAACAAAAAAAAGGATGCCCTATCTATCGCACGGTGCAGCTCGTAGAAGCCCAACAGCAGCCCAGGCCCGCCTCGTCCTTTCCTCTGACTGACATGTGGGCCCCACCAATGACGTCAGCGATGACGTCATCATCGTCTCCACCGTGTTCATCACGGATTCATCCCGAAACCCTACCCGAATCCTTTCCAAATTCGTTGCGATTCCTTCGCGATCTTCCCGGGAGTTGGCCCCATATAAACCTCCAGAACCCCCGCACCAAAAGCCCCCACAAACCCTAACCCGGGAGCCCCCAGGCTGCCCACAAAATCGCCGCCGCCGTCCGCCATTACCGCCGCCGTTCGAGCACGATTCCGGCGACACCGCAGGTCTACACCGCCACCTTTTGGTCCCCTCCGAGTTCTCTTGACCTGGCGCACGTCCCTGACCCCTCTTCGAATTTTTATTCGCAGCCATTTGTCGAGTTCGAGCACAACCCGATCTCGCCGGCGTCATCGCTTCTCCGTCCGTGCTCCACCGCTGTTCTGGGAAGAGCACGACCACGCCGTCACCTCCATCCTCTTCGCCGAGCCCTCCTGCACGCCGTCGTCACCACCGGGAGCCAGGAGCACCACCGGAGCTCCGTCAACGTCGACCATCCGAGGCCAGCGCCACCGCGTCGTCCCTTCCCGGTGAGAAACACCGCCACCTTCTCACTCCTTCTCTCCTGGCCGTCCGATCTGGTTTAGAGGGCTAGGATTAGATCGCATTAACGAATCGGTACCGACGAATCGGAGCAAGCCACGTGGAAGCCGAGTCAGCAGCACCGTCAGCGCAGCTCCGCACCAACCATAGGACGCCACGTGGCCAGGGACTCCAGCGCAGAAGATTTTCTCAGTTTTCTTCACCGTTTAGCCCCTGCGTATCACGAATAGGTCCCTGCAAATTAGATTCATTATTAATTTTTACTCGTTTATCCAAAATTTATGAAATTTATATTTTTGGAAAGCTTATCCTGTGTAGAAACTTTTGGTATGCTTATTTTGCGGTTTTGACGAAATTAATTTAGATAAATTTTAAAAGTTGTTTAAATAGTATTTTGGCTATAAATTGAGTTTAAAAATAGATTTTCGAGCAAACTCTTTTGCAATAGTTTTGTAGGCCTAAGTATTGGCCGTAGGCTTAATCTATTATTTTCGTAGAATTGTTTTTCTATGTTTTATTATGTATATTTGTTTATTGCTTTTTAGGGGTTATTTTCTTAAGTAAAATATATTAAAATTTGTTCTCCACATTATTTTCGACTAGAAATTTTAGCTAAGTCATTATGACTATGTCGGATGCAAAATAACTTAGAAATATTTTGTCTCTCAAAACAAAACTAATTTCTTCCTTAGGAATTATTTGACAAGTGTTTTTGACAACACTTTTCCTTAGAAAATTCTAGCACCTCTTATTTAGTTTACTTTTCCTTAGGATTATTTTGACTTGATGTCTTAACCTTTATTTCCTTAGTGGAAATTTCGAACCATGTGTTGTGACCTTGGTGCTTAGCTATATTTTGACCAATCTTTTTGTTGGCATTCCTTAGAGCATTTTCATAAGCATAGCATGCATATTAAAAGTCCTTAGTATTATTTTGTACTTCTTTCATGGATTTCATCCTTAGAAATTTTGAGGATGAATGTTAGCTCTTTTGACCCCTCTAGTTAAAACCACTAAGTTAGAAATTAGTGGAAACAATGAAGAAACAAAGAAGGACTTAGCATGTAAACAAGACTCCAGAAGCATCTCCAAGAAGAAAGGACTTAGAAGAAATCAAGAGGAAGTTCATGAAGACCAACCAGCTACAATTTCTAAGTCTTTCTTCCCATTCTCTCTTTTCTTATTCCTATCTTAGAATTCATGGTGGCTAAGCTATACTCAAGATCAACCTTGAGACTCCCAACAGCATCAAGTCTACAATTTTCAATGAAGTCAACACATCAAGGTGAAAGCTACAAGGAAGCAAGGAGAAGATTCTGAAGACCAACCACTTTAGTTCTATCTTTTCTACTTTCTAGTTTGTCTCACTTTGGACATAGACCAAGTCCTTTGTGTTTAAGACTAAGTTCGTAGAGTGCTAGTTGAAGACCATAAAAGATCAATGAAGCTACAAAGGACTTGAAGATTAATTGAAGACCAAACTTGTGAAGACTTAGAATAGCCTTACAACTTTTGTCAAGTTGTTTGATCAAGTTTACTTTGAGCTTGACCTTGCCTTAGCCTTTTGGATTAAGTTAGTTTATGTCTCCTTCCTTAATTATTTGCTTGTCTTGCATACCATAACTCTTTGTATCATCCTGTATCGCATGCACATCATAATTTTTCTAAGTGTTGCATTTATGATTGTATGTTTATTTGTGGTTTGTTTGACTTGTTAGAAATTCCGGAGAGAGACGAAAGTGGTTGCAACTGCTACTTCTACACTTCTGTTTGCCAAGGCAAGTGGCACACCCCCATAAATTTCCTAAGTATTTTTCTATGCATGACCTAGTGTATTTCTTTATATGCATGTGTAGGATAGTATTGCTATGCTAAAACTACTATCTCCTTTAACACTAGTTGTGTCTAGAATCCTATTGATAACTTAGTAGAATTATTGATGCTATGCAATTTGTAAAGGATATTTTCCTAAGTACTGGATCCACGTGTAATAATTGATACAATGTTGTGATATTTCATCTTAGACTGTGTGTGCAAATGAATCGATCTAGGGGTTTGCACTATACACATGTACCTTGCCAATTTCTAAGTGCAGGTACGCTACATGGGAATATGAATAAAATAATGCAAAGTTCATTTATGCATTTTACATGCATCAACACAAAGCATACAAATAGCAAATAGTTCAAAAAAAAGATAAAAGGACACAAGCTCTTAAGACATGATAAAGTCATATGCTTGTGTCCGACCCATGCGCAAATCCCCACGGAGAACCTAAATAGAACTACTTCTCCCCCTTTGGCATCGAAATGCCAAAAAGGGAAAAGAGCGAGGCTAAACGTCCCGGAAACTCAGTCGGACTCCTCATCATCATCATCATCATCCTCGCGCTCCTCGAAGACAGCATCACTACCAACCTCAGCATCATTATCATCCTCGTCATCATCACTGTCACCAGGCGGAGGTGAACTAGTGGCAGCAGCACTATCAGAGTAGAGGACCTTCTCCATGTCGACCCATGGAACCTGTGACCGATTCCACTTACTATATGAGAGGGGAGATGTGGCCTTGGGGGGAGCACTCTTGGAGCCTGACACATGGTGAAGAATAAGCTTCTGATCATGGGCCATGTCATGGCGGTCACGGTAGGCAGTGTATTGCTCCTTGCGGATGTCAATGCCCATGCAAAGCATGCTCCGCTGAAACCAATTCAGCTTCTTAATCTCCGGGGCAATAGATGGTGCAGCAGTGTTCAAACGCCTAGTGCTACCACTTCGGCGAGCATCAGTCATAAAGGAATCAGTGCTAATAGGAGTGGACTGCATCTTCTTGAGATAGAACCCCTTTTGCTTGTGCTCCACACAGTCCCTAGACAAGTCATAGTCCTTCATTTGGTCCTTGATAAGCAGCATAATATAAGGAGCATAAGGGATTGAGTATCGAGAAACCATGGCATCATGCATCTCATGAAAAATATAATCCATCACATCCACTCTAAAATCCTCTTCGGGATCTTCACTTTCAAAGCAAGCATGAGCATGAAGAAGGAGATCCACTAGACATCCACGGATAGCATTCCTGTTTCCACCACTTGGGTCAATGTTCTCACGAAAGATGCGCACGAGAAGATCATAAAGTGGGAGGAGGCCCTTGACCTCACCAATGACACCACGGGGACCATAGAGATCAGCCATCAAGTTCTTGTCAGGCCTTCCCGGGGAGTGAAGACGACGACCCACTGCACGACCTTCTCCCTTGAACTTATAGCCGAGGACCCTTGCAAAATCATAGAAGGTTGCCTCACAATAGACAGCCCCGGTCATCCACTTCATAGTGAGAGCATCATCACCTTTCATAACAAGAGTGGCGAAAAACTGCTGAAGGATAATGGGATTGTAGTCACATTGAATACCCATGAGGCGATGAAGACCCATTTGCTTAGTCACATACACTGCATCAGAAAATTCTGCCTTGGCCTTGAAGCGATTCATGTCAATTGAGTGCATTAGGCGGATGGGATGCTCGAAGGTGAGATAGATGTCTCGGTAAATGTACATTTGTTGAGTGCACCAAAAGTTTGTCTCCTCAATGTCCTCATCTCTCTCCTCAGATTCATACCAATCACCTTGACGCAAGGCGGAGTAGTCAACAGCATCCAAGAGCTTGTAATCGGTTCGAGCAGCTTTGCCCTTTCTCTTCTTAACCTCAGCCCTTGCTTTCTCAGAATTCTTCTCAGCTGCTTGCTGCCTAGAAACTGACTCATCAACAAAAACACCTTCTGCATTTTTCTTGAGGTACTTTTTGCGATGATATTGCTTCGGAGTACTCGAATCACCTATGAAATAAGAAAGATAGGTGGATAGCATAGGTAAGCACACACAAGTTCATGACTGGAATGCTAAATACATTAGAGAAGGAACCCTTAGTCGATACTACTTAGTCCTAAAAGAATCTGAAATACAGACCCCGGATATTCCGGTCCAGAAGGGGCCGGATATTCCGGCCTGCCAGGGGCGAATATTCCGGCCTCCAGAAATCTGATTCATCTAGGTCTAAAAGTAGAACGAACAAAGGAGTACCAAAACTAATGTATCTAGATGACAGGGAAGACAACTAGCATCATCTACTCCAAGTATTAGCACAAAATAACTCCACATCAAGAGAGGATGAAAAACACCCTAGATTTGAAAGTGAGAGAGTTACCCTCATCCATTTGAGGAACCACTTGGAGGAGAAGATGCCCGGAAGAATGGAGAAGCAGATCCGGAGGGGCCCCGGATATTCCGGTGGTCCAACTCGACTCCGGTGAGGTAGGCGGCGGCAGGCAGCAGTTTTTGAGGTGAGGGGGTCGGGGGGAAATGAGGAGCACGAAGCCCTCTCCACCCCGGACCCTCCCTTAAAAAAATACAACTGCTTAGGCCAGATATTCCGGCCCCCCGAAGGGGCGGATATTCTCCCCCCCCCCCCCCCCGGATATTCCGGCCCACAAGCCTGAATAATCCGGGGCCTGCTGGAGCCAAAACACTCAGATAAAAAAAGGTGGACTTGTGTGCAAGAAAGAGATGCTTTTAGATGAGAGAGGCTTAGGATTAGAGAGCCAAACTGATATTGGTACTTCACGCTCAAACTTGCAAGAAACGAATAAGGAAATGCCAAGTTGAGTATGTTTTCCATAAAACCAACGAAAAGGACCAAAAACTCCAAATGATTTGCAAATAAGTCCAAAAGAACCAACTCTTCATAAAGAAGAGGGCGGTGGCCTAGGCCACCATGTATGAGTTTGTGGTGTGACACCGCGAAGATGTATCTTGGGTTCACGGCCACTACTCGTCATTTAAGCTCACAATTCATGAAATGAAAATATAGAGACAAAATGAGTTCTTACTATCGGCATAATGGGGGGAGGGATAGTCCAATGATTAGGACCGCACTCCCCCTATGTCCATGCCTACACCTAAACCAAATAGATAGTCAAGAAATAGGTGTGTATGCAAGATAGTCAAGCCACGCTCCTTGAATCCACGATATTTAGCTCATGCCTCAAATAAGTGAATCTTGCTTCATCAAGTGGCTTCGTGAACATATCGGCAAGTTGGATCTTGGTTGGAATATAGCCAAGCTCAATATCACCCCGGTTAATGTGATCACGAATAAAGTGATAATGAATCTCAATATGCTTCGTTCTTGAGTGTTCCACCGGGTTGTGGCCAATCTTGATAGCACTTTCATTGTCACATAAAAGAGGCACTTTGTCACAATGGACACCGTATTCCTTTAAAGTTTGCCTCATCCATAGCAATTGAGTGCAAGCACTAGCGGCTCCACATACTCGGCTTCGGTGGTGGAGAGAGATATACAATTTTGCTTCTTAGAAGACCAACTCACCAAGGACCTACCAAGGAAATGGCATGCCCCGGAAGTTGATTTCCTATCATCCTTACAACCAGCCCAATCCGAATCCGTGTACCCGGCAAGAGAGAAGTTGGAGCCCTTAGGATACCACAAACCAAACCTTGGGGTATGAACCAAATATCGAATGATTCTATTGACCGCTTGCAAGTGGCTTTCTTTAGGAGCCGCTTGATACCTTGCACACACCCCTACACTCAACACAATATCGGGTCTAGATGCACAAAGATAAAGCAAAGAACCAATCATAGAGCGATAAAGTTTTTGATCAACATCGTTACCCTTTGGATTAAGTTCAAGATGACATTTGGTGTCCATAGGAAACTTCTTCCCTTTAGCATCTTGCAACTTGAACTTCTTGATAATGTCTTGGGTAAATTTGGTTTGAGAGATGAACGTCCCTCCACTTAATTGCTTGATCTCAAAACCAAGGAAGAACTTCAACTCTCCCATCATGGACATCTCAAACCTATCGGTCATAAGCTTTGAAAATTCATCATTAAAAGCTTTGTTAGATGAGCCAAAGATAATATCATCAACATAAAGTTGGCATATGAAAAGCTCCCCTTTAACCCTCTTGGTAAAGAGGGTGGGATCGATTTGCCCCACTTCAAATCCACGGTCTAGCAATAGCTCTCTTAGGTGCTCATACCAAGCACGAGGTGCTTGTTTGAGACCATAGAGCGCCTTATCAAGCTTGTAGACATGGTTAGGGAAGTTTGGGTCCTCAAATCCCGGTGGTTGCTTAACATATACCAACTCCTTTAAAGGACCATTAAGAAAAGCACTTTTCACATCCATTTGTTGCAATTTAAAATTATGATGTGATGCATATGCAAGAAGGATACGGATGGACTCAAGGCGAGCCACGGGTGCATAAGTCTCTCCAAAATCAATGCCTTCAACTTGAGAGTACCCTTGTGCAACCAATCTTGCCTTGTTCCTCACAACCATTCCATGTTCATCTTGCTTGTTCTTGAATATCCACTTTGTGCCTATAACATTGCGGCAATCCTTTGGCTTCTCAACTAGATTCCACACTTTGTTGCGCTTGAAGTTATTGAGTTCATCATGCATAGCTTCCAACCAATCCGGATCTTCAAGAGCTTCAAAGACTTTCTTTGGTTCCACCATAGAGATGTGTGCTTGATGCTCACTAAAGCTTGCCAATTGACCTCTTGTGGTAACCTTGCGACTTGCATCGCCAATGATATTTTCAAGATAATGACTCTTTATTTCCCAATCTCTTTCAACTCTTTCTTTACGACGGGTTTCGATATCCTCATTGACACGAGGAATAATCGCTTGATCATCTTGATCATTTGAGTCCCCGTCTTGACCGTCTTGATGACCTTGATCTTCAATATGCACTTCTTCATTGGATGAAGTAGAAGGTTGATCTTGGTCTTGACCTTGGCTAGCATTGACAATAGGAGACTTGGTTCTTGCATAGCAACTTGGTCATGAGGAGGGTCTTGAACTTGTTCTTGGGTCGGTGCATCATTGGCTTCATTTGTGGGAGTATAAATCTTGTGATGAAGAAGGCTCTACTTGGTAGGACTTGATCCTCCTTGAGGTGCCTCATGATGGATCTCAATAGGGCGATAGAAACCAACGCCCATTCTTCTTATTGCATCTTGAGGTTCCTCATTATCTACATCACAAACATGAAATTGCGCCACTTGGGAGCCGTCATTCTCATCGAACCTCACATCACAAGATTCCACAACTCTCCCTAAGGATTTGTCGTAGACTCTATAGGTGTGAGATTCGGCACCGTAACCAACAAAAATACCCTCAAAGCTTTAGGTTCAAATTTAGATAAACGAACACCTTTGATCTTATAGAAACACTTACAACCAAACACACGGTAGTAGGAGATATTGGGCTTGTTGCCGGTAAGCATTTCATATGGAGTTTCCTTTTTACCAATGCGGAAGAAGAGCCGGTTTGAAGAGTGACACGCCGTGGAGATGGCCTCGGCCCACAAGAAAGCGAGACTTAAACTCCGCCAACATGGACCTTGCCATATCCATGAGAGTCCGGTTCTTCCTTTCGGCTACACCATTTTGTTGAGGGGTATACGCAGCGGAATATTGATGACGAATTCCCTCTTCACTAAGAAACTCATTTAGGGTGTAGTTCTTGAACTCGGAGCCATTGTCACTTCTAATGGCCAATATGGGGACATTGTGTTGACGTTGAACTTCATTGGAGAAGTCGATGACGGCTTGTTGAGTCTCATCCTTCGTCTTGAAGAAATAAACCCAAGTAAATCTTGAATAGTCATCAACAATCACCAAACAATACTTCTTCCCACCAAGACTCGGTTGAGGAACGGCACCAAAGAGATCAACATGAAGAAGTTCCAATATCCTCTTTGATGAGATGATAGTCTTGCTTGGATGGGGAGAACCATGCATTTTTCCTTCAACACAAGCCCTACAAAGACGATCTCTAGAAAAAGAAACATTCTCGTTTAGTCCAAGAATGTGGCCACCCTTGTGAAGACTTTGCAAAGTTCTCATGTTGACATGGGACAAGCGGCGATGCCACAACCACCCCACGTCGGCCTTTCCGAAGAGGCATATTGCTTGAGTGTTGGTTGACCCCGAAAAGTCCACCACAAACAACTCATTTTCAACATACCCAACGAACATGACCTTTAGAGTCTTGCTCCTCAAGAGTACCACCATATCAATAGTAAAATGGACATCAAAGTTCATCTTATTAAGTGCATAAACGGACATTAAATTGTAACCAAGGGATTCGACAAGCATGACATTCACAAGGGTGATATCCTTTGCTACTACCACCTTGCCGAAACCCGTTACCTCCGATTTTGATTTATCACCATAAGAGACGGTTGAATGATTTGTATTTGGTCTCAACTCCGTCACGAGCTCCTTGCTTCCGGTCATATGACTTGTGCATCCACTATCAATCACCCATTTAGACCCACCGGAAGCATAGTCCTACAAGAAATCATTGCTTGGTTTTAGGTACCCATTTTGCAATGGGTCCTCGTTTGTTAGCAACAAGGGTCTTAGGAACCCAAATAGAATAAGCAATGAAACCATCATAGGGACCAACATATTTTGCATAAACATCCCCATAATAATCAACATAAAGAATATAGTTGGGGTTAGCATTTCCCGCAAAGTCATTACGAGTGGTTTTGCCCCTTGTGGCATCACTACTCGCAATGGTAGTCTCCTTTGCTTGTGCGGGCTTGGCCTTCTTCTTGTTCTTGTTCTTCTTTTTCTTCTTGGCAACATAACCAAGGCCCTCTTTCCCTATGTGTGGCTTTTGCGCTTGCAAGAGCTCATAAAGAGGTTTCTCACCTTGAGGGCTAGAGGCCTTGGCAAGTTCATTCTTCAACCTAGCATTTTCCTCAATGACATTTGCATGATCACAAGAAGAAGTAGAGGAACTAGGTACATCAATTTTAGTAGGTTGAATTTGAAGTTGTTCAAAAGACTTGGTGAGAGTAGAGTGATCACTCTCCAAGGCCTTGTGAGCCTTGGTGAGCTTCTCTAGCTCATCGGTTAGTCTATATGACCAACACCAAATTCGACCTTTTTTTCTCTAAAACTTTGTATTTAGCAATAGCATGGTCACGTTCTTTAATGATTTGAGAAAGAATTTCATTTTGAGATTCATCAATATTCTCAAGCTTCTCTTCAAGAGAAACTCGAAGCTCATGCTCTTCCTCAATAGCAATGGTAAGGGAAGCGATCTCATTAGCATTTTCTCTTTCAAGTCTCCCCTTTTCTTCAAGGAGATCTTGTGCCATGCCATATTGATTCATAAGAATCTCAAGCCGAATCTTGCATTCACCTTGCAAGTTAGTCAACAAGAAATCCAAAGCAACATTTTCTTCCTTAACTCTAAGACTCATAAGTTCATGTATTTCATTCATAGTCTTAGAAGGAGGGAAGATGATACCTCGGAGAGTTTGGCCATGAGACACGTAGCGGATTTGGTGGAGACATTCTCATTGGGGGATTCAAAGAGAGAAGGGGGTCGATGAAGCAATGGCTAAAGCGGCCACTCCACTTGTGGTTGTTTCTTCATCACTCTCCTCCCCGGACATATATTCTTCTCTTGTCACCAACACAATCTTTGAAGGTGGCTTCTTGTTGGAGATGGACTTCTTGAAGTAGGGCTTCTTGGGAGAAGACCTTGAAGCTTCCTTGAGAATGAGTCTTCCTCCATGTTCTTCACGGTTCTCATAAGGGCATTGGGCAACATAGTGAATTTATCTTGACAATTGAAGCAAGTCTTCATTTTTGGGTTGCCCTCCTTGTAACCACTTGATTTGTACTTTTGGTCCACTTGAGCTTTAGCTTTAGATGGATTCTTCCAAAAGGTCTTTGCCGCAAGAGCCACATAATCTCTATGAGCACTCATGAGTTCCTCGGGTCCAAGTAACTCCCTCTTCATGATCTTGGTCTTCATCTTGTTCCACCACCTTGGCCTTCAAAGCAAGTGAGGAACTTTGGGCCATTCCAAGAGCTCGGGCACGAGAGTCTCTAGCAATTTGGGCTTGGACCTTGTAAGATTGCATCTCTTGCATGACTTCATTTGAGGTCAAGTGTCATAGTTGTGCTTTCCTTGGAGACTCTTCAAGTCGGCCTCTTCAAACGGCATGAGGGCATTCACATACTTCCTCTTGATGTAAGTATCATCCACATGTTTAGCACCAAGGTCTCTATATGCGGAAGCAAGAGCCTTGAGCCTTTGATACATCTCCTCATGAGTTTCATCATCTTTCTTGTAGAAGCCTTCAATTTGATTGCTCATGGCTTCATATCTATTTCTCCTCATGCTATCATTTCCAACGAACACCTCCGTGAGGAGGCCCATGCTTCCTTGGCGGTGGTGCAATCTTCAATGTGATGAATGTTCTTCTCACCCACGGCAACACGGATCACATCAAGAGCGGTGGCATTTAGTTGAGCTTCAACTTCTTCTCGCCTTGTCAAATCGTTTTCATCCACCGCCTTGTATCCATCTACAATGATCTTCCAAAGACCCATGCAACCACTTTTCAAGTGAGATTTCATAGAAGATTGCCAATGGGTAAAAGAGGATGCATTAAGACTAGGTGTGCTCCTCTTAAGTGTATAGGAGGATGAGGGATAGGTAGGTCGGGAGAGTATGCAAAAGGAACTCTAGCATTTTCTCCCTTCCCATTAGGTGTTATAGATGGGGATTCAATTTTATTTTGGTCCACCCCCGGATCCCTTTATCCTCATTATCCTTTAACTCCACTTGAGGAGTCTCCAGAGTAGGAGGTGATGCGGTTACCTTTGCTTCCGAGAGTTTTGCTATCATTTCACGCAACTCATCCATTTTGGTTTCCATGGAAGTCTTCAAGTTAGTGAAGTCCTCCATGGAAACCGAAGTGGTCGGAAGAGCAAGAGGGTTCCCATCGGCATCGAAGGCCATACTTCTCTTAGGCGGTTAAGCCCGAATAAAGAGCCGAGGCTCTGATACCAATTGAAAGGATCGTATGGCCACCTAGAGGGGGGTGAATAGGTGCTACTCCAAATTTTAATTCTTTTTCGATTAAGGCTTGACACAAAGGTAAATTCTCTAGATATGCAACTATGATGAATTTACCTATATGACAAGTTAAGTCTAAACAAGATAAGATACAAGTAGTAAATAACAAGAAAGGAGTAACCGATCGGGAAGCACGCGGAGACAAGGATGTAATCCCGAGTTCCTCCTTTTTAGGGGAGTACGTCTCGTTGGAGGGGTGTGAGTTTCAAACTCAAGACGCCACAAATGGCCTCACCCTATTCTCCGATGAACCTCGCACAAAAGCTCGGTCCACCTTCCACTATTGGAGTCCTTCAAGGCGGAATCCGGAGCCCTTACAACAAGCTTGGAGCACAACCCACAAAAGGATTGGGAGCTCCCAAGCACCACAGCTTCACTACACAAAAGTAGCAAGCAAGTAAGTACAACAAGATGCCTAGGTTTTCCTAGTGGAAACCCTAGGCTCAAATCCCTCAAGTGAATGAGGGGGAAATTAAGAACGCTTCGGTGGAGTTGTAGATCCGGGCGTTCTCCTTCAATCCTCCAAGTATGAGTGAGTTTGGGTGGAAGGATTGGGAGATCGATGAGCTTTGGTCTTGCAACAATGGGGAGCAAGTAATTCTGGTGAAGCTTAGCTGCTGGAGGTAGGAGGAGGGGTATTTATACCCCTCCCAAATCTAGCCGTTGCAAGACTTCAGGGGCCGGAATATCCGGCCCCCCGGAATATCCGGCCCCCCGGAATATCCGGCTCATAATTGAAATAACCGGCCCCCAAATATCCGGTTTTGACAGAACCTTGCACTTCTGGTCCTTAGTGAAAAATCCGAGGGGGCGGAATATCCGGTCCAGAAACCAAATATCCGGCCCCAAAATTCCGGTTTATCCAGGAGGGCGCACACATGGCTGGCAGCTGGTCCTTAGCAGAAATTTCAGGGGGGCGGAATATCCGGTCCAGAAACCAAATATCCGGCCCCAATAATCCAGTTTAACCAGAGCAACACACGAACTCTTTTCTCACATCTTTTTGGAGTTTGATGCTTATAAGATTTTCCCTAAATCCTGCATCACTTAAGCATGGTTAAATTATCGCTAGTGTTGTTGCCTAACACACAAAACTTCGAGGGATTATGAAAATGCCCTTTCAACATCAGGTTGGGTGCGAGCATTGACGGTCTCAATCCGTTTGGCAACCAGAAAGGACCTGATACATATGAACATTAGGGAAGAGCTTCATGGGGGACGCCAAAAGGTGGATGACGACCAGTCGACGGATGAGGAGACTGCGGTTACGATGCCAAAAGGGTTAAGAAGAATGACTATTACTGCCCCCCTCTTGCTTCACTCTTAGTCCAAAGGAGATCGAACAATTGATCAAGTGCCTTCTAGGAGTCAAAGTGCCGTTGGGTTACTCGGGCTGATAAGCAGATTCTTAGACCCGCTGAAAAAAAAAGTTCAGCGATATGAAGTCTCATGATTGTCACGTGATGATGACACAAATATTCCCAGTTGCGATCCGAGGGATAATTGACAAGCACGTCCGTGACACCCTTTTTGGACTCTGTAACTTTTTTGATGTGATCTCTCGAAAGTCAATCACCGCAAAGCAACTCTCAAGGCTGCAGGAAGAGATTGTTGTGATACTATGCGAGCTTGAGATGTACTTTCTGCCCGCATTCTTTGACATTTGCGTTCATCTGTTGGTCCACATCATGGATGATATCATCCATCTCGGACCGTTGTTTCTCCACAACATGATGACGTTCAAAAGGATGAATGGGGTCATAAAAGGATTTGTTCGTAACAGGGCCCGTCCGGATGGAAGCATCGTTCAGCGCTTTCTCACTAAAGAATGCATCTCTTTCTGCACGAATCATCTGGAGGTTGATAACCCTGTTGGTTTGCCCCCTAACAAGCACTTTGGCAAGTTCGGTGGGCCAGGTCACAGAAATGGTGCGAGGGACTTACATGTGGTCTTCACTCTTCGAATGGCCGATTTTAACATGGCAAACTTAGTAGCTCTCCAACACCTTGAAATGGTCGATCCTTGGGTGCAAAAGCACAAAAGCACGATTAAGCAGAAGTACATTGACCAGGGCAGGCAAAAGACCGAAGGTGAAATAATCAGAGAGCACAACTCCTCTTTCTTGCGTTGGTTCAAAGATGAGCTTGTCGCTCCACCAACGGATTTTGCAGAAGGTAGATTCTTATACGACTTATCACGTGGCCCCGCCCCCAACCTCACGACGTTTCAAGCATATGATATCAACGGGTTCACTTTCTACACGGAGGAAAAGGACAAAACTTCTGACTATCAAAACTCAGGGGTAACGATGGAATCCTACGTCGGTGACAAGAAGTTCAGATACTACAGAAGGATAGAGGAGATCTGGGAGCTTAACTACTCTGGAGAGAAGGTGCCGATGTTTCTTCATAACCGTCAAAAAAGAAGACCAATACTTCACCACCATGGTTTTACCCGAAGCCGGCACTTCATCAAGCACGAACGTCACCGCACAAAATGAGCCAAGGGTATTGGCTAAGCACGTGTCTCAATGCTTCTTCATAACCGACCCGTCAAAGCCTAGCCGTGCGGTCGTGAGGAGAGGCAAAAGAAACATCATCGGAATGGATGGAATTGCCAACGAGGACGACTTCGACCGGTTCGGTGATCCTAATATTGAAGATGCGGATGAAGATGATGAGAAGACGACATACACATTCAGAAGAAGCAGAACCATGCTACCCACGAGAGGATGTCTTCCATTCAAAAGAAGAAGTCATAATGTGGGGCTAAATTATGCAACCCACGCCGGCCCCGAGCACCCCACGCCGGCCCCGGCCTCCTCCTCCACGCCACCGCGCCCCTCTTGGTGTGTTCCCCCGCAGCCTCCTCCCTCCCCTCCCACCCGGTGACCGCCGTGGACACAAGGTGTTTGGTGAAATGCCTTTATTGTTTTTTTGCTCATATTTTGTTGAAATGCATATATGATTGATTCATGTGAATGTGGTGGATGTGAATGATGCATATGAATATGTTGGTGGTGGTGGATGTGATTTGGTGGTGGTCGTGATGTTGTGTTTGTTACCGGCCGGAGATGCCGACATTTGCGAAATTTGGGTGGTTGTGATGAATATAAAATGTTTGCAGGTACCCTTGAGGCCCTTGAGATTGCCGGAATGTTGATTAGCTTCCATTCCGACAAATTCGGGTACCCCGTATGTCCTATTTTTAGCAAAGGTCATGCCGAATTTTTTTGTGAATTTCGGCATGAACTTTTGCTAAAATAGGACATATTTGAGTGCCCGGGTTTGTTGCGACGGACATTCCGGCAAACTTAGACTCATGGGTATCTTAGTACTCAATTAAGTGAAATTTTCCCGTTATACTAAGTTCGACTTTTCTCGTTAGTGCGAATATGGCTGACAACAACGAGGCCGGGGTTCTCAGAAAGGAGGCGAGGATCCGATGCAGGAGTACATCGAAGACGCACTGTCAAAGACGTTCCACTCCCTGTTTCCTGCCATCCATGATTTCGTTGGAACTTGGATGAAGGGAGGCCAAGTAGAGCCTCCCTCCATGATCGGCTACGGCTACGACATCTCTATCACCAATTTGACACCTATTGTGCAAAACCGTGATACGCCAGAAGATGAGCCGGTGAACAAGACTAAGAAGGCATGAAAAAGATACAAGAAACGTAACGTGGATGACTCCAAAAGTCGGCCGGAGCAGGGACTGATAATCGGTTTGTGGACAGGATACCCATCAAGAACTGGCATACGACGCATCAATTGGCTAAATCGATCGAGCTGTGCTTCGTTGCATACCCCCTGGCTCTACGTCCAGGATTGGAAAGGTCACGCAGTGAGGAAAAAATGGTCTCGCATGGGCAGCCCAGACCTGACCCATATCCAACGGCCCAATATGATTTTTTTTTAAAGGGCCCTGTGTTACCACGTATGCCACGTATTGCCATGCATTGCCCCGTATGCCACGTATGCCATGTATTGCCCCGTATGCCACATCACGGTATCTTTACTATTAAATGGGAGTTGGTCGTTCGTGTCACCGAGCGAACCGTCTGCCCACCGCCGTGGTCCGCTCTCCTACCGCGCGTCGGTACCGAGAAAAAATTTGTACGCAAATCACCTCGCTGAAAAATCGGGACCCAAATTAATCCCCTTCCCCGTTAGCGCACGCCTCCCCGAGCAAACAATCAGGACACAATCCCTCCTGCAGAGTGTAATCCCGCATCTCGTTAATCTCTCGGATATCATGCTGCCTAGCGGAGGATCTCATCCTACCTAGCGGCGTGTCATGCATACGATCGGGAGCACGCGCCGCGGCCGCTATACTCATCATGGAACAGGAGGGAGGGCGAGACACAGGCTGTTTGCATCGACGAGATCGTGGCCGCTCTACTCATCATGGCGTGGTGGAGACGGCGAGACGCATGCCATGTTCCTCGATGAGGTATCCTGCGATGAGTCGACCTGCGCTGTCGACTACATCTGGTAAATTTTTCATTCTGTTCCACCTTACTTTCTACTCCACCGTGGAGTACTGTCCACCGTGATTTAATTTAGATGGAGTACTAACTCCTATTCTCTGATTTCGTGATGCCCACCATGATCGATCTGCTTTCAACTGTACGTGTAAGTGTTTCCATGCTTTGTTTCCATCTAGGATGGTTGAGAGGTCGACCTGGCAGGGCTGCAGGGTCCAGATCTCGAAGGGAACGCCATGGGGTCTCCAGAGAGCTTCTTCAGGTGCCTCGGTTCTCCTCTGTATCCTCTAACCTCCTTTGCATTCCATACGTTTAGATCTGAACCGCCTTTGCATTCCATACGTTTAGATCTGAACCTCCTTTATTCTTCAAAAACAGTAGACTTGGTATGCAATCTTGCAAGCCAATCGTACGCTTTACTTCAAATAGGGAAATAAATTGTACCAGTATATATCTGATGGGAAGCCGTACAAGCATTGAGCTTGCAACAAGTCCAGATGCTTCAATCTGCAAGTAGTCCATGTCCTACCCATTTTTTGTTTACTCTATATCACCATCAGACAGCAGTATGCGTGTTCAACCATTGTACTTGATTCGGTTCCTATCTTGATATTGTACTACTAAATATGTTCTCATCGAATATTAGCTAAGATATCGTACTTCTAAACCTTGGTACCACTTGCACTGGCCCTATGTAATTTTTTGCATTGGTATCCTGCCTAAACCTATTTGATAGATCGCTTCCATGCATCAATGTTGGTTCCAGTTGCACTGGCCCTCTGCAATATGGAGTAAACATATTGTGTAGTCTGTAGCCTCCAGTTACACTCATGTATTGAGGACTAAGACATGTGTGTTCTTCATATTAGATTACCCCATGGACTTTATCTTCTGTTAAATTTTTTATTATGTGTAAATGCAATATTCGATGATTAACTTTTAATTTTTGTGGTTGTTTCAGATGTATTATACTGGACATCCTCAAATAGGGTACAAAATGTTAGTGGGCTGTTTGCTTCGAGATCAGTGTGTGGTGCTAGGGCAATCCAGAAAATATGGTTTTGGTTTTTTCTTGCTTCTTTATTAACCTGAAAGACACAGCTCATCAACTATTTTCCTTTTGCTCTGGAGCCAATATAGTAGGATGACTTTTGTGTAATCGAAATAGCAAACACTACTGCTAACATATATTAAGAATGTAGAGGGAAAGAGCACTGTCAAATGAGCTTTTAGCAGTGACTGCTAATGAGATTTTTTATCTTCCTTATTCATGCTTGCTTCTGGTGGTCCGTAATACTCGTGGTGTTGCTATTTGTAACTTCTACTGATCCATGATAACTGCATTCTTATGAAAGGACCTTAATATATTTCACGTCAGCTGAAAGGTTTCTCTCCTGTAGGCAGAAGACTTGTATCCCATGAATGGTATCCATTATTTGTTATATAGTGCTGGAGAAACTTTCTCTCAGTTACGAAGCCTTTTTTTACTTACATCATGTTGGCAGTGAAAAATTCTGTTCATGGTGGGCATTTCAGACATCTTCTAACCATTCATATATTGTTATGCCCCATCATACATACACTATTCACAAGGACTTTGCTGGGCTTCCACGGTGAAACGGTAAATATATCCACGCCCTTAGGATGTGTTAACATATATTACTGGACTCACAGCCATCCGTGAGTGACGATGATCTGGTGGATTTTGGTGCAACTGGTGACAGTTTTGGTTGCAAGGTGTCAGTTATGTGCTGCTAATATGACCTTTTGGTCGCACATGCACCTTATGTTGAATTTTCTTGTCAAAGGAACATCAAGGTTTCTTGGGTTGTAGATTTGTAATGGCCAATCGCTTTTGAAAATCACATACAGCATGCTTCACTTCCCTGAAAAGTTTGCATGTTTTCATTTGAATTCAGAACATATCGCTGGTAGTATCCAAATATTTGAATCGTACAAGTACTTGTTGCTTACTGAAGATGTCTCCCAAGATAAAGCAGCTGGACAATATGGTGTATTGATCATTGGAAGTCTTATTTCTATTCACTACTAGGTATGTGTATAAGTCTATAAGACACCTTTAAATATTCATGAACGGAAAACATTATTTGCGATTAAACTTTTTAGCATGTCTATTAGCGCTTGCCTCTTCTCCTTTTTGGGGTTACAGTCTACACCATATATGAAAGGACAACCAGACATGGACATGGATAAGATGCTAGCAGGCCAGCGGCACCAAGTAAAATGCTTGAAAGCATTGTTTCATACTGCATTTTGCTACAAGGACGATGGATCCTTGTTTCTTTCTTTGATTGTTGTGTATAATGTCCAATCTGACTGCCAATATGTTTTCCCTGTTTGCATCTTATTATTGTTTGTTTTGTCAATTTGGAGGGTCATGTCTTACTGGTATCGTTTAATATGTTGAATGGATACTATCCTGCTGTTAGGCTATTGCTCAGGGTCTTGATATCCAACAGAGCATACTGAAATCGTTGAAGTTTGAGGAAGGGGGCATTTTCGTTAGTCAGGTCTTTGCTACATTTTGATTTTCTTAGCTATACACCAGGAGCTTTTTTTTCTATGTTTCTTGCAGTCACAAATGTGTTATCGTTGCTGCCATCAAAGAATGAGGAGATACAAATATTTTCATTGCAATACATGCATCTTTCATTATTTGTAAATAAGACACTCAAGGGTCATAATCTCTTGTAGGTGAGATTCTTTTCACACCACCATCTCTCGTGGTATGTGAGGACCAGGTTTCATAAAGTCTTTTTTTTTAACTGGTTTCATAAAGTCTTAACAAGGTGCCTAAAGCAATGGTAAGATGATCGATGATAGATTTTTAAAACGACGACTATGCTACAACAAGGGCGTCATGAAGCCAATGCAATGCCAACCCCTTGAATGTCTACCTCTGAATGAAGCTAAAAGATATTCGGTGCAAATGGAGAATATTGAGTTACATAACTCAATAACGAATTTTCGACACAGTGAGGAGCAGCGTGGACAAGAACTACATAATAGAAAGTGAGACGTGCTGCCACGTACGGTCATGGTGAGTAGCTAAGGTACCAAAATAACATTACAAGAACTAAGCACTTTTACCATGGTACTGTTCGGAATCATGTTCCATAGAGATCATTATTGATGGCCTTGTTTGTGAAATAAAACAAGCATTTCACCAATGGTTCTAAATATCACCTACTATCCCGTTGCAACGCACGGGCATTTAGCTAGTACAGTATTATTTGAATCCTCGATCTTAGCGATACCTATCCCTAACCCTAGCCCATGATCACGCACGTTTCATATAAGGCACAAACTAATCTGTACATCGGCGCTCTATCAGGTGCTCGCGTCAACATCCCCGATCGAAGCACCTCGGCCATCCGCCGAGATCTCACCTCGAGAGCCGGTGTCATGGCAGGCTCCACATCCTGCTCGACGGACTGCATTCCAACAAACGCAACGTCGGCTCAACCCCATGTCTGTCTCATCGTAAGTTCATGCCGTCCCCATCACAAATTGGTGACCGGAGTAGCCGGGTGCATTAAGAACAAGAAAGGGCGTCTTGCCTCGGTTTAGTGTCTTCGGTTTTGCAGCTGTACTGAATACTCTTCATGTCTCGCTGTGTTTGTAGACATGGCGGAGGACGGATCTAGGTCATCTTCGGAGGACAGATCTTCGGATGACGGATCTAGGTCATTTTCAGTCGGGACTAGAAGTCCATCGTGCCCCCCCCCCCCCCCCCCCCCCCCCGCGCTGCCCTGCCACGACCCGGGACTAGACGCTCCCTACGACCCGGACAAGTGCTTCGCGTCCTCGTTGCGTTGAACCGGGACACAAGTGCTTCGCGTCCTCGTTGCGTTGAAATCGTTGAAGTTTGAGGAAGGGGGCATTTTCGTTAGTCAGGTCTTTGCTACATTTTGATTTTCTTAGCTATACACCAGGAGCTTTTTTTTCTATGTTTCTTGCAGTCACAAATGTGTTATCGTTGCTGCCATCAAAGAATGAGGAGATACAAATATTTTCATTGCAATACATGCATCTTTCATTATTTGTAAATAAGACACTCAAGGGTCATAATCTCTTGTAGGTGAGATTCTTTCACACCACCATCTCTCGTGGTATGTGAGGACCAGGTTTCATAAAGTCTTTTTTTTTAACTGGTTTCATAAAGTCTTAACAAGGTGCCTAAAGCAATGGTAAGATGATCGATGATAGATTTTTAAAACGACGACTATGCTACAACAAGGGCGTCATGAAGCCAATGCAATGCCAACCCCTTGAATGTCTACCTCTGAATGAAGCTAAAAGATATTCGGTGCAAATGGAGAATATTGAGTTACATAACTCAATAACGAATTTTCGACACAGTGAGGAGCAGCGTGGACAAGAACTACATAATAGAAAGTGAGACGTGCTGCCACGTACGGTCATGGTGAGTAGCTAAGGTACCAAAATAACATTACAAGAACTAAGCACTTTTACCATGGTACTGTTCGGAATCATGTTCCATAGAGATCATTATTGATGGCCTTGTTTGTGAAATAAAACAAGCATTTCACCAATGGTTCTAAATATCACCTACTATCCCGTTGCAACGCACGGGCATTTAGCTAGTACAGTATTATTTGAATCCTCGATCTTAGCGATACCTATCCCTAACCCTAGCCCATGATCACGCACGTTTCATATAAGGCACAAACTAATCTGTACATCGGCGCTCTATCAGGTGCTCGCGTCAACATCCCCGATCGAAGCACCTCGGCCATCCGCCGAGATCTCACCTCGAGAGCCGGTGTCATGGCAGGCTCCACATCCTGCTCGACGGACTGCATTCCAACAAACGCAACGTCGGCTCAACCCCATGTCTGTCTCATCGTAAGTTCATGCCGTCCCCATCACAAATTGGTGACCGGAGTAGCCGGGTGCATTAAGAACAAGAAAGGGCGTCTTGCCTCGGTTTAGTGTCTTCGGTTTTGCAGCTGTACTGAATACTCTTCATGTCTCGCTGTGTTTGTAGACATGGCGGAGGACGGATCTAGGTCATCTTCGGAGGACAGATCTTCGGATGACGGATCTAGGTCATTTTCAGTCGGGACTAGAAGTCCATCGTGCCCCCCCCCCCCCCCCCCCCCCCCCCCGCGGCTGCCCTGCCACGACCCGGGACTAGACGCTCCCTACGACCCGGGACAAGTGCTTCGCGTCCTCGTTGCGTTGAACCGGGACTAGTCCCCCCCCCCCCCCCCCGCTAGTCCCCGGCACTAGAGCCCAAAACGACTCTGGACCAAAGGACCTGTTTCTACTAGTGTAATCGCTGTGTGCCTCTGAACCAACGCACCCCATCCCAACGCTGTGTGTCACAGGACCTCAAGGACGCCAAGAAACACCGATCAGATTTCTCTTGTGCGGCGGCAAGGTTGGTATCCGTCAGGTGCAAGAACATTAGGAGCAGCTCGGGGCTCAGACCTGGAACTCAGGATGACTTAGCGTTTTTGTTTTGTACCAGTTGCCTCATTGTTGAACAATGATTCATATGCAGATATGCTTAAACCATGCAGCTTTTGTATGACCCCTTGGCCCTTGTGTTATTCAACTTAACCTTACAGTTCATCGCATCACAGTGTGGTTTTTAACGAGTCATGAATAATGGACATGTGAATTTTACTCTCGTTTTGATGATGCACGGTCGGCAAGCCGATCTACAAGAACAACGCGGCGGCGTTGCCCACGGAGCCGAACTCCTCCTGTTTGCGCTGTCCTGCTTCGGCAGCGAGCAGGCGTTTGCACTTTCCTGCTTCGGCAGCGTTGCCCACGTAGCGCGAGCGCCGCGGTGGCGCCGACGCCGCCTCCGTCTGGAACCGACGCGCACACGAAGAAGGCGAAGACGACCCGCGCAACGCCGGTCCGCACCAGCGCGCACATGTCCGCGCGGCCATGCATGGACGTGTGGCACCGGTTCAGCGCGCATCCAAGGGTAGCCGGGCCGCACGCTCCGGCCGAGGAGAAGACCGCTACGCGGTGTCTTGCTGCAATGGCGCCCCTGCCCCAAACGATGACAGGTTTCTAGAGGCACGCGAGAAGTGCCTGAACGTTACTCAGACCCGCTATATATACGAGCGGGAGTCCGTGCCGATAACGAGTCCGACGCCGACTATATCCCCATCACCATGTCTATTTATGAGCAAATCGATCAGCAATCCCGGGGCAAAAGCAATTAGTTCTTGCGAGAGGAGACGCCGCCTGTCTTTGCCATAAGAAGAAAAAAGGTCGGTCATGTCGATTTCCTACATGTGCAAGCAACTCCGCCGGGCTACAACAACGGAACAGCCTCGTACTCGCGTCTCCACCACCTTCACCGACGAACAGTTGCAGTTGTTTCGGCGGCTCGAAACTGACATGCAAGTGTAAGCGCATAAGCACAGAATTAAACTCGAAGCACACATCACATCACATGCACTGTAGAGTTTTTTTTTACTCAACTTTCGTCTTGATTTGCAGAATCAAGGCCACGCTTGATCAGATTACCGCAAGGAGATCGAAGGTTGATGGAAACCTCACTACTCAAATGGCTAACGTCCCAAAGGACGCTGCATTGGTCCAGGCGTCCGGATGCAGGAAGACAGGCACCATTGCATCAAGCTGATTGTCCTCGAATCCCCTTGCACGATAGACTCATCATGATCATCTGTTGGAAATTTCGAATCAGCGCAACAGGAGGGTTTTCCACAAGATTTTCGCCATGCGCCAACCATAGTGTTCGCAAAATAATTAAAATTGAGATCGCGTTGTGGACTTCAGCCGGAGCAAAGCATTTAAGCTCAATCCTGCCAACCATAGGTTTTCTCGTTTGTAGAGTACTTGTTATGTATTTAATTAGTGAGATGAGGTAAAAGTTATGCTGTTGTTTTAAAAAAGAATTCTTCTCCGATTTTTTTCGGCTACAATCTGCTTGCTTTATTTATCTGCCATCACACATTCAGTAAGATTCAAGATGGATGTTTTTCCTTTTCTGGTGCAACGCAAGGAAGACGGATATTTGTATGTATTTGCGACGAACGAATCGATGATTGTAACATGTTCGTTCTACTTCCTTTTTAGGTGTAAATCAATCTTTTCGATGGATTGATCCATTAGTTGTAATATCGGTAGTTTTAATTTACAAGTTTTGTGTTAATTAAAAGTATCAATGAAGCATTAATAATAATCCATCAACAATAAACAACCTTGCTATCAAGTACTACCTCTGTTTTATATTTGTTGTCGCTAACTTCACACAAATGGAGAGAGTATTAATTATAAGAAAATGACAATCATTGAAAATAAACATCATCCGACACACAGATGACCCTAGAAACACTTCATTGCTAAATGGTGACCAACCAGGCAACCACTCTACTTTGTATTTATTATTACAAACTCGCATATCTAATCTAGCTCACCTATCTTGGTCTCGTTTCATTCCGTCATATAATAAAAGATGCAACTGAACTTTCCACTCCAATCATGTTTTTGTACGTGGCCATGATGTATAGATTCAGGATAGACTGGATATTGTAACATGTTAGGCATCGACAACCACAATCTGCGACTGTAAAAACACAGCTTGCATGCGCGATTAGCCATCCACCCATCTTCCTCGGGACTGAAAACAAATTGAGAAGGGAGACAACAAAAGAAGAAACCGTCATAGTTGCTCCAAGAATCATCTGGCAACCTTAACTCAATATTTAAATGGAGTAACTAAAATCAAAATGGAGGAAGACACGGCGGGGCATTGCTGTCTGAGAGGGCTCTCTAGGAATGGCTACCATTTGCGTCATCCCCTCTTCTACCCCTCTCGTAGTAAACGGAATGTCAAAGTGTAGCAAAAAAAAACATTGCAAAGAAAAATAACATTGGAGGTGGATGTGGCAGCTTCTGCTGGTGCGTGGTTACAGCTGCTGGGTGGTGGGTGCTGCTGGAGAGGGACCTGGCCACCTTTGTCGAGGTGAGGCGCCGTTGGGCCCAGGTCTGGTGCATGGATTGCTTGGGGTGCATCCCCGGCCGATGCTCCTTCATCGTCTTCTTCTCTAGCTCCGGCGAGCTAGTTTGTGTTGCGGCTCATCAACGCCTGTGGCGAGAAGCTTTTCCTGCGCCGTGGTGCGGCCTTGGAAGCGACGGAGGTGTCTCCGTCGACGACTACGTTTCGAGGATTTGGAGCTCCATGGTTGTGTGGAGGAAGAAGGACCAGAAAGTAGAACCTTGGGGTTCTTTGTGCTTTTCTTGTTCTTTAGAAGGTCCTTTCTGTTGGTTTGTTGCAGCTGCGTCTGCGTCCGTATTCGTCCAGTTTTATACTTGTATGTGTACCTGTATGGTTGTTTGTCCAGTTTAAATACAAGTATGAAAATTCAAAAAAAAAACTTAATTATGTCATCTGCGAAGGTTAGTAAGCGAATATCCACTACAAACATTAATTGTCCAAGGCACAGATCATCATCAAAGCAAAACCACACAACGAGCAAAACAAAGTGCAGGGAACACATTATGTTTATCAGGACATGTTCTTTCACTCGATCAGACTAACAGTATGAATTAACTCCATGCCCTGGGGAAAACTGGCTCTTGGCAGGGAGCTATAAACTTCAGTAGTCTTAAAGAGACCTCAAGACAGTATAATGAATTAGGTATATGCATCGGGGTTTGTCCGACTTCTGATAAGTGGGACACCATCTTCCCGCCACACGATTCGGTTCTCACACAAGGCAGCAACTGCCTCAACATACACTTGGTGCTCCTGGAACGTAGGATTAATAAATCAGCAAAAAGATTTATGTCAAGTCAATGAGAGATTGGTGGTTAAGAAATCTTAAATAACCGTAACAATGCAGTGTGCAGCTACAGGGGAAACCTCAGCTGCACATAAGACACACCTCATGAAGTACCCTTGCAGCCAATTGTTCTGGAGTATCATTAGCTAACACAGGCACAACTCTTTGGGCTAAAGTTCGCCCTGTGTCGAACTGCTCATCCACAAAGTGCACAGTTGGTCCTGAGTATCTGCATGGTTGGAAAATATCATCAAATAAAACAGGTAAAATTCATAAAAACGCAGTTAATAGTGTATCAACCAATGGCTTCGTCAAACAAATCATGTTTACCAGTTATCACAAGATGACAAACAATAATGCTTACACAATAGCTGCCTCTGAGTATTCATTTCCTTTCGGGTGCAAGATACCAAGTACCGATGGAAATGCAAGATGTTGGAATGTGCTAGACAGAATGTAAAGTACCTGGCTCCAGATGCGATAACTGCTTTATGCACTTTCAACCCATAATAACCCTTGCCTCCAAATGCCGGGAGGAGTGAAGGATGTATATTCAGCATGGATCTGGGATATGCCTGAACTAGCTCGCCAGGTATGAGCTTCAAGTAACCAGCAAGTAGAATAAAGTCTACCTTCAGATCCCTGTTTCAAAATAGACATAGTCATGAGCTAAGATATCCTGCCTTTGTCATGAAATACAATATTGACACTTGAAGAGGTAAACTGAAGCACATGGGTGCATTTGGAGGCACAAATTATATAGAGAATAACAAACTATATACAGCGGATTTCGGTCAGAAAACATCACGCTGAAGCAGAACTTGTAAACACAAAGTCATGCAGCTAGAAGAACATCTGTAAGGTTCTATGTAATTTACCAGTATGTTCAGTGGCAGCTTCAGAGCATATCGAAAGCATGTTCTCAATCAGAGTTTTCTTTATGCAAATTTTACAATCAGGCTAGAAATGAAGCATGAAAGGTCAAACGATGATCTTTTCCTTGCACAATGTAAATCATAAACTCCAAAATGTCATATCACAGACATTGATGAGATTAACAGAAACCAACCTCAAAAAATTCAAAAGTTCATCTGTCGACACCCCCTCCGGCGCTGACTTCGACTTGGGGAAAACGACCACCGGTATGCCATTGCACCTCGCGAACTCTGCGCCACCGCAGCCTGCAACATTCCATTTCGCCGCATCAGAACCACCAATCCACAGCACAGCACTTCACCTCACGGTCCAAAGCTTGCAGGAAGCAACCAAGCATCATCACCTGGCTTATCCGTGACGAGCGCGACCACATCCCCGTTCACCTCTCCGCCCAGCGCAGCCTCGTGGATCGACCGGAAGTTGGAGCCCCCGCCGGACACGAACACCGCGAGCCTCTTCCTGCTAACCCCGGAGTACCCAGCGCCGTTATCCGATGTTGCCGTGTATACGCGAGCGTTCGGACGGAGCAGCGACCGCCTGCAAGTGACGGCAGAGGGCTGCCTCTTGGTCGTGAAGCCCACCCGCGCGCTTCTCCTCTGCGGGCTCGAGACGGGGTTAAGCGCGCAGCGCAGCCCGGTGCCGGAGGACGCGACGGCGGCCGCCTCCATCGGGAGATTCCCCTGCTTCTGCTGAAACACGTAGAGAGAATAAAAATTAGGGCAGCAAGTTTGTGAAATATGGTAGGGAAATCAGCTAGAAGACAAGAAGCTCACGGGTCAAATTGCGACGATGAACCCTAGCACCGGCGGCCGCCGTCGAGCTAGCGGGGAATCTGCTCGTGCTATGCGCGGCGCGGTGGCTGGTAGAGAGGGGACTCCCATAGCAATGGATGAAGGCTTGGGCCGGGTGGAGGCAGGGCCCAATAAGCCCAGCATGTTTATTGCCCATGATCAGAAGATTACAGACAAGGATACAAGATTTTTTTCTCTTTGACGGATACAGTTACAAATTTGATTCCCTAAGACTACTAGGGTATTTTAGATCATTCTAGTGGACCCTAAACTTCACTCAATCCCTAGGGAATTAGGCGAGAAAGATAAAGATGGCTTTTGACAATTTTGTGAGTCCCCTCGTTCCCGAGCAAGAAAACGGATGCGCCACAAACAAGCGCAACGGCTTTCGCGCTAGTTGCTCAATCCGTTGCTTGTTCGGAAGAATCCGCAAATGAGCATTGGGATCCAATTCGATCCCGGAAAAAATGAACTAGAGTTTGAGGATTTAGATTTGTGGGGTACACTAAAAACAAACGATGTTTTGTGATATGTGGGGATTTCGGGGTTTGACGGAGATAATCCCCACCAATTCCTAAAAAAAACTCTAGAAACAAACAGGGACTAAATGGGCTACAAATATAGTTTATTTATTTGAACTCACTACTAATGTGATGTTTATTTTCCATGGCTCTCAAAAAGGAGTAAGAGGCATATGTTATGCTCAAAATAATCAACTTCTAGCAATCTAGCGTAACCCAGAAAAGATGTTCAGTAGTCTGTCTGCAATTACATATATTTAGATGTTAATGTACAATCAAGAAGCTGTCAAGACAACAGAGTTTGACGTTCTCATTCTCATATACAACTTGAGTATACTGTCCTTTTCGCAGAGAGCACACTAAACCAGTTTCGCAGCATATACTGACTGAAGGAAATCAACTTTCATGATATATACATGTATACAGTCAACAGGGTATATAGGTTGAAGATTCTCAAGCCATTGATACTTCAAGAGAGGACTTTGCAAGCCACAGCAGTCCAGGATCGTTCCTTTTCAATACAAGGTAGGTCTCTGCACGCCCAATCTCATCCGACACGACATCCTCGCAGAAACCAATCAACTCAAGCACCTCCATTGCAGCTGGGGAAAGGAAAGAAGAGTTAGTGTAGACTAGATTATGAAGACTGAAGTGGCGGCTTGCAGATGCAAGAGATATACCTTTGTAATTCGCCACGCTCCTTTGGAAATGAGGATTCGACTACAAGTTTGGAGAAGGATGACGATTGGTAAATATTTATTTCAGTAGATAAATAGAAGCACACCAAAACATGGAGAAAAACCAAGCATACCTTACGCAGTCTCTTATATCGAATGTCATTTGGGTTCTTTATCACATTCTTTATTATTTTGAAGAGTGTTTGAAGTACAGAAGCTGCCTCTGAAGGTGCTGCTTGCAACCGAAGCATTTCAATAGCCTTCTGGAGACGCGAACAGAGGGCTGCCACTGGCTCTTCTATCCTTTGCAGCTCATTGCTGTTCAAATCAGCAGCATGATCATCAGGATCAGGTTCAGAGCTCAAATTTGTGGGGTTTCTGCTCTGTTCAATCTCCACTTGAATCTCATTTCCGGATTCCAGAACAGCTCCACAAGTGCTAGCATCAGGATCAGGTTCTCCCATGTGTCTCCCATCTATGCTCACCTCCTGGTTCAGGATAGAATTAGACGAGTCATCAGGATCAGGTTCAGACTTTAAAACTGTGGCGTTAATTCTCAGCTCTGTCTCCACTTCCATCCTGTTTCCAGATTCCAGGACAAATTCACTGGTACCATCATCGGGATCAGGTTCTTTGTCATGCTCCTCATCGATTACCATCTCCTTGTCAAGGGTGTCAGCATCTGAGGAATCATCAGGTTCTACGCAATCAACCGAACTTTTCTTGGCAACCTCCTCAGCATCCGGATCAGAGTAACCTATGGTGTTCTGTGCTGTAGATGATGTAACACCTGGTGACCCTGATGCCACGATTGTTACATCAATAGGCATGGCATCATTATCATCTGGGTCTGGTTCCACCTTAACATTTTCCTGAACAAAACCTTGACTGTCATCATCTGGATCAGGTTTAACTTGTGTGTCTGGCACGTCAAATCTCTTCACAGATCTAGCAACACTGTTGTGGGAACTCTCCGTATCTGTTAATGATGCATTCAAGAGACGCTGATAAGCAGCTACCCCTGACGACGCACGAGCACTTGCCAGTGAACTCGATCGTCCCCCAAGCTTGTGACCAACAACATCAGCTTCCGGTTCCAGAACAAATTCATCTTCATAGGAATCGAAGATTTTACGACCACTCAGCACATGACCACTTGACTTAGTCCAGTCCAAGGAAGCAGCTTCATCATTCAACTGAACAGAAAAGTAACTGAATTATCAGGTGAAGTCAAAGTAAACAGCTGGTAACCAAACATTATAGGGGTATCTAGAGAAATTAACCTGCTTATTTAGAGCAAAAAAGTGGGCATCATGCTCAGAGTGCACCATATGTGCCTGCAATCAATAAATACACATGTGAAAAGTGTAAAAGCCAATTGCCAAAAAAGGTGTAAAATCCTGCAATTATAGCAAAAAAGTGATCTGCATAAGAAAATTAAATTTTATGAAACATAAAACCAAAGGACTTACAAGTTCATGGAGTAGAGTCTTCTTGATGCTTTCGTATTTCCTAAATCCTTTCAAGTCATCAGTTCGTAGCCGAAGCGATATCTCCTCTCCCATATTCTATATGAATAATAACAGTCAACAAGATATATTCTCAAAAACAAAATTTGCTACATGTATATACTGTATGAAATAGCTTATGTTCACCTTATTGAAGCCTAGAATGCATTTTGGACTAACACCGACATATCCTACAGGTGCCATTTCAGTCATGATTCCCACTCGCCATCTATGCTGGAAAAAAAACAAATAACTATGTAAACATCAAGCCACACAAATAAATATACGTATGTAAAGATCTACAGAAAGAAACAGACTTGCCGCGTGAAGATTATTACCTTGTTCATGATCGCAATTATGCCAGGGTCACATGCAAGCATGTGCATTCTTTTCAGAGCTTCCGAAGGTGGTGGATTCAACTGCAACCAACAGGTGGTAAATAAGCACAACATTTTAGTTTATGATGTCATGACTGGCCTCCGGCATTATACAAATGAGACAGATATTTGCTAGTTATTCGAGAAAATGAGACAGATATTTCCTAGTATTAGCATCCATTTGTTTAACAAGGGATAGAAGAGAAAACAGGGTTTCTTAGGTAATACTCCCTCCGTTCCGGAATATAAGACGTTTAACGTTTTCGTGTACAACTTTTGTCACGTACAATTTTTTTCCGAGTTTCCCGTATTGCCCTCGTGTAGACGCTCGCGCAGACACACTCCTCACTGGCTCGTTCCCCACTCGCTCCACAAACATGGCGACCTCCTTCCCCACTCGCTCTCGCTGTCGCCGCGCCGTCGCCGCGCTCTCCCTTTCCTTCCCGTCGGCGCCCTCTTCCTCCCAGTGGCCTCCTTGCTCCCCATTACCTGCGGTCCTGCGCCTACTCTCGCACCCCGCAACCCTGGTTCCGTGACACCCAGGCGGCGGTCAAAGGTCTATTTTTTATCCGCCGGCAACGGTGCTGCTGGGCGAGGAGGCAGTGGATATGCGTGTGCCGGCGCTGAATCTGCGTGCGCTGGCGGTTGATCTGCTCTCTGGAGCAGCGCCGACGACGAGCTGTGGATCTGGAGCGGCGGAGAAGCGTGAAGACGGGGTCGTCCTCATGGGCCCTGCCCCGCCGCGCTAAGGCTCCGTGCCTTAGGTGCTCATCTCTCTTCTCTGGCGTTCGTATCCATGGCCACCGGCATCACTGCTTTTGCTTGCTTGATCTTCATCTTGGAGTAGCTTAGGTTTGCCGTATCTTAGAGTGAAATACTGCATCTTGGAGTACGACTGAAACTTACCGCTACAGCTTGGAGTACGAGGCAAATTTCAGTACCTTAATTTCAGTTGTAGCTGGATACCTGTTGGAGTACGAGGCAAAAAATTCTGTGCAATCTTAGGAATGCTTAGATTAGGATCTTAGTTCACTTAATTGAGCCAAACTGGAGTAGTGTTATCGGGTGTAGTGTTAATTGGAGTAATGCTTGCACTTGCATTTTGTGATTCTTTCTGAATGCTTCCTTAGCAGTATTGCCGTGCCATGTCGTGTCGCGCCATATTACTTGAGTACCCTGTACTTGCTTACCAATATTTCTTGAAATTTTGCAGAACTTGTACTACTGCAATATTTACTTGAAATACTCAAGCTTGTCTGTTCAAGCTGTAATGTTTGCTTGTTGCTTTAGTGCAAAGGTCTATTCCTGAACTTGTTTACTCAAGCAAGAAAGAACTTAGGAGTCACTGACAGTAACATTTAAATGAATTCAAATTCACTTGGTACTCATTGCTTCCTGCCAGTGCATTGCTTGTGCATTACCGCCAGTCGTGCCGTGCCGTCGTAATTTAACTTGGACTACAATGTGGCGCATTGCTTGTTTGTGTACAACTGAATAACTTACACTGATTCTCCTTCCTTAAATAATCCTTAGTTGCTTGCCACAACATGACACACATGAGTTAGGCATATTTGACTTTCTTAGACCAGTGTTTGCTTTTTACGGCAATTTGACAGTAGGGACTTAACAGTCTCTCAAATTTTACTCCAATTCAAATGTTTTTGTCAATTTCTGGCAGGGACAAGATTGTACAGACACACCACCAACATCCTCGACGACATGATGACCAACATCCATGCCCTCTTCTTCGACCTGATGATCGACATGGCCTCCTCCTGGTAATGTGCTCTCCTTTTCCTCGGATGGAGTGTAATTAAGGTCGAAGAGTACCAAAGCGTTGTGTCGTGCCGTGCCGAGATGATTGAGTACTCTACCCGTATGCTTGCAGGGTTGCCGTGTCGTTCACTGCCTGGAGCACTTGGAGATGTGCTGGTGGTTGCCGATGCTATTGGACATGACCTGGGCGAGAATTGCTGCTTTTGCTGAACTACTCTTGGAGATCTTGGCTGCTCCTGTACTGAACGTGCTGCGAGATCTTGTGTACGAACTGGGTGGGTAGTACTGCCGCTGCTCCTCCCTGTACTGAACTGCTGCTGCTCCGCCCTGTGCTGAACTGATCCTCCTGTGTGATTTTGACAGGACCTGGGCGAGGTCTAGCTGGGCAAGGACCAGGACCTGGGCGAGGCAGCACCAGGACCTTGGCGAGGAGATGGGGAGAGGTGACCTGGGGTTAAGAAGATCTGGGCGAGGCGACCTGGGGTTGAGGAGATCTGGGCAAGGAGACCCTCGGTTGACGAGATCTGGACCTGGGAGAGGCGAGGCGCTGCGCCTGGGCGAGTCGAGGAGGAAGACGATGTGTCTGTTTCGCTGGGCGAAACGTTTTCCAGTGCGGGAGGGCATTAGTTGTAATTTGAGTAATTACGTAGGTCAGACAGGTCATTTAGGCGATTTTGAGCGTTTGTCGGAAATTCGTTTAACGTCATATATTTCAGAACGGAGGGAGAGTACTTGACACGATCTAAGAGTATTACATGGATTTGATCATTCTAGCAAATTAGTGTATGAAATGCAAAAGGATCACAATTAAGTTCATATATTTTGGACGAAACTAGTAAGTGCAATGCACTATAATATAAACATTTCTTTTGAATCCTATATTTTGCTTTCACCGAGTTTGTAGTGGAGCCAATTTAATAGGTCTCATGGTCCAACTATGTAAGTGTGTGTGCAACACACGATCCATGCGGGCAACACATGATCCACGCACATGTCTTCACTAAAATTTGCGACACATAAAAATAAATTATAATTAGTGAAAATATAATTTTAAAAACAACAACAACTAAGCAATAATATCTACTATTTATTGTTTGATGAGTCTCCTGCGAAGGTCCACTTATTTATGCGATCAATAATGCTTATTATTTATATCTTCATTCCCTTAGAACTTCCAAATCAATATTTACTAAAAATCACTTCATCGGTTCAAAACCATCCTACATATGCATTATACAACATTGTTATAAAAATTCATGTGCAAGGTGTGTATCTATATAATCATGGTGTAAAATATGTGGATAGCAGAAAATGTAACACATCAACGTCCATGAGCGCATGAAATTAAAAACCACATAACCCGACAAAGCACTGCGTGTATGAAATATTACAATATGCATTCAATGCAAAACTAAGATTGTAATGCAATGACAAGCTTCATACCCGTATAATTTTAAAACATCACTAATATAAAAAAATGTAATATGTGATTATAATAACTTAAATTCAACTTTAGATCCATGCAGTTAATTGGAATGTCTCTGACTAGCTAGATCTCGCGGCATGCTAGTATCCGCATACCCCGATTAAAGCAACATCCATATATTCATCCGTCTTCACTATGTTCCTTTTTTTTCTCGGGATTTAAACTAATAGGATAATGATAGGAATTTTTTTACCCATTCGCTCATGTGAAATCAAGATGCTTTAATATGGTGCGTGGATACTAGCGTGACACGAGATCCAACTTGTCAGAGACATTCCGGTTCACTACATGGATCAAAAGTTCTGCCTAAATTACTATAATCATGTATTACATTTTGCCTCATATTAGTACCGTTTTCTTATTATTATTTTAGACAATGTCTGCCTTTTCACGAGATCCAAGTCGTCGTGAAAATCTTGATGTCGATAGGTTGACACAGTTGTTTCATAGCTGGCCTAATACCAATGAGTACCATAACTCACAATACGATATGGTAAGAATTTCAATCTTTCTTTCCCGATAGTTGTTCCTTTGGTCTTAATGATTGATGTATTTCTAAACCTATCGTTACAGATTTACTGCCTACGATATTTTTAGGCTATTCATATTGTTCATATTGGATCAAAATAAGCAAATTGTCTCTATATTCGACCCGCTTCCAATACCTACTTTGGGAGAGAATATATTAAGAACTACAGGCAATAATCTAAACCATGTGCTCCAAGTTGCAAAAACTGCATTGGAAAACCACGTCTCTAAGTGGGGACACAAAATTCCTACTGTTGTTCCGACCAACTCATACGGGTATGAAGCTTGTCACTGCATTAAATCATAGTTGGTTCATTCAACGCACATTGTTACTTTTTTTATATACATGGAATGTTGTGTCAGGTTATGTGGTTTCTAATTAATGCACTCATGGGACAATGATGTGTTACATTTTCCAACACCCACAAATTTTACACCATAATTATATGTGCACACCTTGAACATGAATTTTATAACAATGTTGCATAATGCATATGTAGGATTGTTTTGAACTGAAGAACTGATTTTTGGTACATATTTTAAAGTATGAAGGGAATGAAGTTATACACAATATCCCATCATGGAACGCAGTATTATTGATCGCATAAAGAGGTGGACCTTCGTGAGGGAATTATCAAAGAATAAAGAGTGGATAATGTTGCTTAGTTGTTGTTTTTTAAGTATTTTGTAACTAACTATAATATATTTTCAAAAACACGCTAGCCTTATCCAATCTAACGATGCATGGCATGGTCAAAGAGGAACGTTTAGTTGGCCGGGTAGGCTAGCGCCCTTTAAGGGAATTTTTGTGTATCGCAAATTTCAAGTGAAGACATATGTTGTAGATTATGAGATGTGCAAGGCACGTGCACGTCAAATTAGTACAAGATATCATTTGACTTGCTGTATGAAACGCACACTGCCGACTGCTCGAATGAACCAAGGAAAGAGTGTGGACTTAATTCCAGTACGAAGACCAGAAATGTAAAGGTACAAAGGAGCACAGGCCGAAGTAAGATTTATGATAGCTTGACATGTACGGGTTCCAAAAAGAGCAGACTGGTGCGGTGATTGTTATTCAAGGGATCTGTTTCTTATAAACTAGAAAACATGTATGGGAGTAGAATTTGACTAACCTCAATCCCGGGTAATTGAAGAGTCCGAAAATCACAAAAGATGTATTGCCCCTGCGGAAGTTTTAGTGAAAACTGGGGCCTGCCTGATGATCGTTGCCTCAGCCGGCGTTCTTCTTCATCAAATCCAATTATCCGCAGATCTGGTCTTTTTCCATTGTCTGATACTTCCTCAATTTCATCGTCAAAGACACCCATCATTCTAATAGGCTTACCCTGTTGCATAAAAGGAAAAGGAGCAATGATATTATCCACCATTGCATTACCAGTACCTAACAGCATGTTGTATTCTTAATTAGTATGCGTAGTGCATGCGCTGCATCTTACCTGATCGATAGCAGCTTCTTTCAGTGTTAAGCTTGAATGGGGATCCGAGAATGGCATGATCAGCTTGGAACCTTTACTTGCAGATTGTGGAACTATGAGCTTCAAGGTCTCTGGTTTAACATTAGTCAAATCCTGAAGCAGTTGCCCGAATTCTTTCACGGTACAGCTTGGGTCTGCGTCAACATCAAGTTGTCTGCCTCTCCAAGTGACTGATATTCGAGCTATCCTCTTCTCATCCATTCTGTTACTGTCAAAAAACCACCTTACACTGTCAGTTTAATAGTATTTGACAAAATAATATGGTAATCATGCTGGTGTCTACTACCAGAATATCATGGTCTTATCAACCAAGTAATCAGTGAGAAGGAAGGATGAAACTTAGCCATTGAAATAAGCCCAACGCTCATCCTATAAACACCCTGGAGTCCATCCTGAACCCAAATGACCAATCCAGCTTTAAATCCACAGCGGCAGTGCCAATTAGAGTATCAGAGTAATACTAATTCCAATTTCCAAGATATAGTCAGAAGCAAAATGATAGGACTTGGGCTCTTTTCATTGATTAATCGCGCAACCAAAACGGGTAGAACTTCCACTAGTGTTGCTTCATCAATACCTCCAATATCGTCTACCAAATCTATATCCACTGGACTTTTTAAGTTAATACTTATTGAGATCAGTGTAACACCTACGATATGATAAATTGAGGACGCATCCGGCATCCCTAGTTCAGAACCTGCGATAACTTGTCGCCTCATATTGTCCCAATTCACCCCAAATTCATCGTCACCTAACCGCAAACCCTCGGGGCTAAATCGATGGAAACAGAAGCGGATCCAACCAAAGCGAGAAACGAAGGAAGAAATCGAGCTTGCGGGTAGAGGCGATTGAGCGGCCGTACGCACCTAGACAGAGGCTTCTTGCCGTCGTCGACCCGAGCACCACGGAGGAGGGTGAGGCGAGGCGATGGGAAGGTTTGCTTCTTGACGCGGGGAACTGGTGGGCCGCCTCGCCGCTCTCGCGGGTGGATTTATTTCGAGGTGAGCGGAACGTTCGAGAACACGAAGACGACGAGGATCATATGCCGTCGGCGGTCGCCGTCTTCCGTGGCTCGCGTCACCGCTGACGGGCCGAGGAGAAGAAGAGGAAGTTTTACGTCTTCCTCTGAACCGAAAGGCGCCTTCCCTGCCTGGTTGTGTAACTGATCGTGTACGTGAGCTCTTTTTCTCCGAGATAGAGACAGCTATATTACTCGACGAAATGCAGTTGTGACTTGTGAGCAATCATGCGAGCTCATGGAATTACTAACTATATTAAGGCAGCCCAAAATGGCGGCCTCTCCGCGATCGTCTACTGTAGCGTACTGTTGCAACTGAACAACAGTACGTTACAGTGCATCGATCTCGGCCGCTCCTACGCGATCGGACGGCCCGCAGAAGAAGCGCGTGCCAGCTTTATGAATAAGCCCCTCGCGGCCGAAAAATCGCGCCGCGGCCCTCACCTCTGCGTGCAGAAGGACCTGTTCGCAAATTACGAAAACCACCAGGACTATTTTGCGAAACGTCACAGATGCCCCCTCCTCCCTCCTCTCCCGCGACGCCGCCGACGCGTCCCGCCGGCGCTACGCGCCTCCGAGTCCAGATCGGCGAAAACGACGGGCACCGCCGTCCTCGCCTCCACCTCCTGCCCATGCGCCGCCTGCCGGGACGCCGGATCCGCGCCGGAATCGCCGCTGGCGCGACCGGTGGCCGTCGCGCCGTTCCCCGCTCGCCGGCGACGCTCCGGTGGTCTACAGGCGGCGGCGCCGCCACGTACGTGCTGCCCGCGTCGCCGCGCGTCTGGTGCGCTCCCTCGCGCGTCCCAGATTGCCGTGTCGCGCCGCCGGCGACGTCGCCTCCGCCGCTGCGGCTCCGGCCCCTGTGACGTCAGCCTGACGTCACAGTGGGATGGGCCTCCTCAGACGGGCCCGCTGCTGGGCCGGCCCAGTTCACGCGCTGCAGTTTCGGCCTTTCTTTTTTTTTCCCACCCGTTTTCTCTCATTTCTATTTTTTTTCCCACTCCTATTTTTCCAACAATCCCCTAACTTTTCAAATAGACATCCAAATCAATTCAAACCAAACTCAAAAAAAAGGTGTAGACATCAAAACATCCACTTCAAATACTTAGACAATATTTGAAAGGAATACAAAAAAACCATTTAAAATACATTGTGCTATTTCGACTTTCGATTTTCCAATAATTCCCTAACTTTTCAAATAGACATCCAAATCAATTCAAAGCAAACTCAAAAAAAAAGGTGTACACATCAAAACATCCACTTCAAATACTTAGACATTATTTGAAAGGAATACAAAATAGCCATTTAAAATACATTCTGCTATTTCCAAATTTATTCCAACACTCAAATTTTAGGCAATATTTGAAATTCACATCTTCCTTTCTATCTCAAATAAAAACCACAGTAAATAATACCGGTAATGCCATGGAAAATATACCAAGCTACCTAAAAAAAAACACACACACAAAGCCTACTTATGACATAAGACCACGATTGAAATTCCAAATTTCCATATTTCTCACAACCTTGCCAAACCACAATAATTTAACACTCTAAGAGATTCAAACCCGGAAAAAAATCCGATGTAACCATTTCAAAAATAAATTTCTTCATACCGCGTTACTTACAAAGACACGGAACAGAAACTCCACGAAAACACAACACCTGTTAATGCCATATAAATTCCACAAAAACCAACAACTTCTAAACTATGGAACAAAAAAAATACAAACTCACAAAACAATCACATAAATGAATGCTTGATTTTTATGCCATATAGCCGAAATTCAAACATGCAAATTTTAAATATTTACATCTCCTTCAAATCATATCATTTTGTTAACGTTAAAACCGTTGGACATAGCAACATAAACAAAACAAAAAACGTAAGCATTTATGACGTGCCAACAAATTCCAAGTTTGAATATTTCATACATTTACATATACTCCAAATCTCCAAAATCCTGATAAACTTACAAAACAAAACAAAAAACAATTTAAGGAAGGACGTTGCTACTTACATGAGGTAGATAAATCCCAATATTATTAGTTACAATTACGGGGAAAAAAAGACACACACAAAATGCATACGGAAAACACGAATATTTTTTTAAAACTATGGAAAATAATTCAACAATTTGCATGATTGAAATCTTTAGTTGTATGAGTTGCAGCAATGAAAACCGCGTTCAAAAAAAAATGTGCATTGCTCCACGGTATTTAGGCTATTTTATAAAGCTATTAAATGCCACGAAATCAATAACTTCAGGTATATCCATCAGAGAAAAGATTTAAACCATTCGTCAAAACGAAAACGATCACACAAAAAACTTGCAAAATATGATTACCCATTTAAATAATGGTTCCACAAGTGTAGACATACAAATATCACACATGCAAATATTAGGAAAATGCTGCTAACAAAAAAAAATCCAAACCAGTATATTCAAATTACAAACCAAATTCTAAATAGAACCTGCTTTACAAAAGTTATAACACTTCCCGAATATTGTTTTACGAAATTTTTAAGAAATCCAAAATTAGAATAGAACGTTCATTAGATAGATAATTTCGCCCACTTCACATATACTTTCTTACGGTATTCAAATCATTTTACAGAACTACTAGATGCCGCAAAAATAGTAACTTCAGTTATATTCACTATAAATTTTTTTGAAAATATTCATCAGACTGATCAAAAAAGCGTGCAAGGTACAATTACTTATTTATATCACGGAATAAAAAACATAAACATAACAGTACCACAAATGTAAATATTAGGCAACAACTGTTAAAAAAAACAGAATATTCGAACTACGGGAAAACATAATACATACATGCAAGTAACATATTTCCCAACTTTATTACCTGATATTTTTCCCTAATTCTCTTTTCCCACAAAAAAAATCCACACCTCTCCAAATAAAAATAAAAAAAGGCAGATGTTGTCAATACCTTCATATACAACCACAATCGAAAAAAAATTAACCTACTAGAAAATTATAGACACTCTAAAATATATCTCCCAAATTGCATTCCCTCTAACTACGAAGTTAACTCGGATTTTATGTCATATTTCAAATATATCCAACCATCCCAAATTTGCAAATATCTAAAAATAAACGACATGGCAGGTTGCAACATTTTGTCTTCATTTCAAACAATTTAAATCTGAACATTTTTTGTTTTCCTAAAAAAACAAACCATCATCAAAATTTAACGTCAAGGGCGCGGCGTGCGCCGCGCCAAAAACCACTAGTAGGAACACCTGACGAACATGTTCAGTAAGCAGCTCACCGCTTTCCTATGTTCGAGCATCTAACTTGCAAAATATGATTACCCATTTAAATAATGGTTCCACAAGTGTAGACATACAAATATCACACATGCAAATATTAGGAAAATGCTGCTAACAAAAAAAATCCAAACCAGTATATTCAAATTACAAACCAAATTCTAAATAGAACCTGCTTTACAAAAGTTATAACACTTCCCGAATATTGTTTTACGAAATTTTTAAGAAATCCAAAATTAGAATAGAACGTTCATTAGATAGATAATTTCGCCCACTTCACATATACTTTCTTACGGTATTCAAATCATTTTACAGAACTACTAGATGCCGCAAAAATAGTAACTTCAGTTATATTCACTATAAATTTTTTTGAAAATATTCATCAGACTGATCAAAAAAGCGTGCAAGGTACAATTACTTATTTATATCACGGAATAAAAAACATAAACATAACAGTACCACAAATGTAAATATTAGGCAACAACTGTTAAAAAAAACAGAATATTCGAACTACGGGAAAACATAATACATACATGCAAGTAACATATTTCCCAACTTTATTACCTGATATTTTTCCCTAATTCTCTTTTCCCACAAAAAAAATCCACACCTCTCCAAATAAAAATAAAAAAAGGCAGATGTTGTCAATACCTTCATATACAACCACAATCGAAAAAAAAAATTAACCTACTAGAAAATTATAGACACTCTAAAATATATCTCCCAAATTGCATTCCCTCTAACTACGAAGTTAACTCGGATTTTATGTCATATTTCAAATATATCCAACCATCCCAAATTTGCAAATATCTAAAAATAAACGACATGGCAGGTTGCAACATTTTGTCTTCATTTCAAACAATTTAAATCTGAACATTTTTTGTTTTCCTAAAAAAACAAACCATTATCAAAATTTAACGTCAAGGGCGCGGCGTGCGCCGCGCCAAAAACCACTAGTAGGAACACCTGACGAACATGTTCAGTAAGCAGCTCACCGCTTTCCTATGTTCGAGCATCTAAACGGCGTCCATTTCCGATCCAACGGCCGAGAAGACAAGGTACCGTTTTACGCGCCAAGTTACTCAACTTCGATTCCTTCCATTCCATCTCTGCCATCTCATTTTAAGACAGTTAGCAGACTCAGGCGGCAATTCCCCAAACTATTGATACGACCAATTTTTTGATAGCTAGAGGCACTCATGTCTCTTAATTCTAACTTCTGCTACCTCTGTTTGTTACGTTAGTGCTTCAATTCAACTTGTTGGACGGAATACATCAATATGGGACATGTATGTGAGGCCTCATGAAAAACATGTCATGGATGTGTCTTGGTCATCTAGAGACCCGTCCTGGCATGTCAAGTGTTTGTTAATTTGTTCCGGGTTTCGTTGACTCATTTTTTAGCTTCTAACTTGGATTATATCTTTCTGATTTCTATCTTGCCAAGTATCAGGCATTTGACATGTTTGCCACCTTCACTTTTCAAGCAGAGTACCAGCATTTGCGGTGCCAAGGCCGGCCTGCTCTGAACTAGCACTCCCTGCAGCTTGTGTTGGTGTGTGAGGGCGAGTGGGAATACAAAATAGTGGCACATTCAGTCCTTCTCAACGTGACATGTCATTGTCATTGCAGAACCATACCAAGTTTAGATATTGAAGGTGAAAGTTTATTGAATTCAGTTACATGATTTTCGTGATTCTTTTGCTCAGATGAAATGCAAGTTGTCATTGTATTCTTTTTCTTATCTAGGTGTTTTGTGGTCACTTTGGGATATGAAAGATGGAAGTTGCATTCTTTGTGTTACACATAACAGATATTTTCAGCCTATTTGCTACTCTGGCGGTAGCCTAAAAGAACTTCCGATGATCTGGCCGAATGTTATAGTTTCAGTCTTAAGTCTTGAAATGTTGTTCCAATGCTTTCTGTGTATGATTGTCTCAGCATGGTGACTTGATCTGATCTGTCGAAAGTTAACATTTCAGAGACATATGCGAGTTTTCCTTTCACCAAAAAATGCACCCTGTCTGTTCTTTGCCATGATTCCATGGGTTCTGTTAGTGATGAGGCACGTCTGAGACTTTCCTGGATTCCATGGAGCTGTTGCTCACTTATGATTGCAACTCTTTCTCGCACTAGTAGGAGGGCACGTGCAATGCACGTTGTTTTAATAAATACCACGAAATAATTGATCCATTTCAACTTAATACCTACATATTCTTTACAACAAATTTTTGTTTCGACACATCAAAATATCAATTATTCCCACGTCAATAGTCGTTCTTGTGCTCATCAATCGATCTGTCAATTTTTTTACAACACATCAACTGAACAGTGCAAACTTCCCAAATATGACAGGTGACCTGTTCAGTTTAGCCAAAACAAGATTTCCACCAAGTTACGGTGCTCAATAATGTGCACATTCTAGGCAATGAACCTCATTATGTGGATCACAAATCCTTATGTTACATCATGTACAATTGCCTTCATCATATAATATCCGCATTCTAGCATGGGCTGAAGCAGAGTGACTCTATGCTCGAGATCTTGTCGTTGTTGGACCTTGCCCAGTCCATCTGGAAGCTAACCAGCCACTTACATTATCTCCATTTGCCTCATCGTATTATTTCGATTTCAGTAAACTTGACTAATAGTAATCAATACCAAAACTGAGGCGGAGGTGCTTGGCGTGTCGGGGAAGTCGAGAATTTCATTTCCAAGATTTTGTTTGGAAAATTAGTATCGGTATGAGAAAAGGAGGTGTCATTCACAAAATCGAGAAAGACATTGCTTTTGACTTACCGAGAAAATCTCGAGAACCCTTGGTATATAGGCTTACCGAGCAAAAAAATCACGAAATTATTTGAATTTAAATTCGCAAATCTTGATAAATAAGCTATATTAGGTAAGTAACAATCACTTGGCTTATTGTAGAGCATCTATGTTGAAGCTGGAGGTCCCCAGTTCGACTACCACGTTGCTCAAAATAGTTTTCCTTTTTCTTTTTGTGGATTTAGCTTTGTTCCATAAAAAAGAAAAAATAAGGTAGAAAAGAGTGCCCCAGAGGATTAGAACAACGAACCACATGGACCTGTGGTGCTACAATGAAGAGATACCACTGGGCTACAGCTGAATTCATGTGTGAACTTAGCTTACACCTTAATTATAACGTTCCGCAATAATTTGAATTCAAAATTTGTTTAACAATTTCGTGCGGTAAATCCGCGGTATTTTGGTTACCGCGGTAAGCGCAAATCTCGAGCCCCCTAGAGAAATTTTTCTAATCCTGTCCCTTTGGGCTCGATCTGGGTCACGGCGGGCTCGGCTGTGATGCCTCCGGTTGACCTGTTGAACTGCTCGTGACGGGGATGGCAGCATTGACGTCGCGCCTGCTGCAGCGTGGTGGTGGGAGCTTCACGGGCCTCTCGGAGTCCGGCTGAGCCTATGGAGCCGATCTAGAGGGCAGCGGCGGTGGCGGCCTATGTGCAGCAACATGGCGGCGAGGACTTTACGAGCTCCTCGGGGTTCGGCCGGGCCTCCTTGGCCTAGTGTGTCCTTGCTGCCGTGTCCGGTCGGCACCCGTCGATGGCGGTGGAGGATGCCTTCCAGGTGGCTGTGCTGCTGCGCCCTCCGGCTCCAATGGCACGGTTTGCCCTTGTCCTTGCGTCCGGTCGGCTACCGCCTATGGCGATGGAGGTTGTCCCCTCCCGCGCGGTTGTGATACTGCCGAACCTTGTCATTGGCTGCTTCGTCTCGGGTCGGCCGGCCCTGCAACATTTGCCATGGTGCGACGACGATGGTGACTTCAAGACCGTGGTGGCGTATGCTGGTGGGTGGCGAGTTTGGTGGAGCGCTACAGATTCCCGGGGATGTGGTTTTTTTGGAGGTCGGGAGAAATCCCTGTCGTTTGACACCGACGCGGTGACGCTTGATAGTGTCGCCCTTCCTTCTTGAAGGGCGTCAGGTGTACCTCTTTCCCACTCCTTGGAGCGTACCAGGGGAAACCCTAGAACCAGTCCGGACAGCAGCGTTGTCGTCGTCGCTTTCCTTCTTGGAGGTGTTGTTTGGTACGCGGTGATTTAGAGCGCTAGGATCGTGGTGGGAATACGTTGGAGAGAACGCAGCGGTTGTGAGTCACTTTTGTTTTCGTTGATCCGCCGTTGTTGGCGTTATTTTCTCTTTTTTTTTCTCTTTCTTTCCTTTTGGGCTGGTCTGTGCTGTTTTGCCCCAGCAGTGTACTCTTGATTGTATCGGGTGGTTGCTATATCTATATAGCGGGGCGAAAGCCTATTTCTTCAAAACCTTGTTTACCATACAACGCTTCCTCCAACCTTTGGCGTGTTGCTCTTATAATGAAAATCTTTTCCTTCCGTGCAAATATTTCTGTACTGCCACAAGGTGCAAACTGCAAGGGCAATCAACATTAATCAAAACAAACCAGTCATCTCATGTAATGAAAATTTCACAAACACCAACAAACATCTAACATCGATAATCCATCAGAATTTGAGAAGCACATAATACAAAATAAAATGATTTAAATGCTTATGAAAGGAAAGGCATTAACATGAATAAAGTATCCAGAACGCATCACAATCAAGCCTTAATCATCAGATTATGCAAAATAGAACCCATCCAAAGTACATACATCCAATTTTAACCATGATGCAAATAAAGGGATTTGATTGTAGGTAGTACGGCTGTGGCTAAATGGCGTGAAGGTGGAGTACTTCAGCAACGCACCCTCTAATCGAGTTAGAACAATAGCTTGCTAGTCGCCAATTCGCCATTGCAATCCTCTTTTACTCGAGTAGCAGCCACAATGTTGCCCAGCGCTGGTTGTGAGGAGTACGGGGAAGGCACACAACAGCGACCCGACGGTTGTGACCTAGGATTGCGAGCCATAGCCACGGAGGCCATGCGGTCCATCGTGAAAGATCCTCATCGGAGGGAGAAGGGAGGCGGTGGGAGGCGAAAGAAGACTGTGTTCGGGTCAGGCGGCGGCGTGGTCTCGTGATCGAGCGAGGGAGTTTATTTCTGGGTGACGGACGGATTGTGCGTGCTAGTCAACAGAGCCTCGTTATGGAAAGGGCCCGTAATTGCGTGGGGGTGAAGGACGGGGAGAACAAAAGAATCTCAACCGTTTGATCGATGTGTGTGGACGGTCAAGATTTGATTTTCCTGCCAAGTTTGATTGTTTATTAGTAGTGGAGATAGGCCGGAAACTTGGTTACCGGTGCATGACCTCTTTTACTATGTATTCAGGAACAAAATGATCGTTGGATAGCAATAGATTAGATTAGATTAGATTACTGCAGATATTGCCGATGTCTTTTTTGTTCTCTTCTGTTGAAACTGATACGCACAAGAAAATTTATGGATTAAAATGATGGAAATCAATTAATGATGATTGGTTACATATATAAATTTTTGCATTAATCGCTCATGACCGCGGAGTCAAAAATGCAGAGAGAACGAGCCGAAAAGGGATCAGAAATAAATTTAAAACGTGCATTGCACGTGCATAATTACTAGTGGCTATAAACACCTCAGATCTATTGGGTTAAACCCTAAATTTTATTGTTTGCGGACATGCCCTAAACTTACTCTATAATCATGTGGTTAGTGTTGATCGTTAGGCTTGAGCATGTAGAGCCATCAGATCCTTGACGGTGAATTGGATCTCGAAGCAAACGGGAGTTGGGATCTCTCCTAAGTTCTCTTCCTTGTTCGTTCGTGATTCCATCGATGTTATATTGTTTCCTACTCCTTGTGAAATTGATTCGGAAAATCTTCTCTGAGTGGATGTTCATCATGTAATAGCTGCTTTGGCATTTCCCTTTGAAAGCATACATGTTGTGTCGTTTCCTTCTCACATCGACGGGGGACGCACACATGTTGTCTTGGACCTAGATCCACCGCATCACATCGACGAAGTCATGGAAGAAAGATAGACCCACCATCTTCGATCCAACACCCTCGCTCCGGAGTATCCACCTTGCACCGGTCGTAATCGTCGTCATGGAAAGAACGACAAAGAGGACCAAGCCACATGTTCCCGTGGAAAGAACAACAAAGAGGACCAAGCCACTTGCTCCACAAGGCCGCCGACCAGAGCGTCGCCGAGATGGATAAGAACTAGAGCTACATTTTTCGGACGCAGCGACATCCCTACCATTGATGCGGTGCCCCTGAAAAACGTAGGCCAACTCTATCTAGTTGCCAAAGTTTAAATGTCGAGCTCCTCGTCCCCTCCATTGCAGACGGGGGAGGCAGTGAGCCAGTGACCCACGACCTCGATGACAGAGAAAGGGGGCAAAGTAGGCGCAACCTATAATAACTTTTTTTATGATGGCTGTTAGAAATTGAGAGCGTTTAGTTTTAAACAACTGCAAGTTTCGAAACATTGGAACGCAAAATGAACCATTTCGTTTCCTCACCCCGCAACTTCCCAAGCGACATGGGCATGGGCGTCAAAGCTAAAAAGGCCGGTAATGGCACGTTCGGTTTGGTGTTGGGCCGAGCTGAATTTCTTCCGGGCCGATAACCGCCTAACTTCCTTTCCTTGTCGGTAACTAAATCCGTCTTCTTCATGGGCTCGGACCGATCTAATCGACTGATATACTTTCTCCTCCCGTCACGTCCGGCGTTCCCGCCGACGAATTCCCCACCTTCCGAACCCTAACCCCAGCCATGGCCTTCGCTGCTGCCGCCGACGACGAGGACGACTACGAGGAGTACATCCCCGTCTCCAAGCGCAGGGCCACGGAGCCCGTCCGCCTCCGCCTCTCCAAGCCCGCCGCCCCCGCGTCCGCGTCCCTCCCTCCGCTGCCACCCCCATCAACCACCGCCAAGCCCAGCCTGCTCGTCTCGTCCACGCAGCTCAAGCGCGCCGCCCCGGAGCTCACCGCCACCGAACAACTCATCCTGCAGGAGAAGCAGATCCTCTCCGACCTCTCCGCCCTCAAGCCGCTCGTGCCCGTGGCGCAGGCCGCCAAGGGCGTCACCTACACCGAGCCACTCCGCACCGGCTGGAAGCCGCCCCTGCGCCTGCGCCGCATGCCGCGCGCCAGGGCCGACGCGCTCCGCCGCCGGTGGCACATCCTCGTGGAGGGCGACGACGACGTGCCGCCGCCCGCCCGCGACTTCCGCGGCGACCTCAGGCTCCCCGAGCCCGTCCTCCGCGTGCTCCGTGAGAAGGGCATCGTGCGGCCCACGCCCATCCAGGTGCTGCCGCTCGTATCACATTATTATTACCTGTCTTGATGCAATTTAGAGCGTGCGCAATGTTGGTCAAATTTAGGTGGATGGACCCTAAAGATGGTTAAACATTGCATCATACCAAAATATTTAGACCCAGATCTAATTATTTCGTTTACTTGTCTTACATTGTTCTTCGCCTGCCTGGATAGTGGTAATTTTTAACCTTTTAAACAAAAGATTTGTTGTAGGTGAAGACTACATCAAAAAATAATCCAAATTTTTGTCCATACAGATTTCAATCTGGGTGGTTGGGTCATACATCCACTTTTCTAACCAAGTGAGTTGACTCGCTTCTTTACTAATTGGTAATTCGTAACTTAGTTGGACTTAAGGGTTGCATGTATGTGAAGTCTAGATGTGAGTTTGTTTCAACTCCTCTGAGAGCTTAGACCAGCCACTATGTAGAGCCGGTTCCAGCGAAAAAGGTTGTTAGATGTGGACCGCTGCCCATTTTGCTTGTAGTGTATGGAACTGCACCAAACTGTAACAATAGGGTCCATCTTAAATAAAAAGTAGATTTTGTTTTCCATGTCAATGGTCCGGACATGACCACACAAACAACAGCGAGGAAGCCAGGAGGCTAACCCTATGGGACCAGAGCCAAGATTATCACAAGTTTAAACTTACTTTAGCTTTTTTTAGTGTGTAAATTTAAAAAATATGAAGGATTTGCCAAAAAAATCAGTGGGGTGGGTTGACCCCACGATTTTAACGTGGATCCGCCACTGACCAACAGGTAGGATACTCGCGTGTGTCAGTAGCTCAATGACATGCTGAAAAAAGCGAACCAACAACGTGAGCAAATAAAAATTTGACATTGACCAAACCTAATATGCAAAGTATGAAGTCGAGGGAGTATGTGTCATTTTATCTCCATCTGAGCCAACTCCTACACCTACGTCAACATATACATGAATTTTATATTCAACAAGATCAAAAGTTATTCTCACGACAGGACAGACTCAACACTAAGGATAGGCTAGACATAGGCTAAAGTCAACTCTGTCTCTAGGTCAGGCTCTGGCGACTATGGGCGACCCCGCGCCGCCGCCGCCGCCATCGCCAGATCGAGACGGGAGTCATACGGATCGTCGACAGGAGTCCATCCCGGAGACGAATCTGGAGTCACCGCAGTACACGAGTCATCAGCGGAAGGAAGTAGGAGGTGGAGTCCGCATCGGGTACGCATCCGAGAGGCTGGAGGCCGCCACCTTAAATCTTGGGGGAGGCGATCCCCGGAACAACAAATCCTGCACAAGCGCCCTGTCAATCTCGACTTTTGATCCGGGGAAGCAATCTGCAAGGGAAGCCATGTCGACGACGAAGCCTGAGGCTGGTGGAAAGCGATCGGCGGGCAAGAAGCCGGTGCCTGAGGAATCCCTCACCGTGACCTATGTACGCCGGCTAAGGAGGACCTCTACACCCCTGCTCTCCGTGCAAGGATCAGAGGCGCTGTTAGCGCCGACATCGGGTGGTGGGGGCGATCAAGGGGGTTCCGCTGAGGTTCCTACCCGCCCGAAGCCACCTGGTGTTGGTGCGATGGTGCCGCTGCATCGTCGGGAGACTGTGGTAACTGAGGAAATCCAGGAAGAGGATGATGGGAATTGGGATGATGATCATGATCTGGAGGAAGAAGTAGGGCTCCGTGAGGGGCCTGGAGGGAAGCTTGGTGGCGAGGTGAACATGGAAGACGATGCATATCTCGAGGAAGAGGAGGAGGACGATGAAGAGCAGTTGCAACCGCAAACTACTTGGCAATTGCTGGCCAGGTACTATGCCCAGAATACACCAAGCGCTTCAGCTATGTTTACTTACTTTGATGGTGTGTGGCATCTTCGAACTGGTATGAGGTACAAGAAATTGCAAAAGAATCACTACATGATCACATTGTTCTCGCAAGGTGATTTTGATTTTGTGCGAAGGGGAGGCCCGTGGATCTTTGATGACGTGAATCACACGCTCGCTGGGAGACCCCAAGAGGAAGGTATGATGCAGTTCAGCAGCAAGTTTCCCTCAGTATGAAACCAAGGTTTATCGAACCAGTAGGAGTAACGATTCTTCAGAAGGTTGTCAATGGCGAAATATGATGCGGCGCAACACCAGGGACTCCGGCGCTGACGTGGACCTGCACACAACACAATCACAGTACTTTGCCCCAACGAAACAGTGAGGTTGTCAATCTCACCGGCTTGCTGAAAACAAAGGATTAAACGTCTCGTGTGGAAAATGAGTATTAAGTTGCAGCGAATGAAAAAGGAACAGTTTGCAGTTTGTGGTTTAATCAATGTAAAAGAATTGGACCGGGGTCCACAGTTCACTAGTGGTGTCTCTCCATAAAGATATCTAACATGTTGGGTAAACAAATTACAGCTGGGCAATTGACAAATAGTGAGCGCATGACAATGCAAATACATGGCATGATGATTACTATGATATCTAATTGGGCATTACGACAAATACATAGACCGTCATCCAACTGCGTCTATGACTAATAATCCACCGCCGGGTTGTCATCCGAGTCCCCCGTTGGTATTAAGTTGCAAGCAACGGATAATCGCATTAAGTAAAGTGCGTAATGTAAACAAACACATATGCCCGTGGACATAGCATCGTTAGGTTATCCCTAGTGGCAACAGCACATCCACAACCTTAGAACTTTCTGTCACTGTCCCAGATTCAATGGAGGCATGAACCCACTATCTAGCATAAATACTCCCTCTTGGAGTCACAAGCATCTACTTGGCCAAAGCATCTACTAGCAACGGAGAGCATGCAAGATCATAAATAACATAGGGATAGATTGATAATCAACTTGACATAATATTCAATATTCATCGGATCCCAGCAAACACAACATGTAGCATTACAATAATATGATCTTGATCATGTAGGGCAGCTCACAAGATCTAAACATGATGGCACAAATAGGAGAGACAACCATCTAGCTACTGCTATGGACCCGTAGTCCAAGGATGAACTACTCACGCATCACCTCGGAGGCAGGCATGGCGATGTAGAAGCCTCCGGTGACGATTCCCCTCTCCGGCAGGGTGCCGGGAAGAGGTTCTGGACCCTCCCGAGCTAGGGTTGACGGCGGCGGCGTCTCTGGAACTTTTCGTGGATAATGGCTCAGGTGTTAGGGTTATTTTCTCGGGGGGAATAAGTAGGCGAAAGGGCGGCGGCTGCGAGCCCCGGGGGCCCACACCATAGGGCGCGGCCAAGGGGGCCCGCGCCCTCATGGCGTGTGGGGCCCCTGTGGCTCCTCTCGTTGCTTCTTTGCTCCTTCTGGTGTTCTGGAAAATAGGGATGTCCGTGAAGTTTCGTCCAATTCCGAGAATATTTCCAGACTAGCTTTTCTGGAATACAAAAACAGCAGAAAACAGGAACTGGCACTTCGGCATCTTGTTAATAGGTTAGTCCCAAAAAATGTATAAAAGTGACATAAAGTAGATGCAAAACATGTAGCAATTGGTATAAAACAAGCATGGAACATCAAAAATTATAGATACGTTGGAGACGTATCAGCATCCCCAAGCTTAGTTCCTGCTCGTCCTCGAGTAGGTAAACGATAAAAACAAAATAATTTTTGAGGTGACATGCTACAACATAATCTTGATCAATAATATTGCAAGGCACATGTAAATGAATGAAGTGATCCAAGTCAATGGTCTATAATTTGCTACCAATAGATAATGAGTAAACAATGAATCACACAAGCTAAACGTTTTCATGAATAGTACTTTCAAGACAAGCATCAAAGTGTTTTGCATAGTGTTAACTCATAAAGCAATAGTTTCTAATAAAAGGTATTCAATCAACACAAAGGAAGAATTAAGCTTCAGCATTTGCTTCAACTTTCAACATATTTATCTCATGGATATGTCAACACAAAGTAGTATAACAAGTCCAATACGTTGCATATAACCATGTTGCACAAAATTGACACTATGTTTGCTTGTGGAAGACAGAAAGAATAGGAAAACTGACTCAACATAAAAGTAAAAGAAAGGCCCTTCGCAGAGGGAAGCAGGGATTAAATCATGTGCTAGAGCTTTTAGGTTTTTGAAAGCATATAGAGATTGCATAAAATATTTGATACTCCTCCCAACCTTGCTAACACAAGCCATGGCTAACCGAATCCTCGGGTGCCTTCCATCAATCACATACCATGGAGGAGTATCTATTTTTGAGAGGTGTTGTTAATTGTCAACGAATGGTAGCGGGTGATAACAGTATTCTACCTGTCAAACGGACTTTCAAGAGCGGCTCCCATGAAGGACGTTATTTCTACCAGCAAGGCAGATCATCCCTTTTCTCTTTGGTTTACACACATGCAGATATTTCACTGTTTGTCATTGCTTACTGATGAATCAGGGCAAAAGTGTGAAGAGAATTAATTGGTTAAAGTTGTAATTAATTGGGACTGGGCACCCCGTTGCCAGCTCTTTTTGCAAATTAGAGGATAAGCGGATGTATATGCCGCTAGTCCAGGTGTGAAAGTCCATTTGACAACCAGAATAAAGAATAACCACACTAATTCCTCATGAGCTGGTAAACATTGACACAAAAAGGGAATAATAACATTTTGAATAATTTAAAGGTAGCACATGAAAAATTTACTTGGAGTGGCAAGGAAATACCACATATAGGTAGTTATGGTGGACACAAATGGCATGGATTTTGGCTCAAGGATTTGGATGCACGAGAAGCATTCCCTCTCAGTACAGAGTTTAGGCTAGCAAGGTTTATGTAAGCAAACAAGAATATCAACCCGTACACCAAGTTTTATATGACAAACATATTGCAAACGTTATAAACTTCATACCGTCTTCCTTGTTAACCAAACCCGTTATTAGAAAATATCTAGACCTTAGAGATACCACCGATGCAAACCAAATTTTCAACAAGCTTTACGGTAGTTCTTCACTAATAGGCTTAACTCATATGATGCACAATTTAATCATGATCTACTTGTTAACTCAAAACGATTGACAAGCATCAAGTTATCCATAATAGTGATCTACAAGATTAAGCAAGTTTTTCCTTATACCAATTACCACATGCAACATTTTCGGAACCAACCAAACACCAATCAATTTATTTAATCAACTCTCCAAACAAATATAAGTGAAGCAAGAGAGTACTTTCTACAAAAGAAAGCTAATAGCTCTGAAAGAGATACATGAAAACAAGAGCTAAAAGCTGAACAGCGCTAGATATGAATACTCAACAATATAAGTGAAGAATAGGAGTATTCTCATGAAAAAGCGGAGCGTGTCTCTCTCCCAATCAAGAATGCTAGGGTCCAGTCAAGCTTTATTGAAAATAAAAGACAATACTGAAAATAAAAGCACACAGACGCTCCAAGAAAAGCACATATGATGTGAAAGAATTAAAATATAGTTTCACTAGAGATGACCTGATAATTTGGCGATGAAGAAGGGGATGCCTTGGGCATCCCCAAGCTTAGACGCTTGAGTCTTCTTGAAATATGCTGGGGAGATCCATGGGAGCCTCCCCAAGCTTAAGCTCTTCACTCTTCTTGATCCTATCATCACCCTTCTCTCTTGACCCTTGAAAACTTCCGTCACACCAAACTCAAAGTAAATCTCATTAGAGGGTTAGTGCATAATCAAAAACTCACATGTTCTATAAAGACGCAATATGATTTGTTACTTTAAACATTAGCTACAGCCACTGATGTTATGTGAAGCTCTTCCACCCAAAAAAGAATTTCACTCAACACTAGTAAAAGAGAGAATGCAAAATAAAAAGGCATAATCTGTCTAAAACAGAACAGTCCGCAAAGACGAATTTTTTCGAGGCACTTACGCACTCAATCGAAAAACTTGAACTAATGAAAGATTCAGACATTCATAAAGATTACGCACAAAAAATTTCAGATTTTTTAACAATCTGGTGATTTTATAATTTTCGTACAGTGGACAGCAAAAATCTGTTTCTGCGCAGCAATCAAAATTAAGCACCTTAACACTAGAGGCTACTCTTGGCACAACAATGCGAGAAAATAAAGATACAAAGGAGTTGCTACAGAAGTAAACAAATCCTTGACAAAACTGAAAATAAAAGATAATGGGTTGCCTCCCAAAAGCGCTTTCTTTAATGCCTTTTAGCTAGGCATAGTGATTTTTATGATGCTCACATAAAGATGAGAGTTGAAACATAAAAGAGAGCATCAAGGAGCATATATAAAACATGTTTAAATCTAACACTCTTCCTATGCATAGGAGTCTTATAAGAAAACAAGTCAATTAAGCACAAAGTGACTAGCATAGGAAGGCAAAACAAGTGCAACTTCAAAACTTTCAACGGACCATTAGGTCTTAAAGCAAAAATCATATAGAAGCAACACAAGAGAAAGCTCAAAACTTTCATCATAAAGAGAGGAAATTTAATAACATGAAGATTTCTATAACCATATTTTCCTCTCTCAAAATAATTTTCAGTAGCATCATGAACAAACTCAACAATATAACTATCACATAAAGCATGCTTTTCATGATCTACAAACACATAATTTTTATTAAGCTCAAAATAGTGGGGTTATCAAACCCACTTTTGACAATAATAGTATAATTAATATCATTAGGCAATATAGGACCATCATCAAGAGCATTATCATATATAACATTAGGGAGCACATTTTTACTTTCTGCAATTTCCTTTTCTTGAGTCAAGGGTTGTTTACTTCAAATTTATCAAAAGGAGATATTTCAATAGAATCATCACATTCGACAATATAGCATTCTTCCTCCTCCAAAGCTAGGGGACTAAAAATAACATTTTTATCAAAACCAGCTTCCCCAAGCTTAGAGCTTTCCATGGCATTAGCAATAATGGTGTTCAAAGAATGTATGCTAATAACATTGCTACTATCATGATTGTTATGCAAATAAAGTTCCATAGGCTTTTTAATTTTCTCTTCAAACACTTCATGTCCCAACTCAAGATAAATTTCATAAAGCTCTCTCATGTTGTTTTCAGCCATAGGACTAGTTTCAAGGAAAGTAACCATTGATAGCAAGTAAAGAGCTAGACATAATAACAAACCGAAAATAAACTAAATGCAAGTAACTAATTTTTTTGTGTTTTTGATAATTGAAAGCAAACAAGATAAAATAAAATAAACTAAGCAAGACAAAAACAAAGTAAAGAGATTGGAAGTGTGAAACTCCCCTTGCAGAAGACTGCTACTCCCCGGCAACGGCGCCAGAAAAATGCTTGATGACGTGAATCACACGCTCGTTGGGAGACCCCAAGAGGAAGGTATGATGCAGTTCAGCAGCAAGTTTTCCCTCAGTATGAAACCAAGGTTATCGAACCAGTAGGAGTAACTCTTCAGAAGGTTGTCAACGGCGAAATATGATGCGGCGCAACACCAGGGATCGGCGCTGACGTGGACCTGCACACAACACAATCACAGTACTTTGCCCCAACGAAACAGTGAGGTTGTCAATCTCACCGGCTTGCTGAAAACAAAGGATTAAACGTCTCGTGTGGAAAATGAGTATTAAATTGCAGCGAATGAAAAAGGAACAGTTTGCAGTTTGTGGTTTAATCATGTAAAAGAATGGACCGGGGTCCACAGTTCACTAGTGGTGTCTCTCCATAAAGATAACTAACATGTTGGGTAAACAAATTACAGCTGGGCAATTGACAAATAGTGAGCGCATGACAATGCAATACATGACATGATGATTACTATGATATTTAATTGGGCATTACGACAAATACATAGACCGTTATCCAACAGCGTCTATGACTAATAATCCACCGCCGGGTTGTCATCCGAGTCCCCCGTTGGTATTAAGTTGCAAGCAACGGATAATCGCATTAAGTAAAGTGCGTAATGTAAACAAACACATATGCCCGTGGACATAGCATCGTTAGGTTATCCCTAGTGGCAACAGCACATCCACAACCTTAGAACTTTCTGTCACTGTCCCAGATTAAATGGAGGCATGAACCCACTATCTAGCATAAATACTCCTCTTGGAGTCACAAGCATCTACTTGGCCAAAGCATCTACTAGCAACGGAGAGCATGCAAGATCATAAATAACATAGGGATAGATTGATAATCAACTTGACATAATATTCAATATTCATCGGATCCCAGCAAACACAACATGTAGCATTACAATAATATGATCTTGATCATGTAGGGCAGCTCACAAGATCTAAACATGATGGCACAAATAGGAGAGACAACCATCTAGCTACTGCTATGGACCCGTAGTCCAAGGATGAACTACTCACGCATCACTCGGAGGCAGGCATGGCGATGTAGAAGCCTCCGGTGACGATTCCCCTCTCCGGCAGGGTGCCGGGAAGAGGTTCTGGACCCTCCCGAGCTAGGGTTGACGGCGGCGGCGTCTCTGGAACTTTTCGTGGATAATGGCTCGGGTGTTTAGGGTTATTTTCTCGGGGGGAATAAGTAGGCGAAAGGGCGGCGGCTGGCGAGCCCCGTGGGGCCCACACCGTATGAGGGCGCGGCCAAGGGGGCACCCGCGCCCTCATGGCGTGTGGGGCCCCTGTGGCTCCTCTCCGTTGCTTCTTTGCTCCTTCTGGTGCCTTCTGGAAAATAGGGATGTCCGTGAAGTTTCGTCCAATTCCGAGAATATTTCTAGACTAGCTTTTCTGGAATACAAAAACACCAGAAAACAGGAACTGGCACTTCGGCATCTTGTTAATAGGTTAGTCTCGGAAAATGTATAAGTGACATAAAGTAGATGCAAAACATGTAGCAATTGGTATAAAACAAGCATGGAACATCAAAAATTATAGATATGTTGGAGACGTATCAATCTTCAACAAGAATGCCCTGCTTGTTAAAGCAATCGAGAACAAGTTAAGACCGTCTGAAACAGTCCTGGATGCAGTGCCAGTCTGGGTGAGAATCTATGATGTTCCTTGGGGGAAACAGAACAAAGCTACATGTATGAGGTGGGGAAATCAGCTGGGCAAGGCCACAGAGGTGGATGTACCTGATGATGAGGTGGATAAGAATGAGTTCTTGAGAGTTCATGTGGAGCTCCCGTATGATCGCAGGTTGCAGACTCAGCTAGCCATTGGTGTCAAGGGGAAGCCAGAAGCAACTAAAATTTATAAGCTGAAATACGAGAGGGTGCCGTATTACTGCGAGCACTGTGGGTTCATGGGACACAAAAAGGATGTATGCGAAAAGAGAAGGCGAGGCTTTCCTTCGCTGGATTATGGTGTACACAAGCTTCGGTGCTCTCCTTACAAAAAGTTTGAACACCGTGCCAAATTTGTTTCATCGGCTGGACAGCCAGCAGCACGGCGTGGGCTGAGTTTTGCAAGCTTTGGGAGTGCAGACTCAACATCTCTCCGTCCCCGTGCAAAGCCGGTACAGCGCACATCTGACATACATGAGCACCAAAACTATGTTCCAGAACAGGTGGGCACACATGATGGCTTTGATGAAGAGGAAGAACCAGTTTTAGAGGAAGTGGAGCAGGACTTGTCTGAGAAGGTACGGACCATGGAGATGAATCTGGCAAATCAGGTACCTGAATGTAGCAAAGTACAGGAGATGGAAGCTCGTTTTGAAGTGAAGCAGGGGATACACAAAGCAGCAAAGGAAAAGAAGGGGAAGAAAACTGTCAGCAGAAGGGGTGGCAATAAACCAGCACCGACAAATCAGATGACTGGCACACCGGGCTCATCTGATATGATCTCGGCACTTAAAGGTTTGAGCACTATGGCGGTCTCGTTCGGGGGTTCAGATGAATCGGTGGTTGGCACAGATCAAACCCTGAGGAAACGCACTGCCACTGAAAAAGACCTGCCAGCTGGGGACCAACCTGAACAATCTCTAGCTATGGTGCCTTATGAAAATGAGGCTAAAGGACGTGTGCTGAAGCGAGGAAGGATGCAGCCTAGGGAAGGAGCAACCCGAGCTGAGGATGTGATTATGGCGGATGGAGATCACATGGAAGCGACCGGTCCAGGGGCTACCGGCACACTGACGGGGCCGAGTGTGGCGCCCCGTCAGCAGCAATGAATTGCCTATCGTTCAACTGTCGAGGAGCTGGGAATGCCTCGACAGCTAGAGAACTTGCTGCTATTTCCCGTATATGGAGTCCTCGTTTATTTTTTCTTTGTGAAACTAGGCAAAAGAAGAATAGAGTTAGGCGTCTTCGCAATAAATTAGGTCTTAAAGGTTTTGTTGGGTCTAGTAGTGATGGTCTCAGTGGTGGCCTTGCTCTTTTTTGGCATGAAAGTCTGGTTGTAGAAGTTCTTTCTGTTAATGAGAGGTTTATTGATGCTTATATCCGTGTGGCCCCGAATGCTCCTCAATGGCGTCTCACTTGTATCTACGGTGAACCAAGGGTAGAAAACCGTTTTCGTATGTGGGATACTCTTAGAGATCTGAGACAGCAATCAAATTTACCATGGCTGGTAATAGGTGATTTTAATGAAGCGTTGTGGCAGGAAGAGCACCTGTCAAAAACCCCGCGTTCGGTTGCCCAAATGGAGGCTTTTAGAGAGGTTTTATCTGACTGCAATCTCACTGATCTTGGTTTTTCAGGTATACCCTACACGTATGATAACAAGAGAAGAGGAAATGCAAATGTGCGTGTCCGGTTGGATCGTGCTGTTGCTTGCCCTGAGTGGCGGGATCTGTTTGCTGATTCGCAGGTGCAGCACCTAGTGTCCCCAGTCTCGGACCATTGCCCAATTCTGTTACAAATCCAAAAAGAAGAGCATATTCAGCAGAGAAGGCCAAAGAGGCAGTATGAAATCATGTGGGAACGTGAGGCAGAGCTACCGGAACATGTTGCCATGGCGTGGAAAGAGGCTGGTGAAAAGACTGATCTGGCAGACATTATGCAGGGCCTGAATTCTGTGATGACTTCTCTTCAGAAGTGGAGCAAGAAGAAATTTGGCAATGTCCTGAGAGAATTAGACAAGTCAAGGAAACAGCTGGAGCTGCTTATGCTTAACAATGCCGATCAGCGTGAGATCCAAGCGGATACTGATCATATGAATGAATTGCTGTATCGGGAGGAAATGTTATGGCTGCAGAGATCACGGATTGCATGGCTTAAGGAGGGTGACCGAAACACACGATTTTTTCACCAAACTGCTAAATGGCGAGCTCGTAGAAATAAGATCAAAAAGCTGAAAGAGGCTGATAGTACCTGGAAGGACGTGCCCACTGACATGGAGCTCATGGCCACCTCCTATTTCAAAGAGCTGTTCTGTAGGGATCCGTCTCTAAATGCCGATGCTCTGACTTCTCTTATCCAGGAAAAAGTTACGGTGGACATGAATGCAGAATTGTGCAAGGACTTCACTGATGAAGAGATAAGTGATGCCATGTTCCAAATTGGACCTCTTAAAGCCCCAGGTGTTGATGGCTTCCCTGCCCGTTTTTACCAACGCAACTGGGATACAATAAAGCATGAAGTGATCAATGCTGTGAAACTGTTCTTTGTTACTGGTAATATGCCGGATGGTGTAAATGACACAGCCATTGTGCTCATTCCGAAGGTTGAACAACCTGAAACCCTAAAGGATTTTAGGCCTATCAGTTTATGCACTGTCATCTATAAGGTCATTGCCAAGTGTATGGTTAATAGGATGCGACCAATGTTGGGCGAGGTTATATCTATAAATCAGAGTGCTTTCGTTCCGGGGAGGCTCATCACAGACAATGCCCTGGTGGCGTTTGAATGCTTACACTACATTGAGCACAACACTAGACAGGACAAGAATTACTGTGCATATAAGTTAGACCTCTCGAAAGCTTATGACAGGGTGGATTGGGATTTTCTAAAGAAAATGATGCAAAGGCTTGGGTTTTCGCATCGGTGGATTGACTGGATAATGTCATGTGTCACCACGGTGCAATATAAGGTTAAATTCAATGGAAACCTCCTGGATTCGTTTTCGCCTTCTCGGGGCCTCCGACAAGGTGATCCTTTATCCCCCTTCTTATTCTTGTTTGTGGCTGATGGTCTTTCTGCGCTGTTACAGCATGAGATTGCCTGTCATAATCTAGATCCTGTTAAAATCTGCCGCCAAGCACCTGAGATTTCCCACTTACTCTTTGCGGATGATACCTTATTGTTCTTCAAGGCACAGCCAGACCAAGCTCTTGTAGTTCAGAAAGTTCTGGAACAATATGCTAAAAGCACAGGCCAACTAATAAACCCCGGAAAGTGTTCCATATTCTTTGGGGACTCTTGTCCTGTTTCAGTTCGGATGGAGGTAAAGAATGTGCTGAATATCACGCAGGAAGCTTTTGAGGCTAAGTACCTCGGGATGCCAACACCGGAGGGACGCATGACAAAGGGTAAATTCCAGAGTTTACAGTCTTGACTTGCGAAGTGCCTGGTGGAGTGGGATGACACGCATAAATCACAAGCTGCAAAGGAAACACTCATTAAATCGATTGCCCAGGCAATTCCTCTTTATGTCATGAGTGTGTTTAAGCTACCCCTGGGGCTGTGTGATGAGCTGACGAACTTGATTCGCAGATACTGGTGGGGAGCTGAAGAGGGTAGAAGGAAAATGTGTTGGGTGGCATGGGACAGTATGCTGCGTCCAAAAAGCCATGGTGGTGTCGGTTTTAGAGATATGAGGTTGTTCAATCAGGCTTTGCTAGCAAAACAAGCCTGGCGGCTTCTTCAGAATCCGGATACGCTCTGTGCCAGGCTGTTGAAAGCAAAATACTACCCAAACGGGGTTTTAACCGATACAGTCTTCACTGGTAATGGCTCATCGACATGGCATGCGATCGAGTATGGTTTGGAGTTGCTAAAGGAAGGTGTCATTTGGCGTGTGGGTAATGGCTCTCAAATCCGTGCGTGGCGTGACCCCTGGATACCCAGAGATGCAAATCATCTCCCTCGCTCTATGCAAGGAAGATGTAGATATCGCTGGGTTTCAGATTTTCTGAACCCAGATGGCTCTTGGCACTTGCAGAGGCTAAATCAATACTTTAACCAGGAGGATGTTAATGAGATACTGCAGATTAAAACGTCCCGGAGAAATGAAAGGGACTTCATTGCGTGGCACCCGGAGAAAACAGGGAACTTTTCGGTTAGGAGTGCCTACCGGTTGGCTTTGTCCCAAAAAATGCAGCTGCAGGATCGGGGTGCCACTAGTGCACGGCCTGATGGTGAGCGTCCCTGTTGGAAATTGATTTGGCAATGCCCTGTTCCGCCAAAGATGAAGATGCTTGCTTGGCGTATCTGTCGGAACGCCTTGGCAACTCGAGTTAATCTCAAACGCCGTCGTATTGTTACGAATGCAACTTGTGAAATCTGTGGCAATGGGGATGAGGATACCTTTCATGTTTTCATGCAATGTTCTCATGCACGGAGCCTTTGGTGTGCCATGAAGGAGGTGTGGCCTCTACCGCCTGATGATCTGCTCATTCCAACGGGTAAAGAGTGGCTGCTACACATCCTAACACAGGTTAGCAAAGACCAACAAGCCACAACTCTGATGACGCTATGGAGGATTTGGCATGCACACAATGAAATGACCCACGAGAAGCCCTGTCCATCGATTGAAGGTTCACGACGTTTTCTTGTTAGCTATCTTGACTCTTTGCTAATGATTCGTCAATTCCCTGAAGCAGATGTAGTCAAAGGAAAGATGGTTATTGATCATGGCCAGGGTTTCAAGAGAGGGCCACCAAAAGAAGATGGCCGGCAAAAGGTGCGTAAGCGTTGGTGCCCTCCGGATTCTGACCATGTGAAGCTGAATGTCGATGGTGCATTCACTAAAGAGGGGACCGCTGGATCAGGTATGGTGCTCCGCAACAATATGGGTGAGGTGATTTTCGCCGCCTGTAGAAGTTTAGAGCACTGCGCTGATCCCCTGGAGGCTGAACTTTGTGCTATCGAGGAAGGAGTACAACTGTCACTGCTTTGGACTACCATGCCATTCATAGTGGAGACTGACAGCGCTGATGCTCTTGTGCTGATCAATGGTGGCCAACCGAACAACTCGATTCATGCCTTCAGGATAAGTTCAATCCGTGAACTGTTAAATGAGAGAGAAGTTAACCTCGTCAAAGTCAGTCGTGATGCCAATGGAGTTGGCCACGCGCTGGCTCGACTGGGTAGGGTTCATGCCCAGACTCATGTCTGGTTTGGCAATTTCCCCCAGGAAGTTGTGCGAGCCATTGCTGCCGATGGCAACCCTGCCCCTGCTTAATTGTAGCTTCTTTCCACCGCAAAAAAAAAAGGATAGGCTGGACATAACATTTTGTTGGAAATTGCAAATGTGATTTAAGCCGTGACAATTTTAGAGAAACGATGATGCATGTGTTATTCTCTTGTGAATCCACTCATATCTTCATGTGGATGCTTTTAGTTATTAATGCATCATTGATCTTGACATCATAGGCGTTACAAAGCTGGAAGAGTTAGATGCGGGGCCAAGTGTTTAGAGGAGACATTTATCTTGCAATTTTTTAGGACCTTTAAGATTTTTCTTCCATCTTATGCATAGAGCAAAACCTAGCCTTAAGAATGGCATGCAGCTTTCTTTTAACTATTTTGTACTCCTTTAACATCCGCAAATACCCCATCATGCCCTCCAAAGTTTGTTGCAAATTAATATGTTTTTGTTTGTCGTCTCATGACTATATTCTTGTGAAACTCTGGTAACTGAATCAAATTAATCGTATTAATTCTTATATAAAGGAAAATGCGCAGTTGGGGCTGTCTCTACTATTTCCCTGTATATCAAAAAGATTTGCTGACACAAACGATAGTTAAAACAACTTTTCATTCATTTTGCGATATTGCGTTGTGCTTTCCTCGAAGTTGAATTTTTTTTGCTATTCATTAATAATGTTTTACATGTTTTGCCTAAATTTCACTCGTACAAAATTTATCGATTGTTCTTGTCCGATTAACAAGCATTTAGTTGAACATTGCTTACCTGAATTGCTTTAGTTATTCAGAGTTGGGTGAAAACAAGTTGTGTCCCTCTCGTAAAATAAAAAATATATAAGTTTGGAGACAAAAAAAAAATCATTCCCAGCTGAAAGAAAACGCGGACCCATCTTCAGTACTCAGCAGCCGCTACCCGTGTATTTTTTGCCAAATATGGCCTTTTTGCGAAAGTAATCTCAAATTTGGCCTCTCTCCGAAACTATTTCCAAATCTGGCCCCTGAGGTCGGCTCCAACGAGGATGGCGCCGACCTTGTACATGTCGGCGCCATCCTCATTGGTACAAGGTCGGCGCCATCCTCATTGGCGCTGACCTCAAGAGGCCAGATTTAAAAATAGTTTGGACAAGAGGCCATATATGTATTTAGTTGCTCAAAAGGATCAGATTTGTTAAAAATACGCTACCCGTCAGATGAACGAACGGTCAAACGAGAAAACCCCGAAAGAGAATTTCAGAGTAAAACGGACGGAAAGAACCCCGGAGAAAAGTAGACAGAATCAAACGAGGCATCGAATCGAAGCGAAGCGAAGCATTCGCATTCGCACGCGCGAGTGGAGAGCAGGGAGAGGGATGGCGGCGGGAGCGCCACCGCACGGCGCGCCGACGGTGGAGGAGCAGGAGGAGACGGCGGGGGTGGGGATCCTGCTGCAGATATCGATGCTGGTGCTGGCCTTCGTGCTTGGCCACCTCCTCCGCCGCCGCAGGGTCTACTACCTCCTAGAGGCCAGCGCCTCGCTCCTCATCGGTACGCCCCGCACCATTTGTCATTTGCTACTCGGGGTTTTGGTCTTCCCTCGCTCGTTCCGCTATCGAGATGACTTGTAAAGCTCGCATTTCCTCGAAAAAGAAATAAGGATCGGTGTTTCGGTGCGATTGTGCCACAGTCGTCGTCGTTTTAGCTCGTCCGTGCAATTATATGTGATGGTTTTTGCGTTGTTTGATGTGGCATCCAAATCAAATTAGTAGTGCTCTTTTGTGACACGTGGTGGCTGGTTGGGAAAGTGAGAAGCTGTGATACAGTAGCGGGTTTACTTTGTTGGGTTTTGGGTCATCAATTGGTATCCTGTTTAGCTGATAGGGTTTAGTATTTGGTTCAGTTCAGGTGCGTGTTATCTTCATCAAGTTTCTCTGAATTTCATGGTCAGATTCAGGATTATCTTTGAAAGGGGCAGCCCCGGTGCAGTAGCTCCCGCTTGCGCAGGGTCCGGGGAAGGGTCCGACCACTTTGGGTCTTTAGTACGCAGCCTTTCCCTGCATTTCTGCAAGAGGCTGTTTTCAGGACTTGAACCCGTGACCTCGTGGTCACAAGGCAGCAGCTTTTACCGCTGCGCCAAGGCTCCCCTTCCAGGATTATCTTTGACAAAAGAAAATTTATTCGTTTGGCATCTTGCTAGGGACATGTGTATACAATCCTGCCAAGTTTGATTCCATTTTAAACTGCGATGCTAGATAGAAGTATAAGCTAAATCTTAAGAGCACATTTTTTTTATAGATGCTTAAATAAGGAGCAACACTTATGGTCCCCTTTGGATCCATCTCATATCTATTAATCAAACACTGCTGAATTTATTGCTGCCCAAACTAAAAACAGATCCTTACAAAATCGATGCTTCTCCAACCAATTCTCAGTCCAACTTTTGAAATTACTGATTCATAAATCAATAACATTGTGGCCAGTTTAAAGGTGAATTTGGTCCTTTTTTTTATCATTTTCTTGCAGGCTTGATTAAGATATGGAGGGAGCACATTAAGGCTCAATTTGTGATGCTGACCTGTATTGTGCTGAACTACTCCAGAAAACTAGAGCGGAAGCAGGACAAAGTTGGTTAATAAACAGTATAATATGCAAGAGCTGGTTAGACAAACATGATTCTTGTAATCCACCGCAATGCCGCACCGAGCCTAAGTAGAACGAGTGCTTCACCTTTGCATCTCCGCTACATATTTCTTTGTTGTATCTGTGATGATGCTCTCATGCCCTTATCTACTGTATCAAAATAAGAACTAGGCTTTATTCAGGCCGCATTGCCCGGATGTTGTGACTCCACCCTTCATCTCAAGGGCCATCGTTCAATTTTGGCATGGCAAAATTGCTTCATGTCTAGGGCAACTTCCTACACTTTCTGAGAAAATAACATCAAACATCACGACAAAATGTTTCAAAATTTCTGAAATAACCTCTGTTATCAAGGAAGCAGCACGGTAGCTGAATAGACGCAGTGTTCATGACTCACTGCTTGTCTTTCTTTATTCTCAGAGTAAGAGATTTTGCAAGGTTTGCAATAAGTTTCTACATCCATGAATTTTGTCAGAATTGTATCATGCTCTAAATGGAACTCTATTATGCTGAAAACCGAGTCCTGGGTTATAAAATAATGATGGTAACGGAGTGCCATAACCTGCCTGCAGTATCAACTGCTTATCAGTTTATATCTCGTTTGCATATGGGATCATTTTGACATTTTATAACTGCAACTGCAAGACACGTGGTTTCACAATTTTTATTGCTGACCCTTGCTTGGACTTTGCTGCTGGCTGTTTGAGGACCTCAGCAAGTTACAGTTTTATTTATACTTGGTTCTTAAAAATCTCTTCTGTTGTTGCTCTGATAATCAACCTTCCATTTATGGCAGGGTTGATCGTGGGAGGGCTTTCTAGCATATCTAAAGCTCAGAAAAGTACTAGGTCATTACTGTTTTCTTCATAGAAACCTAAGCGAGTAAGCGTCTCAAACTGTTCCTTTTCGACCATGCTGATATGGCATCTGTTTCTGTGTAATTTCAGGAGATGGTTCAATTTCCGGGAAGAGCTTTTCTTTCTGTTCCTGCTGCCTCCGATTATATTATATCCTTGGCATATGCTTCTTTTTGCATCCATTATCCGATATAATGCTTCATTTACTTCCCACTATTCTTTTGTAAAGCTTACACTGAATGTTTTGCTTGACTGCACGCTACCCAGTCTGGCTTCAGCTTAGCACCAGTAAGTGTTCGTTTTCCCATGACCCAATGTTTTGAGATTCTGTCAGGCTAAATATATTATCTTTGTAATTGCAGAAACCATTCTTCTCAAACTTTGGTGCTATTATTACTTTTGTAATCATTGGAACCTTTATCGCTTCCATTGTCACTGGTGTTCTAGTGTAAGAGTCTAGAGTAGTTTGCTTGTAGGCATATTGTATGCTAAACCTTTGACTTGTGAACATCTGATGATACGCTTGTCATTGCAGATATCTTGCTGGATTAATACATCTTGTCTATAGGATGCCTCTGATCGAGTCTATGATGTTTGGTGCCCTTGTGTCAGCAACTGATCCTGTAACTGTGTTGTCCATATTTCAGGTTTCTGTCGTCACCTTAGGCACTAGCTCGCTATTTTTACTGGTATTCCGGAAGCAAAAATTACTCACTTTCCATGTAACTGCAGGAACTTGGTGCAGATGTGAACCTCTATTCATTGGTTTTCGGTGAATCTGTGCTAAACGACGCTGTATGGTTTTTGTTTACGCAAAATTGTTAATATCATTGCTCTTACTGGTCCTTACACCTTGCTTGATATCAACCTGTTTTACGGCAATGAAGATGGCAATTTCCTTGTACAGGTCAGGACGGTATTTGTCATCTCCTTTGCTTCATTATTTGCTTATTCAGAATCTTTCTTGACTCCCTTCTTCTTCAGGACTATGGCATCTCTGAGGACCAATGCTTCTAGCCAAAACATTTTCATAGTTATCTTGAGGTTTCTTGAGAACTTCTTTGGATCAATGTCAACAGGTATCGTTGCAAACTTTATATGCATATGGTCATTGTCTGAACAGATTTCCTGACTACAATTGTGATATCTCACTTCGGTGCATTTTCCCTGGTTTTCTTTTATGCTTATGCATTTAGGTACAAACATTTGCATGCCATTTGTGACCTAACTTTCTTGCTAATTTCCTCTTTGCAGGTGTTGGAGCTGGATTTATTTCTGCTCTCATATCCTTTCTTCAGCCTACCTTTTGCACCATTGATAGAGATATATTTTTTCTCCCACTGAAAAAGCTGCAACTTGTTTGTTATGTTATTATTTTGCATAAGTGAAATAGGATGTAGTGGGGCAAGGCAAGTTGTATTTGTTTGTAGTTACCCGAAAGTGTTTTTTGTAGTTCAGTTGCTCTTTAATCTCGACAATGCTTTCTGAAGCATCGATCACACTATATTGGTTTTCTGCCCTTCTTAAATATGAGGAAACTGTTTAGATATGTTCAGTCGAAAAATTAAACCCAGATGTAAACAACAACAACTAAGCCTTTTGTCCCAAGCAAGTTGGGGTGGGCTAAAAATTAAACCCAGATGTGCTTGTTTTATGTTTGGATTGAATACAACTAGTCTTGCTGCAGATAGTCAGCCTGATAAGTTGTATGCTGCATTATTTTGTCAGACTGACAAACCATTTGTTACTCCTTAATTATGGAAAACCTCTTCAAGTATTCAACACTCGGTGTTGAGAAGTAAGTAACATCCCTAATCATTTATTGTTTCCAGAAATAAGAGTTTATCTGGATATATTAAGCAATTGAACCTTTGACTTCTTATTTTCAGCCTTTATAACCTCGAGAGCTGCTTGTTTGTACTCTTCCCATACTTCTCGTGAGAACACCTTACTAGAATTACTTTTTGTCAGGCTTTGTGTCTTCTATTTTCATCTATGTATTTGTTGGCAGGTACATGCTAGCTGAAGGCTTTGGTCTGTCTGGCATAGTGTCAATACTCTTTACTGGAATAGTGGGTTCTACTTAACTGACACATTCAGGGATTTATTATTTTGCGTGAAGTTATTTATATGATAGTGGAACCTTTATTTTCAGGTTATGAAGAGATACACATACCCAAACTTGTCAGAGGACTCCCAGCGTTTCACTGCTTCCCTTTTCCATTTGCTTTCATCATTAGCAGAAACTTTTGTGTAAGTCAACATTTATAGTCTTTCTATTTTGGCCAAATTTACTTAAATGATTTTCTAATATCTCTACAGGTTCATATATATGGGATTTGATATTGCAAGGGAGCGTCAAAGCTGGTCACACATTGGGTTCATATTTTTCTCAATTGTATCCTTCACTTTGACTGGAGCTACTTTATACTGCACATAATTCGTTCCTTATGAGTTACGCTGCTATTTTCCTTAGCATTTATTTCGTTCGATTCATGAAGATCTTCATATTATTTGCAAGGTATGGTTTCATTAAGCGTTGTTCAAATTCTGTTGTCGCATTTCCTAAAGTTTATGTCTGCCAATAGGCTAGAACATGCAACACCAAGCTCTGAATACAATAGGGTTAATAAGATCCAACAGAACCACGCAAGCTTTATAAAATGGCACCGTGTTTGGTATACAATAGATCGATGCTCACGCTGAAGCACTAGTTGAGCTAATTTCTTAACCGAACCGCACGACTGCATACTATTCATCTATATGAGTTCGCTGAAACTACTTGGTTTTGCCATGTCCTCTTATTTTGAAGGGCTGCAAATGTTTTCTCGTGTGCTTTCTTGGTAAATCTGGTACGGTCACCCCACCGGCAAATATCCAGGCAATATCAGCAGGCACTTTGGTATAGTGGTATGTAGTCTGACAAGCATGCTCACTGAATAAGTTCAATTTTTGGTATCTTAAGCAGTTCTGTTACTAAGTGTTGGGTGCATCTACGCGTGCAGGTCTTAGAGGAGCTATGGCTTTTGCCCTTGCGCTTCAATCTGTTCATGATCTTCCTGAGGGCCATGGTCAGACAATTTTGAGCGCTACCATATCTATCATTGTTCTAACAGTAAGATCTCAAACAACCAAACCATACTAGAGAGATCATTAGCGAAAGAACTTCTGCAGTTTGCTGGTTGACAATAGAAAGACATGTTGGTATTGCTATTGTCACTAGTGTAGACCATCACAAACATCTTCTCTCATAGTGATAAACTGATAATCCAGGTGCTTCTGATTGGAGGCTCAACAAGCACAATGCTTGAAGCTCTAAAGGTTGTGGGAGATTCTAATAATGGTCATCATCGTTCACTTGAGGCAAGTAAAATCTGCACTTCGTCAAAATAACTAGGGTATATTCTATATTCCTGCCTGTCACATGGCATGGTTGCAAGGCCTAATCTAGGCTTGTAATTAAACTTCTTATCTATCACTGCACCGACATGCAAAACTTTTGTGTTTTCCCGAGAGAGAAAATAGGGCATTATTGTGTTTATTCTCAATATATCTTTTAGTACCATGGTAGCATAAAATTTTTCTCCAAAGGTTGTATGTTGATAACATATAGGCTTCCCTAGAAAAATTCCAAAAAATCACCTACATAGTGTGGTTTGTGGTTGTGGTTCTCACTGCTACAGTCATGGGATAATACGGCCATGTTGTGGCCCACATACGCATACATGTGGTAGAGATGAGATATTTATGTATTATTGGGTGTACTCTTTCTTGTAGTCATAAAGACTCGTAGTTTAGCCCATGAGCATCCTTTATGATTTTTTAAAATCTGCTACTGTGATTATTGACTTGCAGGACCAGGAGAACTTTGAAGGGGACAATGTGGGTAACATAGAAGTAAACAATGAAGAGGGGACTTCTAGCGCAACGAAATTCAAACTGAAACTCCGAGAAATCCACAGAAGGTATGTACGTAGCTAAAATTTGGTAATGAGAGTACAACACAGGTTTATCGTGGCTGCAGGAGTACTAAAAGTTTATGACACACACTATATTTAGTAGATTGCACTAGATTTTTCAAAACGAAGTTCCTGTACATCATTCTACAAGAGAATTCATCTGTGCATTGGAGTCACTTGTTTTGAACGCTCTTGCAGCACTCCCTCCTTCGCCGCGTTGGACATGCATTACCTTACTCCATTTTTTACATCTCGAAATGGCGACAGCGATGATGGCGACGATGATCCTAGTATGTCTATTTCAACTCACTGTACCTCGCTCTCAAGAATCTATAGCTTCCCTATGCCCTTCTGTACTGACTGCCTCTGAATGCCGAGCAGACGGAGCGCCGCAGAGACCTAACGAGTTGCAAGGCCTGGAGAGCCATAGATTGCCGACTCGAGAGATGGACTGAGGAGAGCTTCATTTCAACGGAGCCACATAACAGCCTGTGTGATATTCTTAGGCCAAAGTGTGGTGTGACTGACGATATCATAGGGCAGCATCTGACACTCTCCAAGTCTCCAACTAACAAACACAGAGGGAAAAGAAAGATAGCGCCTGATGGGGCCATCGGCAAATTAGATAGCTCCACATGTAGATAATAGGTCTGTAGACGTTTAAGTTAGCAGTGGCAGCGGATGTTTTCAGTCGCTTCCTTCCCTCGGACAGTTCTCTGCAAAGAAGCTCTTGTGTGCCGTCTTTTCTTTACAGTTAGATGTTCAACAGACAACAGGCATGGTCCCAGATTCCATCAGAGCCTGCCACGCAAAGCATCATTCCTTGCCCTTTTGGTCCTAAACTCCTAATTGTCTGCATTTACTGCATGTTGAGAGCTAAAAACGCACTTGCAATCGTTAATCTGTATCTTTTCTTTACAGTTGGATGTTCAACAGACAACAGGGGACTGATTCTATCACCCTACTACTCAAAGCATCACCCTTTTGCTCTTTTGCTCCTTCGTGTCAGCATTTGCTTCATGTTGATAAAAACCAAGTTGAGAGCAGAATACGTTGCTGGTTTCTGTTTTCCATGCCTGCATCATGTGGAATCCTGTCCAGGAATATACAACTGTAGCTGTCTACGCTCTGTAGTTGCCCGTGTTTCGTTCCCATCGGCTTGGAATTCGACCACTGGATTGAACAGGTGAAATCCTAAAAGTCCAAATGGAGCCCGAGCTCCATGTAGCTTGTTTTTTTTAAAAAATCAAAATCGGCACCTTTTAGTTTCCAAAAATCGTGCAAACAAGACCAGTGGTATTGTCTAGATCTATAAGAGTGCAAAATTTTAAATAAAAACTCATTGTAGTTTGGGCTACAAAAAAACACATATCGGCAAATTTTCAAAGTTTTGAATCAGCATATTATTCATCACCCAGATCCACTCATTTGTTATTTTTGCCCAGACCAGAATAAAACGAATTTCGCGTTGAAATTTTGTAGACTTGTAGATCATATAAATATCTGTGTCTAGGATTTTTTTTTTTGCCGTTTTTGGAAATGTAAAAATGCATATTTTGATATTTTTTCTTCAAAAAAGAGATACATGGAGCTCGGGAGCCAAAGCGCCTCACTCAAGTGAAATCCACTTTGCCACCAGAATGCATATGCACCCCTTATTTTAAAAAACACATTTTAGAATATAAAAGATCGAAAAAATCACAGATACATCTTCACATTATGTGTGTTCATAAAGTTTCGTGAAAAAATCGATAATTTTTGTGGCATGTATAAAAGCGACAAATACTGTCTTGTGAAAAGGCTGACTTAGTACCAACTTTTGTCCTTTGCAAAGAAATATCAGTTTTTCGTGATAAACAAATAGAATGTTAATGCGCGTACCTTTGTTAATGCGCGTACCTTTGTTTTGTAATTTTTGACATTTTAAATTAGTTTTAAAAATATTTTAAATACCGGGTACATATGCACCATCGATTTTTTTATTTTGTATGAGAGCATCTCTAGCAGATCCCTTACAAAGACAGGCATAAAAATAACCATTGTTTTTAAGTTTTGTTGTGTAAAAGTCACACAGAACTAGGCTTGACCTAATTTTTTAAGGGGTGCGTTAAACGAGCCGCGAAATATCTAACATAATAGGAATACCGCCTAGATTTTCGTAGCATGGATCAATATGCGCGAGCTGCGAGAAATTTTAGCTTATTTTTCACACCTTCGTCGATCTCATCGTCTGTGCCTTCCTGCTCCGCCGTGCCACCTAATCACTACCATGGAAGACATGTGGCCGCCGCCCACCGGATTCAAGGTCATGTCTCCCCCATCGCTTCCCACGCCCGACGTCCCCGTCGCCCCGTCCCATCCTTCCACGCGGCGAAAAGGAAACGGTGAGGCAACGACAACGGCTAAAAGAATTTACGTTACCAGTTTAGGAATAATTTTCGTCCAAATCCATGCGATACAGCAAAACAATTCGAGATACCTCAAACTGAGGGTCCGTTTGATTCGTAGGATACGAAAAATGTAGGAATAGGAAAAACATAGGATTGCCATGTCATGCACCCTCCAATCCTATATGATTTGATTTTTACCCAAATTTGTTTGATTCCACAAAAAGAATTGTAAAAAGAGATTGGAGTGGATGTTACAATTCCTATGAGAAGTAGTAGAAGAGATTCCTTAGGAAAAGTTCCTATAGGATCCAATCATACAAATCAAACAAACAAAAAAGGAAAATTTCCTATAGAATTAAATCCTACAAAAATCCTACGTAATTCCTTTGAATCAAACAGGCCCTAATTGTGCGGTGTGAATTTTTAAGAGATCTGCTAAAAGGTGCTCCGAGGGTTTCGTTGTGGCGTTGGTGCTGTAGATCAGAGCATGCATTGATGCGTGTCCTCTGTTGCTTCTAGAAGCTTCTTTGCAATTTTTAAAAAATGCATGAATTTTCTAAACGCACGCAAAATGCCTCAGGTCTTATTCGCAAAGAGAGGAAAGAAACCAAGACACCATCCAAAAAATACGGAGAAACCTTATGGAAACTCGAACTCACTCCTCCAGAAGCTTCCAATAATAACCCAAGCCTACGCGGCTAACCCCGTCCAGCTGACATGTGGGCCACGCAATCCCGTCGGACCCAACGACAACCATTCAGCACGACCCCAACCCCCCGGTCGTCTCCCTCTTCCAGCACCTTGTAGAACGTTCCGGAACCCCTCTTCCTGCTATAAATCCTCTCGCCCCCACCTCGCCTCCTCAACTCGAGACCCCGCTCGAAAACCCTAACCCTAGCCACCATCGTCTTCTTCCCCGACCACTCCTCGTTACCCGCGCGCGTGCGTGTTCCAGGATCCGGCGCCATGGCCTCGGAGACCGAGACCTTCGCCTTCCAGGCGGAGATCAACCAGCTCCTCTCGCTCATCATCAACACCTTCTACTCCAACAAGGAGATCTTCCTCCGCGAGCTCATCTCCAACTCCTCCGATGTAAGCTTCCGCGCCTGCGCCCCTCTGCCTTTTCCCGGTTCGCAGTTTTAGATCCGTGTGCGGCTGTGCGTGCGCTGAGACCGTTCGTTCTCGTCATTAGATTTAGATCGGTGTGTTAATGTCGCTAAACGATTGGGGTTACACTGGCTACTGGGATTGGTTTCAATGTATCTGTGAATATCTGTGATCTGTGTACTATTATCTTCTGTCATTGTGCGGAGAACTTGGTCATAGATTTGTTCACTCTGGTTTGCCTCATGATTGGACCGTTATAGCGGTCCTAGGAATAATAATTGCCCCCTGTTACATGCTCAGTTGTGCTTCATGCGTTAGGATTTGTACTTAATTCTAGAGTTTCCTCATCCTGATTCTGTAGAAACATTATGTGATTCTAGTAATTTCTGAGCAATTTTCGAATTCCCAAGTAGCGTTGCGTGGCTGGTAGTTCACAAATTTCTGACGGCACTGTGTTTTTGCTCTGTTAACCCCCAAAGGCATTAATTAGAAGTAGCCTCGCATGGTTGGTAGGGTAGTTTGGTTTGGCAATTTTCGAATTCCGAAGTAGCGTTGCGTGGCTGGTAGTTCACAAATTTCTGACGGCACTATGTTTTTGCTCTGTTAACCCCCCAAAGGCATTAATTAGAAGTAGCCTCGCATGGTTGGTAGGGTAGTGCATAGTTAATTTGTTTAAACCAAACAGAAAGATAGGTTGTGCGCTGGTTGTTAATTACTGAAACGCATTAGTCTCAGATCTTTGATATTTCTGCAACTGTTTCTGAAATTCTGACTAGATGGCTACTGAGATGTTGCTCGGCTAACTCCTGAGAAGCATTGTTCTCACAATTTGCAAAGTAGAAGTAGCTTTTGCATGGCTGATATGTCAGTACATATGTGAATCAAACTAAACTGGTAACTTTGGCTGTGCGCTGATTAAGTAGACATTATAGCTATTTAGGTATGCATTAGTCACATCTTCGAGATTCCAGTTACTTTTGCAATGCTGACCTGGATGTTGTTTATGTAAATTTCACTAAATTGGGTATTTGGGTGCTCTGATGTGCAGGCGTTGGATAAGATCAGGTTTGAGAGCCTGACTGACAAGAGCAAGCTGGATGCTCAGCCAGAGCTGTTCATCCACATTATCCCTGACAAGGCCTCGAACACACTCACACTTATCGACAGTGGTATTGGCATGACCAAGTCAGATCTCGTGAACAACCTTGGTACCATTGCAAAGTCTGGGACCAAGGACTTCATGGAGGCACTGGCTGCTGGTGCTGATGTGTCCATGATTGGTCAGTTTGGTGTTGGTTTCTACTCTGCTTACCTCGTTGCTGAGAGAGTTGTTGTGACTACCAAGCACAATGATGATGAGCAGTATGTGTGGGAGTCTCAGGCTGGCGGGTCCTTCACTGTCACACGTGACAATGGAGAGCCCCTCGGGAGGGGCACAAAGATCACGCTCCACCTCAAGGATGATCAGGTACAGCAACACATTACTCGATCAAATTATTGATTGCTTGCACTACTTGTTGCCTATGCTATGTTCTGTTTGCAGCTTTGTATGTTCTACTGACTCTAGGTTGACAGTTGTTCTATGTAGCCATAGAGATATGTGGGTAGACTGAATAATTCAATTCATGAGTCTTGCTTGCACTACTTGTTGCCGATGCTATGTTCTCTTTGCAGCTTTATATGTTCTCTATTGACTCTAGGTGGATATAGTTGGTTCTATGTGTCTATAGAAGTTTGTTCTAGGCTGGATTTCAATTTATGTATGTAATTTAATGAGATGGTGCCTATTTTTTTCAATGATTACTAGATTGGGAGTCAACATAATATTCAATTGAGAACAATGCATCTAATAATTTTGTCAATGATTATTAGATTGGAGGAACTGAATTGTAAAATTTCCCAATTGGTAGAAACTGAATACTGAATAAGAGTTTTCTGTTGGTACTTGCTTGCTATGGTCTGGTCATGAATTTGTGGTTGGCTATTGCAATGGGATTGAGAGTCTACTTGCTAGTGATTCATTCAGCATCAAATTGAGTCTGCATTATACTCATTGCTAGTGATTCATTCAGCAACGCATTTGTTCATGCATTTGTTGCTTTAAAAACCTTTTTCTGATGGACATGCTCATTGCTCTACTACATACATTGTCTTCTTCAATGATCATTATAATTATGTGTTGCCACTGCAGTAGATAAGTCTTTAGGAACTTCTGCACCTATTATCCTGCTAAGAGTGATAGATTATTCTTGCTGTCCTGTGTTACTTCCAAGTATTCTCTTGCTTTGCAATCTGAGAACTTAGTTTACATAGTGAGAACTGATAATTTGTGGCATTGTGGCGTGTCCCTTAACAATTTGCTGTTCTTCTCTGTAGTTGGATTACCTTGAGGAGCGTCGCCTCAAGGATCTGGTGAAGAAACACTCTGAGTTCATCAGCTACCCGATCTCCCTCTGGACTGAGAAGACCACTGAGAAGGAAATTTCTGATGATGAAGATGAAGACGAGAAGAAGGATACCGAAGAAGTCAAGATTGAGGAAATTGATGAAGAGAAAGAGGAAAAGGAGAAGAAAAAGAAGAAGATCAAGGAGGTTTCTCATGAGTGGTCGCTGATCAACAAGCAGAAGCCTATCTGGATGAGGAAGCCTGAAGAGATCACCAAGGAGGAGTATGCTGCTTTCTACAAGAGCTTGACAAACGACTGGGAGGAACATCTTGCTGTGAAGCACTTCTCTGTGGAGGGGCAGCTTGAGTTCAAGGCTGTTTTGTTTGTTCCCAAGAGGGCTCCCTTTGACCTCTTTGACACCAGGAAGAAGCTCAACAACATCAAGCTGTATGTGCGCCGTGTCTTCATCATGGACAACTGTGAGGATCTGATCCCAGAGTGGCTGAGCTTTGTCAAGGGCATTGTTGACTCTGAGGATCTCCCCCTCAACATCTCTCGTGAGACACTCCAGCAGAACAAGATCCTGAAGGTGATCCGGAAGAACCTTGTGAAGAAGTGCATTGAGCTCTTCTTTGAGATTGCTGAGAACAAGGAGGACTACAACAAGTTCTATGAGGCTTTCTCCAAGAACCTGAAGCTGGGCATCAATGAGGACTCCACAAACAGAACCAAGATTGCTGAGCTCCTCAGGTACCACTCCACCAAGAGTGGTGATGAGCTGACGAGCCTCAAGGACTATGTGACCAGGATGAAGGAGGGCCAGAGCGATATCTTTTACATCACTGGCGAGAGCAAGAAGGCTGTGGAGAACTCTCCTTCCTTGAGAGGCTGAAGAAGAAGGGCTACGAGGTACTTTTCATGGTTGATGCCATTGACGAGTACGCCATTGGCCAGCTCAAGGAGTTTGAGGGCAAGAAGCTTGTCTCTGCTACCAAGGAAGGGTTGAAGCTTGATGACAGCGAGGAAGAGAAGAAGAGAAAGGAGGAGCTCAAGGAGAAGTTCGAGGGGCTCTGCAAGGTGATCAAGGAGGTGCTTGGTGACAGGGTGGAGAAGGTCATTGTCTCTGATCGTGTGGTGGACTCTCCGTGCTGCCTCGTCACCGGCGAGTATGGCTGGACTGCCAACATGGAGAGGATCATGAAGGCGCAGGCTCTGAGGGACACCAGCATGGGCGGCTACATGTCGAGCAAGAAGACGATGGAGATCAACCCGGACAACGCCATCATGGAGGAGCTGCGCAAGCGTGCCGACGCTGACAAGAACGACAAGTCGGTCAAGGACCTGGTGATGCTCCTGTTCGAGACCTCCTTGCTCACCTCTGGCTTCAGCCTGGAGGACCCCAACACCTTCGGCACCAGGATCCACCGCATGCTCAAGCTGGGCCTGAGCATTGACGAGGACGAGGCTGCTGAGGGTGATGGCACTGACATGCCGCCGCTGGAGGATGACGCCGGCGAGAGCAAGATGGAGGAGGTCGACTAGGCGTGCCAGTCGTAGAGCTAGCTAGCTTATCTTTGGCTTGCTGTGTCGTAGTCTGTTTGTCTTTTTGTGGTTAACTGTGCCTGGCCTGCAGTAGATGGGGCTAGGGAATGGTGGGTCTATGGTGGAATCTTGGAACTGCTTATCGTAATATTTTATCCTAGTGTCTGCAAATTTATCATCTCTTTTACCTTGCTTTCTCCTTTTTGTTTTCTTCTGCTCCTTTTTGTTTTCTTCTGCTATTATTTCTCATGTTCTTTTCTGACGTATTTTCTTATCCTTATGGTGTTTGGTCTTTCTAAGTTGCTCCTGAGTAACAGCCAATTTCATGTTCATCTTCCTGATAGCAGAATGTACGTGTTCTAATCATATTTTAAGGTGGTGTCTGAAGATGAACAGATAACCTAGGTATGTAGTCCTAAGTATAGCGCCAAAAGGAAAATGGTAGTATTGCTGAAAATATGAAAAATCGGCAGTAAGAGGCAAGCACATACATGCTGTTGAACGTGACAGGAATTTCTTACGGATGAAAAAAAATACATTGTGCATACTTCGAAAGTCCATCTTTCATGGTCAGCATTTCGAAAGTCCATCTTTCCTCAAAGTCAACGGACCCATGACCCTTGGTAAAAAAAACTATCAGTTATTTGTAGACAAAAAATTATGTGGTTAACATAAGTAATGTCTTTGTGTATATTCCTGAAACGGCTTGGCGTGATCCTTCACATATCTATGGATACTTCTCCAACTAACCAACCAGCATCATCTTAGGCCTTGTTTAGATTGAGTGTAAAATTTGTGTGTTCCACACTAAATACTGGTAGGCTCACAAAATTTACATACATTCGAAACATGCCCTTAGGAAATACATTCGCAGTCTTACTTTTATTCCGCATCAGCCTGGGCAAATGACTAATTTGCATTCAGAATCCAGCAGGCTCCTAACTAGTCCTGAGAAGAACCAGATCATATTCATATTCACATCGGTTGAAATTTTAAAGTAGCATACACAATACGCACTTACGAAACATTTCTTGGTCGTTGTACAGATCGTCCAGGACAATACAACCAACAGACCAAAGCTAATTCCATCAGTGAATTTTGATAAGTTCAATCCTATCCTATAAGACTGATACTGATGGTTAATACTACAGAACAGAGAAAAAAATCTTCTGCAGCAAGAAACATACACGTGCTCTGTTTGATCTCAAGTAAGTCATGAAGCACGGTGACCAGTTGAGCACGTCAACAGAAGTTTTTAGTGATCTAATTCCACTACCAGTAGCCTTATATGCATTAACGCTATCAGCACTGACGGACGAGTCACTATCTCGATCAGCAGCCGGACATTTAGTAGCTGAAGTGAAGAAGCTAATGGAGGATAGGGAGTTTATTCTGTTAAAGTTAGTAGAGGTCAAAATAGAGCTAATTACGGGCGCTCTGAGCACAACAATAGCTGTTGGGTGCATCAAGAGCCGGCTTTCATTTCAAACCTTGTATTAGCCGATTGTAACTCTGTTACTAATGAATAAACTCCAGGTTTTACTCGCAAAAAATGCACAAATGTTGTCTAACATAGGCTTTTGCAAGAAACTCAAATCTATTGTATCGAGCTGGATGATCCCGGTGATTCCAGTTGATGCACTTCTGCAGAATGCGCATCACATCTAAAGCATCTCCCCATTTGCCAGCAGCAGCATAAACGTCCGATATCAACACATGGCAGCCAGCCTCCTGTGAGTTCAGGCCAATGATTTTCAGCCACATCAAACCATCGAGCTGGATGATCCCGGTGATTTCCTGTTGATGCACTTCTGCAGAATTCCTCACATCTAAAGCCTCCCCCCATTTGCCAGCGGCAGCATAAACATTCGATATCAACACATGGCAGCCAGCCTCCTGTGTGTTCAGGCAAATGATCTTATTCTGGACTCTTCCAGCCACATCAAATCATCGAGCTGGATGATCCCGGCGATTTCCTGTTGATGCACTTCTGCAGAATGCGCCTCGCATCTAAAGCCTCTCCCCATTTGCCAGCAGCAGCATTAACGTCCGATATCAACACATGGCAGCCAGCCTCCTGTGAGTTCAGGCCAAAGATCTTACTCTGGACTCTTTCAGCCACATCAAATCTCTTGTGCATTCGACATGCACCTAGTAGCGCGCCCAAAATCGTGATATCTGGGGCCACCAGCATGCTCCTTATCAACTCCTCTGCCTCATCAAGAAGCCCTGCCCGGCCTAACATGTCAACCATGCAGCCGTAATGCTTCGCCTCTGGCTGCACTCCACAAGTAGATGTCATGCTCTGAAAGCACCGTCGACCCTCATCCACCAGCCCGCTGTGGGCACAAGCAGTCAACACAGCAACAAAAGTTATGTCATTCGGTTTTTCTCCTGACCTCTTCATCTGCTCAAACACAGTGATGCAGTCCTGAACATCACCATTTACTGCCAACCCGGTGATGAGCGCATTCCAGGCGGAGACATTCTTCTGGTCCAAGGAGTGGAAGATTTTGATGGCCATGTCAGTTGTCGCACACTTGGCATACATGTCTATGAGAGCAGCGCCGAGATTGAACTCATTGTCGAGCACCATCTTGTGCTTGTCAATGAAAGCGTGAGCCCACCTCCCTTCTTCCAGAGCTGTTAAATGTGCACATGCCGAGAGCACACTCACCATGGTCACCTCATTTGGACGGATACTGCTCTTGCTCTGCATTTCCCTGAACAGCTCAAGGGTTTCGGCGTAGCGTCTAGCCTGGGCATACCCAGAAATCATGCATGTCCAGGAAACCACATCCTTCTCTGGCATCACATCAAACAGCTCCCGCGCGCCATCCATCTCACCGTTCACTGCATACCCCCGGATCATTGTGTTCCAGGATACCAGATTCCGTACCGGCATCTCATCAAACATCTTCCTAGCCAGCGGCAGTAGGCCGTGCCGCGCAAATCCCATTATCATCGAGTTCCATGTCACAATGTTCCTCCCAATGGATGGCATCTCGTCGAACATTTCCCTGGCCACGTCCAGCTCGCCAGAACCCGCGTATGCCCCCACCATCGCGCTCCAGGAGACCCCATTCCTCTGCGGCATTTCCTCGAACAGCCTCCTGGCATTCTCGATCTCCCCGCACTTCACATACCCAGCGAGCACGGTGTTCCAGGATACCACGTCGGCGACCCCTGCGCACGATTCGAACACCTCCCGCATCGAATAGGTGTCGCGGAACGCGGCGTACATCGCCAGGAGCGCATTGACGACAAAGACGTCGATCAAGAACCCGCGCCGGACTGCCTGGGCGTGCACCTGCGCGCCCGTGCGCGGGAACGAGGCGAGCTTGGACGCCGACTTGAGGAGGGAAGGGAAGGTGAACCGATCGGGGATATCGCCGGAGCGAAGGATGGAGGAGAAGGTGGCGAAGGCGACGCGAGGAGAAGAGGAGGTTGCGGAGGCCTGGATGAGCAGGTTGTGGAGGAAGGTGCACGAGGAGGGGAAGAGCGGGAAGTAGAGGCTGGAGAGGGCGGCGGCGAAGTGGGGATGGGAAGGGAGGAGGGGTACGATGCGGCGGAGGTGGGAGGTTCCGCGGAGGATGTCGCCGGAGATGATGAGGCGGCCGAGGAGGAGCGGGAGGAGGCCGGACGGCGGTGGCATTTCTGTTTTGATTTTGATCCGCGGAGCGGAGGGGAGTGTTTGGCTGTTTGAAAAGTCGAGGCCTATGACAATCATAACCGTTCGATTGGTATCGGACGGCTGACATGGAGGAGAAAAATGCTAGTTTTAGTTTGTCATCAAAAGAAACTAAATACCGTCAGATCTTTAAAAATGAGTAACATGTCCTTCACAGGAAAAATGTTAACGTATATTCAGAGAATGTGAGATCAAAGGTGTACATCAAGATCACAGCGATGTACAAAATGAGAGTGATAATGGAGCTAGAACAAGGGCAGGACTGCAGGACAATGGTAATATTCGCACAAGAACACTGAAGGCACGCCCATAAGAATAAAATGTCTTCCTTGCTGGATGTGTATAATAGCCAGCAAAGCGTCCTTGAAGACTGTACCTAGGACTAGGAGTGAGATCCGACTGCCATGCATACTTCATCCATAGAGCAGTTGCCTACTTATCCCGGATGCAGAAATTAACAGATTAAACTTATTTACTATGTTAGCTAGATACTAAACAGTCACGCCAACTCCCCCATTTCTATGTTCAGATAACCTTTGTCTGTTGCTTGCAAGCTTCAAAGTTTGATCGCCTTTGCCTTTACGTTTGCCATGCTAGCCAGCACACTCGCTGACCCTGAACCAACCATGGTTGGTGTCTCAACAGGATCCACAAGATCAACCCCCCTGTGCAGTTTCCTCCTCTTGTATGTGTTTGGGAACCTTTTTTCTTCTTCAACTTTTGCAACAGAGTTCATGACAGGAGGCACCTTCGTCTTCAGTCCATCGTGATGTTTGCGCATGGTTTCAGACTGCCCCAGCAAGTTGTTACAAGGGGGGTTTGTGCTTGTACCAAGGGTCAGCATCCCTGAAGTAATAGCAGAATTTTTCGGGTTGGGCATTCTCGTGTACACATTCGTTGGATGGCCGACGATGGTTCTCGTGTACGGATCAGCAGGAATCATGGGACTGTGTTGACCAAAATTCATCAAAAGGTTCTTCTCATGTGGATATCCTCTTGTGTCATTTGCTTCACTTGAATATGCTAAGCTAGGTTTAGCTGCTGACTGATACTCTCTCAACATTACAGAATGGTTGCCTCGTTTGAGCTCCTCTAAAACAGCATGCTGGACTCCAAATGGACCTTTGACCAAGACAGGGTAAGTTTCTAATGCACCCTTCGACTGCCAACATTTGAGCTTGAACTGTCCAAAGAACTTCTGCTTGCGTTTATGTAATAGGGATAAGATGAATTCACAGCGAAATTATGTACATGCTGTGAGGAAGCATAAGGAGAAAAGGCGGAGACCTGCACTCCCAGCTGACCAAGTGGGATCAGTCCTGGTGTATGGTGTATTGCTGCATTGCCATCAGCAAGGGAATCACAATCAGTCTTGGTTTTAAGCACACCTTTTGGTAGTTCACTACATTTTTCACTGGGCTCTTTCCGAAGGAGAAAAATGTGACTTTCCGATGAGCTCATTTCCTTTGATTTTGCTCTGTGCGCCATCTGCCTAGTAGTTGATGTCCCTTCCATAAGTTTAGCTCGCTTCAGTAGCGAGGAACTGGGAGCTTCAGCCTCTCCAATAATTGATAGGCTTGCATTCATAGGAGTACTGTCTTGATCTGCAGATATGAGAAGCTTCTCATGTATCGACTTGTGCCAGATGTGAACCTTCTCCTCAAGACTAGTACTCATACCACTTCTCCACAGCCTGTCCATGGATGTAAACTTCCAAACCATGCTATCATGGTACAACTTCAAAAAATGATAATACCTTCGCCTTTGGAAGTTCATCAGTAATTCTCTTGCCCGAGAAACGTCGGGAGAATAAAATCCACCACTCAAGCTCTTGAAAAAACCTCTACGAGGGCTCCCAAAGAACATAGCACTGCCACTGAACAGCTCATTCAGTGTTACAAATAAGTCATGTTGGTCCATGTCTGGGAGGTAGGCTGCTAGGCGGAATCTATCATCTTCTGTCAGACATAAGTTCCACGTCTCCAAAGAAAGTATGTCCTTCAATTCAGGTAGATCATAAAGCCCATAGGGACATTGCACACCTGACTTCCAGAGGTTGCAAGCTCGCAATCGACCTCAGCCTCAGCCTGCTCACAATCATCAGATTCTTGACTTGGAAAGCTCTGAAGCAGCATCCGCTCCTCTCTCATAAGGTCCTCATTTCCGCAGCTGTTTGCTGTCACCACACCACTTGCTGCCTTCACAATGCCCATCCGCGAAGAGACGAGCTCCAGTACACCAATAGATAATCACAGAAGAGGGAAATCAACAGTGACACCAGGACAACACCACATTATTTCGGTGGAAGATCCCTGCGAAGTAAAGTAGAAGTGAGTAAACAAGCATATCAGCACCCAAGATTCACCAATACTTCAACATGGAGAGCACAGTTGATGAATTGGCATACAGAAAAATGATGCATTCCACAAGCAAAACCCTATAAAAATAACAACCTACATTAATTGTATGGTAGCACTATACCACTAGCAAGGTTGCCTCCAGTAACCAAACTAAGTGCACGGTCCATCTATGCATTGGATGAATAAATCCTCCTAGCCCTTCTGAGCTCCCAACATTCAAACGTACTATCACAACTTCTCCACCATTCTGTTCGGCTAACTTGTTTGTACAGACACCTATAAGAGTTGTACAATCACCAATCCCGCAACTAGAAATCTCGCAAAAAACAACCTAGAGTCGCATCTCCTAAGAATCGGATCACACATTTCACGAGCAAAAGGAAAACCGCGCGACACGCATGCACCGGACTACCGGAGGGCAAGCACAAGCACGCAATTCCGGGACACACAAGCGCCTCACAAGGGCAAGTACGAAATCACACGCACCATTGGGGATCACTGAAACAAGCAAGACACCAACCTCTATATCGTACAGCCCAACCGCCGATTCCCCACGAATCCGAGCCACCCAACAGGGCCCGGCCGGATCGGTCGTCCAACTGCGCGGACTCGCGGCGGGAGGCGGCGAACTGGCCAGGGCGGGCCGGGATCCAGGGGCGGATGCTGCGTCGAGGAAGAGGAGGCGGCGGAGGAGGGGAAAGACGAGGGGACGAGGAGTGATGATGGCCGCAGTACTGTATCCGCCGGGCTGGTGAGCGTGCTTCCCCGTTTTGTGTCATGTGCAGAAATAGGAGCCATTACTGCTGAGTGCTGACTGACAACTGCTTTCCTCCTCTGTTTCCACTGGTTTTCCGCTTCTTTAATTTCTCTCTTTCTGAACAGAAGTCTCTTCCGATAAAGTTTTTTTTGCTACCCAAGATCCAGTTATCCCTTTATTTTAAAATATTCAAACACATGCCTTGAAAATATGTTCATCTGAAAAGGGCTAGGAGGATTTGAAGATCTAATGAATTTGAAGATTTGAAAAATATGCGTACCCGGATCCACACTTTGTTGACACTTATTTTTGAATGGAGGGAGTAGAAGACAGTGCTAAATTCGGCTAAAGGACCCTTGAGGAGTTTTCCATCACGCGCTAGAAAGCGGTAATGCAGGCTGGAAACTTTGGGCGCCGGATCGTGCGTGCTGAACGTTCTGGGCAACACGCGCGACTACCAACTGCCGTTCAGAAGTTTCACTCGCGCGTGGAACCACCTGCTCCCATTCCTCCGGCGGCCGGCTGTCCCACACCCCTCCCTCCGGCGATTGGCGAGCTTTCCGGACGCGGCCACGGGCATCTCCGCCGCCACCGCGGGCTGCTCCAATCCGAGCCGCCGCCACCGCTGGCTGCTCCAATCCGCGTCGCCGCCGCCACACGGGAGGCTCTGGCTGGTCGCGGTCGACGACGGCAAGGATAACAACGCCGCGCCACGTGTGTGCGCCAGCGACGTGTCGACGACCGCCTACGCCGACGAGCTGTCGCGGCGGCGCATCTCCTAAGTTATCGTGGCCCACGACTATGTGAGGTTATTTTGTTATATTCTGGACGATGATGGTTGTCTCGAGAGCCTTACGTGGTAGTTTGCTAGACGCATGAGTCTTGTGCTGTCTCACATGGGTGTCCTTGCACATAATCAGCCATGATTATCGGCGACTAATCAACAACGATTTCATCTCCTTATGGCCCGCGTCTCACTTTGTCGTTGCCTCGTGTTGAAGTTGAAGATCGAAAGCGAAGAGATCATGCATGCAGTTGAATCTGGAGCCCTTGTCCTTGAAAAAACGGATCCGTCGAATCTTTGTGCAAGTGCGATTAGAGCCACAATTCCACGGGGTAGGGTCGTCATACGAATCCATCAGGGTCTTGAGTGCGGTCTCTATCAGACTACTAGCTGCTCTAGTACTCTGTCAAAGTAGGCAAAGCCTGCCTGCTAGCTGATAGTCAACATACATATATAGAGCATGATCTACGCCGAGATTCAGTTTCGTGTGAAATGAAATGTAAAATGCACGCTAACGATTCAACCCACCCAGTGTGCGCATGAACACGTGGACTGGCATGGATTAGGATGACTCCAACGGGGCGACGCATCGAGTCCGCGCGCCTCCGTTCCTGTCCGCGGGGCCAAAAACACGGCCCAACGGGGCGACGCAAACGGACCGCGGTCCGTTTTTTGGTCCGCCGCGACGCATTCTTGGCCAAAATTTGGGCCACCGATGCGTCGGCCCCGGACGCTCGCGCAGCGCTCCTGCGTCCTCCCCGTGTCCGCCCTGACCCCGCGTGTCATCGACCCCAACGGCTAGAGCGGCCACCTACCCGCAATAACTGTGGGCGGTGGAGCTCTTTAATAAAAGGAGCCGGCCGGACGAACCCTAGAGCACAAACCCTAGAGCTCTCCTCCCCCACCACGGCGGCCACCACCTCCAACCACAGATCCACGCACCGGAATGGCTGGAGAGCTGGCGCCGCAGCATCTGCTGGACCAGGCGGAGCGCGCGCGGCAGAGGGCGCGCGGGCGCCGGATGCCGACCAGCCCGGCATGATCCAGCACTCCGACGAGAGAAGGGCGGCGGAGGCCGCGTACTTCGACTACATCGACAACGACGAAGAAGAGCACGTGTACGCCGCCGGAGACGCGGCGGGCACCGCGCCGCCTGAGCCTGAGCCTCCCATCGTCGTGGGCGACTGTGTCCCCAGCATCGAGGACGAGGCGGTGCAGGCAGCCCACATGCAGCTGAACGCGCAGAGGGCGGCCGCGTTCATGTCCGCAGCGCGCGCCTGCGCCGACGCGGCGGTGGAGGCCGAGTTTGCGAACTCGCGCAGAGCAATCGAGACCGCTGCGCGGGCGGCGCGCCGCAAACGGCACCGCGAGGCCAAGGTGGCCGAGGCGGCCGCGGCCGCCGACGTGGCCGACAATGGAGCAGTTATCGACTGATCCAAGTGGTGCGGTACCCCCGCCGGCGTGGTCGCCTATGTGCGCTCATTTTCCACTAATACCGACGCCCGCTACGTGTTTCGTAGGTACGAAATGATAAAAAAGATGAGTCAGCCAGTCCTGGGCTGGCCATGGCCGCGACGAAGGAAGAGCCAGCAAGTCCGTTGCAGAACGGGCATGCTGCGTGACGTTCCTCAAGGCCGGAGCCCCTCTTTGATCTTCCCCTTGCCGGCCGGTGGTCGGTTATTAATTTTCTTCAAGTTTAGGTTTAGTTTTAGGGTTTAATGTTAGATTTACTATTTAATTTCAGTTTCTAAAAATGTAATCCTAGTATTAAAAAAAAGTTTGGGAAAAAAAGATGCAAGCGGACTCCATGCGTCGGCCCCGTTGGACGCAGTGGCCGGAAAGGGGTGGACCTTGGTCGGACGCGCGTCCTTTTGGCGACGCAAACGGACCAAACGCGCGTCCGTTTACGTCGCCCCGTTGGAATCATCCTTAGTAGTCCTTGCTTGATTTTCCGTCCCGGCTGGCTAGCTGCTGTCGACGCAGTTGCTGTAGATCGATCTTAGTACATGTATAGCATCGCGTCCGGACCAAGGAGATACACCCTCCGTTTTTTAATATAAAATGTTTTTAACATTTGTCCACATGCATGTATACACAAGTGTGTACACTCACTTTAGTATATATCTAGACAACATGTACAACACCTAAAATATCTTATATTAAAAAACAGAGGGGTAGTAAGTAGCAACCAACTGCCAGGGCATCGTTTTTGTGGATCGGCTGACGATAATCCTCAGAGGCTCAGAGCAAGCAGTAGCTAGGGTGGTACTGATGCGGGGTTTGATGCTGATACACTCCAAGGTAGGAGTAGCAATTAGTTCGAGGTACGGAGTCAAATTCCGGGGTTATCTGCTCTGCTATAACGTCGTGCCTCTTTTTAGTCAGCAGCAGTCAACTAGGCGTCAGATCTTTGCACACCATCCACGATCCAGGGCTGTTGTGCCCTTGTTCGCGCACGGCACCACGACGGCGACGACGACTATGATGCCTTCGGGTTTGTCTTCTGTAGCTCCAATTAGTCATCCACGCTTGGACTTTGGTTTAACTGACATGACACCCCACGGAAACGGCCAACCCGCTCATCCACGCTCGCCGAGACGACGACATCGATGGGACCTGCAAAATATTACTCCATGAATTCGTCACTTTTTTGTCAATTTTCTCACGAGATTGTGTTGCTAGCTACCAACTGTAGTAGCTTCTTCTTCCCGGAACCGTCCAAACACGGCGAGCGAAGGGTGGGTGCGCCGACCGCCGAGGAACAATAACTACTCCCGTCGCCGTCGGGCGGCGGTCCTAAATTCAGCGAGCGATCTCGGCGGTGGCCGTGCGACGCGATCGCCTTCCTCATTAACTACGGGGTAGGCGAGTTCGGTTCGTTTGGTTTTGTTTTGGTCGTCCTCCTCCCCACTTGGAGTTTACTACTTCTCCGTTGGACGCATCTGATCCATGGCCAAAGCTTTTCACCGGAGTTTGGCTTCAGAATGCAGCATCCCCGACTCCCCGTACCGGCCAGGCAATCTGCTCCTGGCTCGGGCGCGTCCACATCCTCATCTACTGATCCTGATTAGACCTGACATGACCATGGTGGTGATACAGATAGTTTTGGAAGAATGTGGCATTACTGCTCGCCGTGACGGCGAATTAGCCTGCCTGCAGGCAGCTGATTGTTTTGTCTGTACCCCTTCCTGAACTGAATGGCTCAACTCGGTCCATGATGCATTGCCGGCCATCTATCTACCTCCTTTCCACCCTGGATGGATGGCCAAGGGACCATTGCAGCAGAGAGATCAGGCGTATCTTGAGACTAGCGGAGCGCTGTCTCCACTCTTCTCTCTTGCGCGATCTTAACTAGAGATCGGCAATTCGGCATGTTGCGAATCCTAGGCCTTAGGGCATCTCCAGCCATGCCCCTCAGCGCTCCCAAGAGGCTTTTTAGATTCGGTTTTAGGCTTGGATAGTTAAAAAGCGCCGAAATTCTCCTAGTCGTGCCCCCCAGGAGGCAAAATAGCGCCGTTTTGGCGCCGGCGCCCCCAGCCCAACCCCAAGGCGCTGGGTTTGGCCCGGGGGGCGATTGCATGCAATCTGGCCCACTGTCAGCCACACAGGGCCTCTCTCTCCTCTCTTTTTGTCCAGGCCCACCACGTGCTCTCTGTTTTCTCTCTCTTTTCCCCACCCACCACGCACGGAACCACCCACCCACAACGCATGGAAGAAGGCAGCAGCTCGCGCCGGCATCTCCCCACTCCGGCGACCTCTCCATGGGCGTGATGGCCATGGGCGCGAGCAGCAGGCCGCCGCCGAGCACGCGCCGCCGCCTGGCTCGCCACCCTCCTCGAGTTCGCCTCCCCGCGCCATCGCCTGGAAATCTCCGGGACGGCGTTGACTTCCGATGCGGGCGACGGCGCCCCTCCCTCCGCCCTCCGCCGCTCCAGCTCGCCTCCCTCCGCTCAGCTCGCCTCCCTCCGCTCTCCTCGTGCCGACCGGATGGCGCCGAGCCCTGGCTCGCGGTCAGGTAGAATCTCAGCCGCCGGCCGGCTGCTCCAGCCTCCGTGATATGATGCCCGCCACTCTCGCCGCTGCCGCGCAAATCCGCCAACGCCCGCTGCCCTTCTCCTCCCCGGCGTGCTCCTGTGCCCGTCCGCGCCTACGCCTGCCCGCTCGGCCCCGCTCCTCCATATCCGCCGAGGCGCGGGCGGCGCCGTCGCCCGTCGTGGCCGCGAGATGCGCCGAGCTCATTTTCTTCTTTTCTTTTCTTTTTTTTGATTTTTCATATTTATCTTTTCATCTCTTGGGGTGGGGTGCGGCTGGGAAACTGTCAACCCCAGGAACTCGTTTTGCGCCGTTGCCCCCCCCACCGAGTCTAATTTAGCGCCGTTTTTGCGTCCTTGGGGGCTTGCCGGCTGGAGTTGCCCTTACATGATCATAGCCAGGGGCGGAGCCAGGATTTAGATATAGGGGGGGGGGGGGGGGGGGGGGGGGGGCGATGATAAACGCCCTTCAAGTATAGTGTAAAAAAAATCGCGCGTAAAAGAGAATACATATTATCATCACTTTGGCTTTTCTATAGATAAACAATTTGGCACTAGCCAGAGTGCAATTGACGTCTAAATGATCTGTTCAATTTTTTTTTTAACTAGAGAAATGTAGCTAAACTAAAACAAAAAGAGTGATTGGATTAGTATATCATGTACCTTACACAAATAACCAGTGATATGTGGACGGCGGATGTTCGGCAAACGGCAACAACAATGAGCGGTGGCCGCCGCCCGCCGGCTGCCCCGCATACACCGATACACGTGACTCCGCTCCATAGAGAAGCCAGCAATCAAGTTCACAGCCAGCAGCTTGCAAGCGAGAGCATCCGGCGGCGGAGGCGATCTGAGCAATTCTTGCCGCAAGATCGATCCAAGAGCAGGCGGCCGCCGGCCGGGATACACACAGGTTTGGACGATCGATTGCCCAATGCCTATACAAGGGGCCAGGCGGGTGGGCTTTTTTTGCTTGCTGGGCTTCGGTGCACGCAATGTTTCTTTGATTACTACGGGCTTTTACGCTGAAGTATAATATCTGCTCCAATTATTAGTACCTATATACGAGTATATACGCTAGTACGCTACTGATATCTGACGTATATTGTTGGGGGGGACGAGCCATTGGGGGGGGGGGGGGGGGGGGGGGGTCCGACCCCTGCCCCCTGTCTCCACCCCTGATCATAGCTGGGTTTTTTATTACTACCACTTCTTGGCCAACCATAACATATCTAATTCGTGTACGGTTCCACACTTCCACTGATTGCTAGTATTAGATGTATGTTCAAACTCGTCGGCCAACTCAATCAACTACTTAATCCCTCTACTTACAGTTGACAGTCCAGGTCTGAAAACTTATCTCAACGTTGGACCCGCCCACTGATTCCACGCATCGCTTTTCTGAATTCTGAGCAAAGATTAGTAGCACGTACTTTACCGCTGCGTTGACTTGGATTCAGTCAGTCTCAAGCCTCTCCATCAAGAGAACAAACAAATAGTATAAAGAAACATTTCTCTTGAGAAAAAAAAGGCAGGAAAGATATAAATAACCATGGATATACACCACTCCGTCACTATCACTACAAGTGTTGCCATCCTGCGTCACTACTGTGCATGTAAGCAAGCAATCAAGCTTTTAGTGAACCGACTATATTCAATCTTAATGACGGAGACACTCTGAGTGATCCGTTGCCTGTGATAATGAGGACAAAGAGCAAGATAGCACCTTTTTTCCAGTGCAGACAAAAAGGCCAGCGCCAAAAGAGATGTCGCATACATACATATATATAATAAGTGGGGGAAATCACAATCTAGAAACCAAGAAAAGACATTCCAAAAGGCCTCTCCTTGCTGGGAAAAGTGCTTCTCTTTTGGAAGGAATAGGAAGGACCGATGGAAACAAGTTTGAAACCAGGACCAGATCGCAGCGATGCTCTCCCTACCTTCTCAGCTACTCCATAGTAAATTACTGCTGTCCCAATGCCAGTAAAGAGATGGAATATTGGGAAATCCACTTTGCCTCATAGGTGCATCTACACCCACTACCAAAAATACGAATTTGAAACTGTCAAAAAATTCAAACCAAAATTTCGGATGTACATATACAAAAAAAATGGGGATGAAAAGACATTTTGTAAAAAAGACAAAACCCCGGTGTTCAAAAATGACTCTGCACGTAACATTTTTTTCTCTTTTTTATACCGGTCGCACAAAATGTCTTTTCGATGCGAAACTTTTTTGTACGGATAGACATTTTTATATGAACATCCGAAATTTTTGTTTGAAATTTTTTGACATTGAAATGCGTTAAAAATGCATTTTGCACAACGGATTCATCTGCACCGTGAGCCAAAACATCATGTGACTGGAATATTGTTCTTGTATTTTTTTCTTCTGTAAGCTTGCTCGCTGGTGATCTAGAAAAAAAGGACACGTATGTCATGTGGCATGTTGGGTGAGCGCTGTCATACGGATCTGATTATTTAATCAGTGTTTATGCAACAGTTTTTAAGATTCTTTGTTGGTTGCAAATACAGTGCATGCTTATTTGTACTCTTGTGCACATCAATGTGATAGGAAGACAGGGCCACATGCTTTTGTTGTGCCCTCGGGTTGATCCATACGATCAAATACCATTAGTACGTACTTTGTTTTTTTTGGTAAATTTATATCAACGGTACCCGATTTGCTTTTCCTTACTAGGAGGTCAATGCTACTATTAGTACTTGGATATGCTTTTCAAATCTTCCCGGTTTCCTTAGCAAGATACATTTAAATCAACTTGAAAACTACCAAACATTTCCCTAAAATTTGTTTGAAACAAAAAAAAAAAAACAAAATAGTTCAAGTGTCTAAACTTAGAAAATCTACATTAACCACTTACTATCTAATTTTCATGATGAATTCAATCCCAACAAGAAAAAACATCGGAATGCACAAAAACCAAAAATATTTTTTATTGACCCAAAGTAAAACCAAAAACTGTACTCATTGACACCAAAAAGCACAATCACCCTAGACAAAACATTTAAGAGAACTCCAAGATGAGAAGTAAAATTTTACCCATCCTAGGATTCCTTCACCCAAAAGGTGGAACACCATGGTTCACACATGCTTAATTAATGGTACTACTCCCAACCTAACCCCACTTACAAAAATTGACAGTTTTATCATTACTTTTAGCCCAACTCTCCATGTAGGAAGGCCATACAAACCAAATGATGCAAAAAGGGTAAGCTCGAGTCGAGCCTACAAGACGAGGAAACATCAGGCATCAAAACCCTACAACCACCATCCTAGCAGAAGCATTAGCATAGCGCCGCACAGCAGTTACTGCCCACCCCAACTCTGTGCTCCGCCGTGTTGCCGCGCTCCCATTGGCCGCCACCCATGGGGTCCTGCCTCTCCACGCAGCCCGGCGACGAGCCGGCGTGGCCGCAGTGGTGGCGCAAGAGGCACCGCTGCGGCGAGGGGGAGGGTGCGGCTGCCGCCGGCGGCGTCTTCTTCTCCAGAAGCGTCGGGGGAGGCGGGAAGCTCCCCTGTGAGGGGGAGATGATGACGGAGGAGGAGCTCGCGCGGGTTGCCGGAAGGACGTGCGCAAACGGCGCGATCGGGGCGGCGTGCCTCCACACGCAGCAGGGCCGGAAGGGCACCAACCAGGACGCCATGCTCGTGTGGGAGGTGAGCTACCGGCAACCGCTGTTTTTTCTTTCCTTGCTTGGCCGTTTCTTCCGGTGGATTCAGAGTCCCGATCAGCGGCGGCGCTCGGTCCACGGGCGAAAAAGCGCCGCCTTTCTAAGTCAACTCCTCGCGTTTACTCTTGGAAGTCTTCTCTAAGCTCTTCGTGTTTGATTATCACTTGGTTTGTGCCTGGATTACTGCTCGATTTGGATTTCAATGATGTCTGATTGAAGGGGAGAAACGTATTTATCCAACTGAGTGTTTGATTCGAAATGATGGGGATTTTACCTCAGTATGCGTCCAGTTGCTAGCAATGAAGTTTTGATATGGTTGGATTTGTAGTGAGGTTGGGGCATTTTTTAATTTGCTTCCGAAGGAGGCACTTGTTCGCTCTACTGGATCGATTAATTTGAAATGGGTGGGTTCAGCTTTAGATTGTTTAACCTTCAGTAAGAACATGAGCAGTTTACTAAAAAAATCTGTGTGCTCCTAAAGGTTTCTGATAATTTTTCCAAAGTATCCTCTAATAGATGGGACAGGAATTAGTTGTGATATTGAAGCACTGTGCTTATCTTTGCCTTGATTCAAGACTTTGTGTATAGTGCAAGCAAGATCCTTCCCAAATGGTTATACCTTTCTTTGTTTCTTCTCTTCTTCTCTGTAAAGAATGATTTGTTCTTGTTCCTTTCTTCACATGAATGTGATTGAGAGATCAAGTGATTAGCTGTGGCTATTAATAGCTATCTTGCTCTAATCTGGGTCCATCCTAATCAATTAATCAGTTCAGCTTAGGTATTACATTGGTTCCTTAAGTAGGTTGTGATAACAACTGGAGTTCAACTAAAGATAAGTGCAATATGGATAAACTTTTTTCATTTCTTCAGAACTAGGACTAGCTAAAATGTATGTAGGCATTTAAGAATCACTTCTAAGATGCATCAAGGATCGTGTACTTAAGAAGGACAATAAAGAGATGTTATGCCTGCAGATTCTCAGAATCGTGCTTTTGATTGCTATATTCAAAGCATAAAGGTACTTTTTTATTGGAGTAGGAGCTGCTTCCTTCACAATTTTTTTACGGTTTCTGTTGGTACCGGACTGACTCAGCCTTTAGTTCTATCATCCGGCATTAATTCCTTCTCATTGACAATTTTTTTCTCATATTCCTATTTATTTTGAGCTGTAGGTTATACTGGCAGTCAAATTTGTATCGTCTTTCTACATGTCGCAGTGGATAATAGAAACTTTTTTAGTGTAGGAATATTCTCAGAAGTTACAGATTGTCGTTCGCAATGGTTACGAAACAAGGCTAGTGAATTTAGTTGCCTTGACTAGCAACTGAGTTTTGCCATGTTTTCTTAGATACTATTTGAAGTCTGATTATCTGATTCCGCCGTAGGTGCATTTCCTACATTTTCTCTCTTCAAAATCCTTAGTGAAGTTGCTGACTCACTCTTCATATTCTTAATACTTTCAACGTGAAATATGAGCATTCAAAACAAATAAGATTCCATCAATACAGTTTATTGTAACTCGGCCCATCTCAGTGGTACTTTTCGTCGAATATTCTGTGCATTGCTGCATTTACTTAATTTTTTAACAATACTCACTGCTAGCTGATTGGATCACTTGATACCATGCGAAAAGCAGACACTTATATTCCATTAAATGTAATTACTTGACAGGTATCTAATGCCCCCTTGCTTTTACTGCAGGATTTCAATTCAAGTGATACTGTCTTCTGCGGCGTGTTTGATGGTCATGGTCCATATGGTCATTTTGTCGCCAAGAAAGTTAGAGATTCTCTTCCTGTTAAGTTACTCGCACAATGGAAAACCAGTGCTAATGGGGGCACCAGTCCTCAGCTAAACGGAAGCATTTCCGGAAGTATGAACTCTGAAGAAACAGCATGTGCTGTTGATGATGAATGGGGTGAGTCCGTTGATGTTGATGGGAGTAATATGCTTCCTGAGACGTTTCTTCCACTTAAGCACTCTTATTTGAAGGCTTTCAAATCGATGGACAAGGAGCTCAAGATGCATCCTACAATTGATTGCTTTTGCAGTGGTAGTACGGCAGTCACATTGGTCAAACAGGTGATTGATACTTCTAACATACTCTAATACAAGATCACATTGCTGATTGAAGCTTTTGAAAACAAATGGTGGGAATATATTTATTTTGGTGGATGAACTGGGGACTCTCGGGGACGCTTTTAATTGCTGATTTCTTATTCTCCAGGGCTGGGATCTTGTAGTTGGAAATCTTGGGGACTCTAGAGCAGTAATGGCAACCCGGGATGCTGCTAACAACCTAACTGCTGTGCAACTCACTGTTGATTTGAAGCCTAACCTTCCCAGTATGTTCATTCCTCTCCCTTATCATTTCAATTTGTTTCTTAGGTTTTCAGTTTTTTATGTGTGTTTATGGTTGTCTTTTTATTTCATTCTGTGTGCCTTGATCAAACTAAATTTTATATAGTTGCTATTGACCTATTATTACATGTCCAGATTGATCACTTCCTTTTGATTCTTTTAATATTTATTCTTCATTTCTTTTTCTTCAGAGGAAGCTGCAAGGATTCATCAGTGTAGAGGAAGGGTTTTCTCTCTTCAAGACGAACCAGAAGTTTCGAGGGTATGGTTGCCAAATAATGATTCTCCTGGATTGGCAATGGCAAGAGCTTTTGGAGACTTCTGCCTTAAAGATTATGGACTAATATCTGTTCCAGAGATATCATATCGCCGTCTTACTGAAAAGGATGAGTTCATAATACTAGCCACTGATGGGGTATGCTTCTTAGCATCTTACTTAAAATGGTCCTTCAAATTAAAAAAATCATATATTCGGACATAAAGGTTTTAGATCCTTCATCCACTCCAACCCTGTTATTATATTAAAAACAAACTCAATTGCTGTAGGTTTGGGACGTTCTCTCGAACAAGGAGGCTGTTGATATTGTAGCTGCAGCTCCATCTCGAACAACAGCTGCTAGGGCTCTCGTTGATTGTGCTGTCAGGTCTTGGAGATTGAAGTTCCCAACATCCAAGAGTGATGACTGTGCTGCTGTCTGCTTATTCTTGGACCATGAAAAGTCACCTGACTCGGTAGAAGAGAGTGAGGCCAATAATCAAAAAGCAGAACCTGCAGAGGATGCTTTGATTCCAGATGCCAGTAATAAGATTAATGAAGACATTGCAGATGTAAATGAACATATCTTCAGAGAAGAGAAAATCCCTGAGCCCACATTGGAACACTCGTCAACGGTAAGAAATGTTGATGAGATTATGCCAGTGGACGAACCTCCTGTCTCGAAGGGACCTGAAAGGTGCGGATCTGCCCGCAGCCTGGCTGACTGCATATCCACAAATGAGGAGGAGGAATGGTCTGCGCTCGAAGGCGTGACACGGGTAAATTCCCTCTTGAACCTCCCGAGGAAGCTCTCAGGTGACAAGAGATCTACCAGCTGGAGGAAGCGGCGTTGACGAACATGAAGAAAAAGCCCATCTGCTCTGCTGAAAGCCAGGTAGGGTGCTCGCAGAGGCGCACCTCAGCCGATACCGGCATCTTCAACCAAGCGTGTGCAACATTCTTTTGGCCGATTTTTAGGTCCCTTCCCTGGATTGTTTCGGGCATGCCTGTACATTCAAGAAGATTGTTTCTTCTTATGATCTTTGCCAGGAGTTGTTCTATGCTTGGGCTTCTTTACTTGTTTGTGCATATGAAAGTTTTTGTTCTATGAGAAGCTATTCTGTAAATCATGTAAGGCCTCCCCTGTAATGTTAGATGGATATTGTACCAGAACAAAATGTAGAATTCAGTCCTCTATGTTTAGTAGGCCATATGAATTTTTTTGCCTAAAGTGTGAGCTTCTTTGTTTTGTATGGACTCTTCTCAAGGTTACCATTTTCTTGCGCTCTTTGCACAATCCTTGAAATTGGCAGTAACTTAGGCATACCAACGGTGCATTAGGAAAATAGGAAGGTGAGAAATATTTCTCAATAGTTACTGTATGTTTAAATCTCGTTTCTCCTACAATTACCCTCGTATTCTTCCTAGAAAAAGGTGAAGAGCAGAATTTATCGTAGCCGTCTGATAACCATAGATGGTCAGATCTCATGTTGCTATCTTAAGTCTTAACAGAATAATAAGAGTCTAACCTGAGCAACACATACACAAAGGATCAAAGAAACTGAAACAAACGTGAACAAGAAAAAACCCAATGAATCCGAGAGTAATATCAACACCTCATTCTTCCTCCATCTCCAATCGCAGAACCATAGATTACCAAGTTTACAAAAGTTGGACTAGCCTCAAAAGTTTAAAAAATCTACATGCCCGATGAGCGTGCCCACTACCAAAGGCAAGAACCTTACTATGAAAACATTGTGACATGAGACATACCTCTCATATGATAGATCAAATTAAACTATATCATATCGAATAAACCAGAACGTACTGGGTATCATTATCTTTGAAGTCTCTAATCCATCTTTTTTTAAACTGATAATCCATCTTTTCATATCTTGGCTTTTCTCTATCTCTTTTTTTTAGAATACTTTTTTTTGTTGAGAATTCTTGGCTTTTCTCATGGAAGACCGCCGAACGGGAGCGCCTAGTTCCCGCGCTACGCGGAGCGCAATGTGCTCCGCCCAGTGCAGATGCTTCACGGGCCGCTCCAATTGCGCCCAGTGACAGGTATTGTTCTCTTTTTTCCTTTCTTCATTTTTATTTTCTGTTTAATTTCCTCGTTTTCTCTGCTTTTTCTTTTTTATAAAAAATATTATTTTCTAAAAATGAACATTTTTAAATCTGAAAGTTTTTTCGAAAACTGATTTTTTAAATTATGACCATTTTCAAATTTTGAAAAAAATTTAATTCTATTTTTTTAAAAACTGAACATTTTCGAATTTGAACATTTTTTCGAAAACTGAACAATTTTTAGATCTGATTTTTTTTTAAATATAAACATTTTTCGAGAACATAACAATTTTTAAATTTGAACATTTTCAAAATCAAACAATTTTAATTCTGAACATTTTTTAATTTTCAATATTTTCAAACTGAAGATTTATCAAATTTGAACATTTTTTGAAACTGAACAAAATTTAATTTCGAACAATTTTTAATTTTGAACGTTTTTCAAAATTTGAACACTGAACATTTTGAAAATTTAAACATTTTTCAAAACTGAACATTTTTCAAAAACTGAACAATTTTTAATTTTGAACATTTTTCAAAAACTGAACAATTTTCAATTCTGAAACATTGTTTTTATAGACAAACAAAGAAGCAGAAAAAAAAGGAAAAAAACTCAAACAGGAAAAATCCGGCAGGAGGACCTCCTATTAGGCCAGCCCATGGCGCGACGGGGGTGCGCGGAGCGGAAAGCGCTCCGCGTTACGCGGCAAATAGGTTTTGCCCCGCCGAACAGAGAGAAGCTGAGACCCAGGCCCGACTTGCGCAAGAGGCCACGGAGCCCCGCTGCAAGAACGGCCCAAATAAGATATCTCGTTGTGTATACCATGGAGGCCCATTATCGTTTCCAAATGAGAATACGCTTTCCTCTGTCGAAAACGGGAACTAGCAGCTTACCGTTTAGTCGCTGTCGCTGAGGCGGCGGATTTTCTTTGGCTACCTCCCCGATCTCCTCCTTTCCTCTCTCGTTTCGAAGCAGACGTGGAAGAGGAAGCGAAGTTGCGAAGAGCCGAGGCCTGGGGGGAAGAAGCAGGCAGGCCGGCCGGCGGCGCCACCGCTAGGGTTCCAAGGAAGCGGGGAGGGGGTGGAAGAGGAGAGGGTTGCCCACCATGGGGATGAAATTTCTGAACAAGAAGGGGTGGCACACGGGGAGCCTCCGCAACGTGGAGAAGGTGTGGGTGGCGGAGCAGAAGGAAAAGGACGAGCAGCGCAAGATCGAGGAGTACAAGAAGCAGCTCAAGGAGGAGAGGGAGAAGGCCGAGTTCCGCGCCATCCAGGAGCAGGCCGGATTCAAGCCGTAAGCACCATCCCCCTACAATCTATCTACGAGTTTTTATTTATTTTGCTAGGGTTTCGAATGTTCGTGCTGGGAGATTCAAAACAAAATAAAATTGGGGGAGAGATTTGTGGCAAGATTATTGACGCGTTCGTGAGTGGTGGTTTGGGGTCTCGATTCGGTAGCTACGGCGCGCCTTCTGTTGATTCATATGCGATTTGGGCGAAAATTTTGCACGATCTGACATATGTTCCTATTCGTTCATTGGATCTGTTCATTTCGTTCTGTTGCGATGGTTGCTGGAAGATTTCGGTTTCCTCTGTTTTGAGGGGGAATTTTTGCTTTCAGTTGCTTATATGTTGATGTCATTGTTTGCAGGAGGCAGGAGAGGTTGGAATTCCTCTACGAGTCGGGGTTGGCAACAGGCAAGGGGAGCTCCGATGGATTCCAGGCACTGCAGCAACCTGGCCCTGCGGCAGCTGCCTCCTCTTCTGCTCCAGCGACTGCTGCTGGCTCTTCCAAGGTAGTGCTGCACTTGTTCCTTATTCCCCCAGTTATTCTAGTCAAGTGATATTTGTGGATTTGCACGTAATTGGCCCAACAGATGCTAGCTAATTACTACTCTAAATTGTGTGTGCATTTCGTTACTTTCCAATTGATATGCTTATTTAGTGATTTTGTATTGAATTAGTCAAGGATCTCTTAATAGGTGAACTAAATAATACTGTACCTCCTATGTGTTTTGGTTGTACATATGCAAACTTGAGTTAAGGGTTCACAGAAAGATACCTATTCATCACATCACTATTACGGTTTAATTGATTTTGCAGTTGCGATGCTTACTTTTTTCCTTTCTCGATGTTTATAGGAAACTGCTCTGGGAGCTTTATTTGAGGAAAAGCCTCAATCTGCAAATGACACATGGAGGAAACTTCACTCTGATCCTCTACTCCTGATTAGGCAGAGAGAACAGGATGCCATTTCAAGGATTAAAAATAATCCAATCAAGATGGCTGCGATAAAGAAATCAGTAAGTTCTTTCCTTCTCAAAATTTTCGTCTGAGCACACTCCCTGATATAACCTTGCTATTTTGTAGATGGAAGCAGAGAAACTGCAAAAGGAAGAAAAGAAAGAGAAGAGAAAGCACAAAAAACACCGTCATCATAAGTCAAAGAGTAAGAGGCACCGCTCAGCCGAAAATTCTGATTCAGATGAAATTAGTGATGGCAAGGATGAAGGAAGAAAGAGAGTTCCTTCTGCCCTAGAACATAAGAAGGAAGTGAGGAGGTCAAGACATCAGAAGAGAGACAGAAGACAAGAGTCCTCGGAATCAGAGGACGATGAACCAAGGAAAAGAACGCAGGAGAATTCAGAAGATGATCAACCAAAGAGAGGACGGAAAGACACATCAGAAGACGATGAGCCAAGGAGAAGACAGAGGGAGATGCCAGAACATGATGAACCAAGGAGAAGACCGCGGGATGTGCCAGAAGATGATGAACCAAGGAGAAGACGGCCGGAGATGTCCAAGCATGATGAGCGTTCACGACGGGATCGTTCGGATGCTGATGATAACAGGAAACAGTATTCAGCGTCAGACCGCCATCGTGCTTATCCAAAGCATGATGAGCGTTCACGAGAGGATCGTTCGGATGCTGATGATAAGAGGAGACGGTATTCAGTATCAGACCGCCACCATGCTTATCCAAAGCATGACAGCTCAGATTTGAAGCAAAGAAGTACTGGAGATGGCCACAAGGACGACGATTCTAAACACCGTTCCCGCCCTGAAGTAGTTTCAGAAGACCGAAGAAGACAAGAAAGCCAACAGAGAAGAGAACTAGGTTCAGAAGACCAACGAAGACACGAAAGCCAGCAGGGCAGGGAACTAGGTTCAGAAGACCGGCGAAGACAAGAAAGCCAACAGGGCAGGAACAGTGGGCCTACAATCAACCGTCGTCACGGTGGTGTGCACCATATGTCTGAAGAGGAGAGGGAAGCTAGGCTGCGACAAATGCAGGATGATGCGGAGGTCCATGAAGAGCAGAGGTGGAAGAGGCTAAAAAAGGCTGCAGATGATGACGCCAAAGAGGCAGCCACGGTGACTGCGAACCAATTCAAAGGGAAGAACTTCCTAGAGGATGAAAAGAAGAGCATATTTGGGGCTGAGAAGGGAGGCAGCGCCACCATTGAAGAGAGCATCCGGCGGCGTGCTTATTATTCTCAGGGTGGCGGTGATGCCCATGAGAGCAATGCTTTCAGACGGTGAAATCCCTTGAGCAACAGTTCAAAAACGTCGTGTTCGTCTGTTTGCAACTTGGCTCTGCCTCTGGCTTTCTTTTTCTGGCCTCGTGTTTGTATGATGTAGGCGAGATGGAAAATTTGATGTTATGAACAGCATATCCCACATTTTTTAATCCAGAAATTTTCTTACCAAAATAAGTACTACATGTGTAGGCGACGTGAAGAAATTTTGACTCCAGAAATTGTTACCAAAGTAAGTATTGCATTTTCTACATGCACGTCAGTAGGGATGGCAATGGGGCCCCGTTCCCCGTATACCCGTGGGGAATTCATCTATTAGGGGATGGGTATGGGCAACTTTGATCTCCGCCATGTTAAACGGGGATGGGGATTAAAAGGTCTCCCCATCCTCGTTCCCCGCCATTCCCCGTTATATACACGTATACATATAAATCAGTATACTTTTATATTGAATATGTTGCATTATTGTATTTAGTGTGCTCTGTTTTAATATTATTCGACATATCATACTATTTTTTTGTCATTTTACCACATATGTGATACAAAAGTTGCATACATTTGTGTTTTGAGAGTGTAAGATCATGATATTATCACAGTATCGTTTGAATTTAGCTACTTAACGGGGAACCCGATCCCCGCCCCGAACCCAGCAGGGATGGGGATGGGAAAAAATGCTCCCCGGTTGTTAAATGGGGATTGGGATGAGAAGGCACTCCCCGGCGGGGAGCAGACCCGTTGCCATCCCTACACGTCAGGCGAAAGATTTGAGTTGAGTTTGATCTTTTCTTTTTCTTTTGGCACTTGGGTCATTTTTATTAGACTCCGAAGCAAGTTACATCGTGTAGGATGTAAGAGCATCTCCACCAAAGGAACAGCCAAAGGCTCATTGGGGGCTAAAATCTGCCGCACCGGCACCCCCAAGTGTATGGCCTGACCTAAATTCTGTCTGGCACCCCGAGAGGTAAATTCTGTCTGGCATCCTGAGAGGGTCTCCAAATTTGGGGGCCTGCTCGGGTGCCGGACAGTGGCAGATAGGCCCTCAGACACGAAGCCCACCTGTCATAGATACATAACGGCACTGCGTGGTTTAGTTTAGCTCGTGCAGGAAGCCGTTTTGCTGGAGTACTGTCGAGCACTCACGGGAGGCGAGGTGACAAGCACGTCATTTATACCGAACGGTTCCCCTGGCGGGTATAGAACGAGGCGATGCTTGGAACCGCGTTGTCCCTTTTAGAAGGCGAACAGACGAAGTTCAACATGTTGCCGTCGCAGCGGCTCCCCAGGCGGTGGCTGAACACGTGCCGTAGGTCGCCGCCAGTGCCTTGGGTTGTGGCCTCCCATTCTTCATTTTGAGCCTCAACACTTGGGCCAAGATTTGAACGCTTCCCATCAACTTTCACTAGCTCTCTCAGCCTGCATCTCGCCTAGTCATAGGGGGTGGGCTTCGAGCTAGATGCTCCAGAGCTCCAATCAACCATCTCATTTGATCCCTCGTAGTTCTGGAAAGCAAAATCATCCACTGTGAAAGTGTAGAAGCTAAACTCCTCCACAACACTTGCAAACCGATCCATGGCTCTCTGTTAAAACACAGGTTATTTCTAGTTTTCCAAAGCAACCACACAACGGCTGCATTTAGAACAGTCACAACCTCATGTTTAGACCACTATTTTTTCATAGCAAGCAGGGAAGATAGCTAGATCAATCATTCTGCCAATCTCAGACCAAATAGCAGTAGCAACAGTGCAATGAAAATACATGTTTCAGGTTCATTACAGAACATGCAGGATGGATAAACAATTGTTTGTCTCCTACTTAAATTGTCTCTAGTGAGATATTTATTGTGAGAAACAAGCCATAGGGAAAATGAATTCTAGGAGGAATTTTTATTTTCCAAACTGCATGAACACGAGTGGGTATACTCCCTTTAAAGTTTATGACATCATACATGGAACTAACAGAAAATACTCCTTTTGATTCAAATTCCCAAAGAATAGCATCATCCTTCTTCACTAATGTTCAGAGAGCTAGCAATCTGAATAATTTCATACCACTGAAGCATTAACACTTCATCAAAACATCTTCTAAAAGTAATTTTTAGTTGGCTACCATCCCAAACATCAAAAATAGTAACATTCTGCTCATTAGCTAGGATACAAACATCTCAATACTGAATGGCAAGGCTAGAATTGCCAAACCAATGGTCCTCCCAAAATTTAACTTTTTTTACCATTCCCCACTCTCCACTGATAGCCTAGCTTAGCAGCATTTGCTGCCCAGAGTACTCCTTTCCAGAAAGGGGACACTCCAATAGTGGAGCAGGAAAATAAATTAGGGCGGTTGAACTGATACTTATGATCTATGATTTGCTTCCAGAGTTTGTTGTCATCTAGGTGATACCTTTTAACCCAAGAATCTAGCAATGTTGGGGATACCTAAACCCCTAAACTCTTTTTTCTGAGACACTAGACCACAGTTAGCCAGGTGATATTTAATGTGTCCCTCATAATCATCCCACAGGCAATGTGCCATTTGTGAGTTGATCAAGGCTATTGCCCATTTGGGGAATTTTATCACACTTAAGAGGGAAATAGTGATACTTGCAAGGATACTCCTCACCAACTCAGCTTAGCAGCATGGGATAGGAGTTTCCCTCTCCAGCCAGCAGCTTTCTTAATAAGCTTGTCAATGACTGGCTGGAGATCTTCTTTCTTGTCCTATGTCTTTGAACAACTCTTCTTGGAAGGTCCCAATTCTTTCTCAAGCGATGTCTAAGAGCATGTGCCTTTGTACAATTCACCATAGCATGATGAGCCGTCTCCGGTTCCATTCTGCCAATATTGCAGGTGGGAAGCACATCCATATTTTGTTTACAAGATGCACCTGAAAACCAAGAGAATTTGTTGCCAACTTCAAGCCGAAAACCTTTAATTTTGGAGGCACATTGGAGTTCCAAATTAGTTTCCATATACCCCTTTCACCATCTGGGCTTGAACTGGTTGATTCCTGCCTACCTTTTTTCACGTACACCACATCCATGTCAGGAGGGTGGAACAGGGACCTAACCGTCGACTCTTTCCAAGATTTGGTAGTAGGATCGATTAGGTCCGACACCCATTTTAATCTTGAGTTGTTAGCTCTGCCTATAACTTTGTGATTGCCTCTCGGAACCTAATTATCCCGCCATATTCTTATTTTGGTGCCCAAATCACTCTCCAAATGATACCTTGTTTGAGAAGCTCTAAACCGTGTAATATACTCTGCCAGCATGGTGATACCTTTTGACTGAACACAGTGTCGATAAGGTCATCATTGGGGGTAGTGCTTGGCCTTAAGAAGTTTTGCACACAAGCTGTCCGGGAATTCAATAAGGTGCCAGGCTTGTTCGGCAAGAAGGGGTTGATTAAAAATCCTAAGATCCTTGAAACCAATACCACCGTGGGATTTTTGCTTTGTCATCTTGTCCCACGACATCCAACGAACTTTCCTCCTTTCAAATTCATCACCCCACCGAAAATCTCTCATAATTTTTATTATTACTGTTTTTATCCTTCCAAGCTAGCCTCTCCCTGGCTTGTAACGAACTATTTCTTCCCCTTAAATGAATTGGCAGAACAACTGCCGTTTACCTTCAAAAACTGAAAGACACTCATAGCATACGTGGGTATAGATTGAGCTACTGGTTTTATCAAGGTTTCTTTGGCCGCACTGGACATGTATTTTTCGTTCCAATCTGAGCACTTCTTAAGCAGCTTTTCTTTAGTAAACTTCAGTTTGTCATCCTTTATGTGCCCCTTAGGAATTGAGAGGCCGAGATACTCCCTCCATTCCAAAATAGTCTACATCCTAGCAAAATTCTTACAAATTAGCCAAGCATTTATTAGTACTACTTTGTCACACACCAAGCATGCAATGCATTAATTGATCACAGGAAACAAAGCATTATTCCAATTACCCATGCTTAATTAATTAATGTTAGCCATGCAATTCACGGAAAAAAAAGCATGTAGTTGGGCACGAGAATGCAGATTGGTGGGGATGGAGATGATGTAGTTAGCCTTTCTCTCTCGTCTTAATTAGGTATGTGGGACCCAGCCAAGATGTAGAGTATTTTGGAACTTAATATGGAGCCAGAATGTAGACTATTTTGGAATGGAGGGAGTATTTATTATCCAGAGCCAAAGAACCGACTTCTAGGATAGGGTATCCTAAATCCTAATGCATATTCAGCTAGATTTTCCTGATGGAGTGATCTTCAGTTCTTCACCCGTTGCATGCACGGTAGAGGGATATCGACCATTATCACTTGTCGTTGCATGGTTTTTGCAGTCGGGTTAACTGGTAAGGTTGCTTATGGTTGAAAGAGAATGAAAAGATGTATCATTGCCACGACAAGGGTAATGCATCACGGTGTCTAGTTTTTTGCTAAACTAAATTGTTTGTGACTCTTGTCTATAGAACCACTTCATATACAGCTGAAAAGCGTGATTTTTCACACATCATTCGTGTTTAGGTGAAGTAGCCTCATCATCATCAAACGTTAAAAAGGAGAAACATCGCTGAGCATCAGAGCATGCTCAAGATACTCTGTGTTCATCCAGGTTACCATGCAAGAATCAGGGAAAATTTGGAGTGGTGAATAGTTGTCTCGCTTTCTGCTGCAAGTTTTCTGTATCCAACTGTAAGCTGTCACTTCACTGAAGTTCTGCCCCACTAATGTTGCAATGAAGGAAAGGCCGATAAGAATTAAATATAAGTAAATCCATGTAATTCATATGAACAATGATATTAGCTACTCTATTTTTAACAGAATAGGGGGTCAATGAGAACTAATCTGCACAATCCATGTCTCTGAAATGGGTCAACAAGAACCCAATACAAAACTGCTACCCATCATCTCATTGTACCGGCACAACAGAACACGTTCCATCCAAAAGAATTGCTCTGTAGCCTGTAGGACCACTTCTTTATTTCTTTATTATGCCTCTTGTTCACAGAATTACATATTTTGTCGCAACCATTGTTTCTTCCATTGGATTTCACATCTACAAATCGGTTGCTAATCTTGCTTTCTATACATTCCACATCTTGGTAAATGGAAGATCAGTTAGCTTACAATGAACATAAGAATACACGAGCATGATGACAGCCAATTTGCGTTTATTTTTCTTCCTATTCCAGAATATGCAGCCGAGAGCATCACATTTTGCTAGCTTCCTGCTTCCCTTTCATGATGGGGACCTAATGTCTCGGTACTTTTGGATTCAGAGGGGAAACTCCTTCTGAAGGACATCAAGGTTATGGGAATCACACGCAGCAATCATATCACTGCGCGAAGCATTACTGATTGGAAAGGGAGAACGTGTTAGTAAGTTTAAATCATCAGGGGAAAATCGTTCATGTTCACATGCAGATCAAGCAAGCGAACTAGACATACCCAAGAGAAATTCTCAAGTACTGCCACGCATTGTCAGCTTTTGGATTCATGGCAACCGCCCTTACATAGTATCGAATAGAATCTTCATACAGACCCTGCATAGAAAACAGCTTAGAAAACGACCATCACCAGAAGAGTTATAGGTGGACAATCATTATTGATTATCATAGCGAATGAACAAGTTCTTTTTTAGAGCGAGTCAACAATTCATGGAAGAGAAACTTCTTAGTTAGTCAGAGAAAATCTTTTTGTGTGAGTTATCACACCATTGAATAAAGATAAATTTTAATGTTCATCATTTGTAAGTTCTATAACCTAATACTTCACGTTACTGTGGCATGTAAGTTAGGTAAATCTGCACTTGACAAACATTAGGGACCCTAAACATTACGGTGGCATTCATTTCATTGTACCAAAAATACCCAGAATTTTCATGATATTGATGAGAAAGCATGATAATAAGACTCAACCATTTCAATACTAAAAGAGAAAAAAAAGTAAAAGCACACAAACTCGTTTATATAATGATGGCAAGCATGTTAGTAGAGCAGTCGAGAAATGTTAACTCAATATATGGTTTCTAATTTCGTATCACAATATTTGTGAAAAAATGCACCAATAACATAATCAAGTGATGGTTGTGCGACACAAGAATTACCTGGTTGGCGTAGCTGATTCCCATATTAGCCCATGCACGGACATAGTTGGGCTTCAAGTCTAGAGCCTAAAATAAGAAGCAACAATTTCGAATTAATTCCAGTAACCAGGAATGCACTCCTTCAAGAAATTCTAGGATATTTGCACGCCACAGTCAACAACAGTCGTAATAAGCTAAATACCTGCTATTCGCTAGTCTACAGTATTATCTGTAAGGCACACAAAGATGGTTGGATCTGTCATACAAATTTATACTAATAACTCAGATGGTTGGATCTGTCATACAAACTTATACTAATAAATAAGTGAAGGTCACAAAAGAACATATGTTTGTAGGATTGGACAACATATCAATGGTGTTAGACCACATTACAAATGATTTGATTGGATCCATGGTTTTTAAGGCGACGCTTTGGCGCCTTGACAGGAGGAGGCGCTTTGGCGCCTAGGCGGGCGCTTTGGACGCCTAGGCGCCTAAGGCGCCCGTTTTTGCAAAGCGGAGGGGGGGGGGGGGGGGGGGGGGGGGGGCGACGCCTTAGGGACGCCTTAAAAACCATGATTGGATCTCATCGGATATACTGTACTGCAATAAGTTTTGAATGTAGCATACTAGCCTGTAACTTAAACTCTTGAAGAAACAAAATCTTGCTGTCTCACGCAGAAACATTATCTACATTCCACAGAGAGGGAGCTAGATGCCCAAAATTTGTGAATGCGACATTAGTTTCCATATGTCAATCAGTCTACCGATTGATCATTTCAACAATGTACAGACATTATATTTAAAGTTATTTCTGTCAGACAAGATCATATAGTTAGCCTTTGCAGTTTGCACATAAGCGAGCACAAATGCCAGGATATTCCTTCAAAAGGAATAGCCAGAGCTCATGATAGAGACAAAGTTCTATAATTCTTAAACCAAAAATAAATAAACTTATAAACAGAACAAAAATTTCACACAAGTTGAAGTTCAAGCATGTTGCAAAGATTAATTACCTGCTGATATGCCAGTACAGCATCAGCACTCTGGATGCTGTTTGCTTGGGTCGCACCAAGCTTGTTCCAGAGAGAATAGTCTTGTGGTTTCAGCTGTAGTGCGGTCTTAAATGAAGCTATAGCTTTATCATATTCTCTTGATAAATTATATAAGACACCCAGAACTATATGGACATCAGCATCCTCGGGCGACATCTGAGCAGCTTCATTAAACAATCTAACAACCTGGTGAGAGGCAAGTTGTTTAGTATGCTAAACTGATATCATTTTTAGCAAGATCGGGAAACAAAATTGTACATGACATACAGTCACAGCTAATAATATCTTGCTGAAAGGTAAAATAATCTGTAATCAATAGAGTGATAGATCATAAAACTGAGACATTTATACGGAATACCATCTGGAAGCTGGAGATGGAAGGATTTAACAAAACATTGCAAGTTGAAACATTCAGATTATGACATATGTATCACTCACTTACATCTGGACCATAATATGAATCAGTTGGGTTTTGAGGGCGAGACCCCCATATTTTGGATGATTCTGAAGCCACCTCGAAAGATATCTCAATGCTTCTCCCTGCTCCAACTCTGCAGCAATCACATAGAAGAAATAAATCCTCTCAGGGTAGTATACATAAATATTAAGTATGGAAATTTAGAAGTCATGGTATTTCTTCAAATTTCTTCCTTTAATAGAATGTAGGTATAATATACTAGAACATGTTATGAGCACAATTATTAAACACTACTGAGGAGGCTTTGAGCATGGGTAAGCTTTCATTAATCATACAAAAAAAAAAATACTGGAATATGGATTAGTGCAATTGTTTACAGTTCCTGGTAAAAATAGCTGGCACAAAGCAGAAACCTGTTTAATTCCAATTCTGATTTCTATCAATTCATTTCTTATAAGAACACCGCAGATTAAGCAGGCCAATGAATTACTCTCATAAATAAACTCACCGTTTGTGTGACTGACACCAAGAGCAAGAAGAACTTCCAGGTTTGTAGGATTAGCCTCCTGTGCACGCAGCATTGCTGCAATGGCCTAAAAGAAAGAAATTAACAATTGCTGACTCCTTCAAAGAGGCATGGAGCCCAGCCCATAGATCTTAAGGTTTCTATAATTTGCGACAAATTACAATTTTTATATTTTGTACATATGCATATGTAATCCTTGCAAGGTGTGCAACACTACACTAGAGCATGGTTCAGATCATGAGTCACACGAATTAGCATATTGCATAAAAAATACGTACATCATTCGAATTCAGACACTCTGAATACATTCGGGCTTTGGCCTTTAGACTTAGTAAAACAGCATTTTTGATAATTATGTAATCAAAACTCAGACATGAACAAACGTGGTGCACAGCACATCCAATACATCCATGTTACTACCATAGTGATCAGTACAACGATAATGCCACACGTATTCTAATACTTTGCATATGAACATCAGATCATCACAGAATCCAATGTTCATGAGGCACAATTACCTGTTGGTCATCATCATTTTCGGCATGTGTTACTCCAAGCAACCTCCAACCTTCAGCATTATCAGGATTCTTCAAAACTTCAGCCTCTAAAGCAAGTGCAGCTTCACTTAAGAGCCTTTCCGAAAGAGCTCCTGTCCTTCCTGCATTGGATTAGGGTGGCCAACATATGGGTTCATCTCAGAAAAAACATAAACCCCTCGAGCAGCACCAGAACTTTGTTTGGAAGCTGACAATTGGTTCTGAAACCTACAAATGATGCACGATGATAGTTAATGGTAAGATATAATTGCTATACATAAGGGTGTTCTGTAAAACAGAACATACCAATCAACGGTAGAAATAAATTAGCCCAAACCCTAAGTTTTTGCATAAACTGACATAAAGATTGTCCAGACAACCTATCAAGAAAGAAGAAATAGGTCGACTCAACCTTACTATTAGCAAAGACACGGAGAAAGAAGAGACTTGTACTCACTCATCTGCCCATGGATCAGCAGAGCTTTCACCAAAAGCTCCTCCGCTGAACTCCTCTGCCCATTCATCATCCATGTGCAATTTGGAGAACTCATCAATCCACTTCTCATTGAGCCCACCTTGATTCTGTTCACTAGAGAACTCATTAACCCACTTATCTGCGCCTTGTGAAAGCTGGAAAACAAATATCAGTGAGGCAAAATATCAGCACCCAGCAGATACAAAGAAGAGGTATCAGTTTAATGTTGCTAAATGATAATATAATAGCAAGATACACCAGTGTTCCATTTTTTAATTGCCCACGGAAAACTAGACCCCAATTAAGCAACCACTGTATTGATTTACACACATCAAGCTCTCTGAGGAAAACTAACTCCCCATTTAGCACGCCATACAATTATTTGCATGCATCCAGTCTCTGGTATTACCTCTCATGCGCAAACTGATCTGCCCAAGAGTTCGCATTAGCATTGTGCTGTGTTGAAATTCATCAGCCCAGCCACTGGATTGGGATGCTGAACCTTGTTTTACTTGATTATCTTCTATAATAAGTTCACCACGGCTCATCTTTGAAACAAACTGGAAGAATTTGGAATTCTTCCAAAAAAAGAAAAAAAAGTATCATCAGGCAAGACAGGATGATCACAATGGCCCTATAGATATGGTTGCAGCTTGCAGGTAATAGGTTATTGACTTAAAGTCTAGAAACAATCTTATTATTGGTAAAAGGTACACACTTAAGAAAAAAAGTTCTCATGGTCCAATATCCTTTTAAACATGAAATGAAATAGCCTGTACCATAGGGTATCTGGGTAACATAGAAAATAAATAACAATTAAGATCATTCCAATTGCACTACAAAATTAGCGTTTTTAGCATAAACAGAACTATTGGACAACAGATGTGCAGATATGACAATATATCAATAGTAGCATCGAACGCCAATAAATAAATCGACTAGCTCATCTCTGCACACCCAATACAGGTTCCCCTCTATCACTTTGGAAAGCAACATCCCATTTCGGAGATATGCTCTGATTTTTGGAGGATGCATTCAGGTACTTAAGGCATGCTTAACCTGTTCTAGAACATGTAGGATTATCCTAACATATCAAGATGCAATCACATCAACTGCAGATATAATGAGCAGAATATTTCCTTATGGCAAAAGAAGTGTAAGCCAGGTACATAATGCGACACTTATGTCTACAAATAAATTTGATGAGTTGTAGTTCAAGCAAATTTTCAGTACGGGTAAACATAATTTGCAAACAAAATAGAGTTACATGAAGAAGTCAGGTCATCATATGTACCTGAAACTTTGGGTCATTGTTACTTGATAATGTTTCAGCAAGCATACGGGATTGCTGCATAGCTGCAAGATTAGCCATGTTCGCTCCTCCCATCTGACCCATGGCCATTTGAGACTGATGCTGAAAAAACACAAAAGTACACAACATAACTTAAACCACTTATCCTATAAACGAACATATTACTGCAGAAGGATATGAAATATGATAACTATGCAGATTGTCATTCACCAAAATTACAGCTTTGTTTTCTTCACTAAATCTAGTCAATATTTAAGACATGTGTTGAAAGAGTCTGATCTTTTGCCACATCATGTTCTAGAATAACCACATGAAGTAGTAACTTTCCGTAGTTACATAAGACTGTCTTAGTTTATCGTAATAAACAAACTCAAGAACTCATATATCAAAATATCTCGCTTAATGGGTAGAGTCAAGGAAGATCATATGGAACTGCGTAAATGGGTAATGTTTATACCAAAACCCGCATATCCTTCTTATACAAACTTGGATCCATTGTAAGTAGTTTACTAATTTCATGGATTGTGTTTCCTGTTGGCCATTTGCTAATTACTCACAAAAAAGAGACATAATCGCCAATGTTTACATAATTTTTTATTATAAATGGGACGTAGTCAAGAATTATGCACATGGTGCAGATACAAGTAAAATTCAGGATTGCATTTGGTTACGCGGATAGCCAGATATCATCATTTATTGGACCTGTTCGATTATAAATCCTTCAATTAGGATATGGAATGTAAGAACAAAAATAACATCCAGAAGAAAAGTCAATATCCAAATTAAGATCCTAACTGATACAATGGTGAGACTATTACTCAGATAAAACTGTAGCAATTGCAGCATAGGTGTATGGGCCTAAAGTCAAAGCATGGTTGAACTTGTTTCTAGGATGCCTTGTCTACTCAAATGATTAGTATGAATAGCGAAAAAAAAGCTTCAGAACTGATGCGTGTGAAAATGCAAAATAGGCATTTAGAAGGCTCTGACCTGTTCAAACTCAGAGGCCCAACCGTTGGGACCATATTGCTGCTCAAAGGAGTGTGCCCAACCCTCAGGATTATTATTTTGCTTGCCGAACTCAGTAATCCAACCCTCAGCGTTATTATTTTGCTTGCCAAACTCAGTAATCCAACCCTCAGGGTTATTATTTTGCTTGCCGAACTCAGTAATCCAATTATTTGATGCATTGTGCATTGGGCCAGATCTCAATGCACCTTGGGATTGATTCCAGTACTCCTCCATCTCTGGATACGGCCCATGCAGGGGATTTTTCATTCGATAACTATTGTCAATATCAAGAGAATGCAGCAATGTGTTTACCTGATATAAATAAAAAGTGTTAAATTCATGAACAGATTTTTTTCTAAGAAACATTGATAAATAAAACATAAGCAGCACACGAACTAGAATGTCAAGCAAGTTAATAAGAAGCTACAGGACTAATCTAATAGAAAAAAGGGAAGAAATAAGTATTGCGAGCAATTTCGTAGGGTCCAAGGCGATTTCCATAGTCACAAAAGTAAGAAATTGTAAGTTAACCTGTGCTTGTATATATTCTTCAGGTTGATCAGCCAAAATGTGGCGTGCCATTATGCAGCTACGATCACGTATACATTGTTTGTCACCTTCAGACAAACCAAGAGCTGGTATCGGGACAGGTTGAAATGGCACACCAGCTCGGCCACTTGAAAGAAAAGAATGTAGAACGCCAGATAAGACCCTTTGTGGTGGACCTGGAATTAACATATGCTAGGAGTCAGCGAAAAATGTTGTATTTGTGTAATATGGGTGAAAAGACAGTAATTTAGTACACACAAAGGCTATGATACAGAAATTTACCATCCAAGGCTGGTCCAACGGTAGTGCCTGCATTGTTATAGATTTGATCAAACTCTGCAAAGTTTGCGTCTGGTCCTCCAAATGCAGACTGCCCCGGGGACGAAAAGATTCAACCCAATCATTAGCAGGACCCCCACGAATGAAGTCAGCACCCTGCAGATGTTTGATCACAGTTAGGAATGGCCAAAAGGCACACAAAGGACAATGTTGAGAATCACCATTACCCGTGCAAATGGTCGTTGATCTTGCTTGAACTCATTCTCAGAACCCGGGATGGTAGACAGTGGAGCAGCTGTCCATAATCAGACGTAGTTGGAACATTAACCGAGGCTCCAGGAGTCCCTTTAGTGACTGCAGAAGGAAAATGTTATAATCAATGTTTTCTTAGAGTGCAGCTACGATTTTTCAGTGCATTTCAATGTTAACCATCCCATATGCCCGATTTAATGCACAAATATCATTAATAAAGGTACATGGAAACTGGTGGGAGACAAAAACTACATCTTCAGATATATAACTCATACCAGTAATTTCAATATTACTAGGTCAATCAGAAGTTCTCAGAGAAATTAATTCATGAAGCACTTAAACTGGTGACATGAGCATGCTAAAGGTCAGAATTGTAGCATGTTGAGCTTCTTAAACCCCTTTCCCTACTCTCTTTTCTAACAAGATAACAGCATGGCATGGGAGCAAGGAGAGCCTTGGGATATTATAACAAACCAATTGGTAGCTTGCAATTTACAAACCAGTCAAGTATCTCGCCCGGGAGCATATACTTATAACCTTAAACAGTTAGTTGCTCTGGTCCTTCTAGTCAGCCTAAACTAACACACCACGCAATCAGAGACATGCGATAGCACAACCCACGAATCAACCATGTTGGTCAACGCACATAGACTGACTGGCGCATGAGGTACAGAGACTAGCTTCGCAGAACAGAAGTAGCACAAATGACCTAAAGGGCCCAACTGATCCAGGTCTAGGCGTCACACAGCAGCGGAGAGTAATCCTCTAAGCTGTAGAGGTACTGAGATGGTGTTAGGGTTTACCTCCGCCTTGTTGGACTGGCCGAGGAGGGTGTTGGCGAGGACGCCGAATGGGTTGGAGGAGGACGCCCCGTCCGGGGCGCAGTTGTTCTGGCCGGTGATGAGGTGGCGCGTCCCCATCTCCGCCGAGTGCTCCCGCCTGCAGCGGGAGGCCGCGCTGGGGCTGCTCCGATCGCCGGCGACGGGAGGCGGAGATGGGGAGGGGGAGGAGTCGTGCCGCGGCCGTGTGGTTGGCTTGGCGGGTGTGGGGAGCTGTTGGACCCGATAAGGCCAGGACAGGTGAACGATTTTCTATGTGCGAACGGACGTATGGGTCGTTGGGGACGGTTTTTTTTCGTTCACACACACGAGAAAAACAGAAAAGTTTCTTTTTTCAATTTTCCGTTTTCATGTTAGTCGAAGTTTTCTTATTTTATTGCAACACACATAGTTCCATCTTCCCTTTTATGTAATTCACAGGTGGGTCTCTTAATGAGTGATTTGAGTGTCATGACTGACCTTATGCAATAGTTGTGTGTTAGGTAATATAGAAGATTGATCTTTTATTCTTTTTATTCTCTCTGATCCAATTTAAGTGTTGTGGCCAAATAAGCAAGCTAGCTACGATTCAAAACAGAACCAAATTACATTTATTTAGGATCGGGGGAGTCATAATCTGCTACCTCGCTTTTTTGTTTGTTTATGACACCATGTAGAATCAATCAGTGAGAGCATCCATGTATTATTACTTGTTGACCAACCACTCAATAATTTCTCTTATGCAAACAACAGGACAATATACACTTCATATTCCGACATGTATTTTTTTTACATGTAGTATATTGTGTCCCATGTCTATGTTATCCACAACTCCGTCCTAATCTATCATCACTCTTTGCTTTTCTAGGAGTTGTTGAATATGTTGTTAGGCATTTCTCTTACTAAACCTTTATTCAAACCTTCGCAAGCAGAGGACGCAACACTGTCACTAGAGATAGAAGGCGGAGAGATTGAACTTTTTTCTTTCATTTGAAAGTTCGTAAACTATGTAGTTCCAACTCTGTTTCTGAAGGTTGGACATTATTTTTTTTGTTTGAAAAATAACATGATTGAATTGAAAATTTTAAGAATTTAATTGGTCTATATGATATAGAAGTACTATCCACGATGGCCTCATAGACATATAATATGCCTCTAATACTGGTACATTATTATTTTAGATTTTTTAGAGGATATTATTTTCAAAATTGTGCCTCTAATACTTGCAGCCAGCCCAGTTTAAACTTGGCCATACTTTCAGCCCAGAGAGCCCAGGTCATCCAATCCGGACCCAACAGGAGACCATGTATGTATAGAGGCCCGAAACCTAGGGAGAGCACAGCGCAAAAAACCCAGCACAGACTCTCGCCGTCGCCCATCTCGACGCCGGCGCTAGCTAGGGCACCGCTCATCCTCCCCCTCCGACGACGATGTCGACGCCCTCCGACCCAGCATCCTCCGCCCAGCCGACCTCCACCGCCGCCGCCACCGCCAGCAGCGGTCTCACCTTCAAGCTCCACCCCTCGTCATCGTAAACGTCTCCGACCACTACACCCGCGTCAAGGCCCAGGCCGCCTTCTCCGCCGACCCCGCTTCCGCGGGCAAATCCCACGCTTCCTGCTCCGCCGAAGCGCCCTCGGAGCCCGCGGTGCCGCCGCCGAGGGTCTTCGGGTGCGTGATCGGGGTGCAGCGCGGCCGGACGGTCGAGATCTTCAACAGCTTCGAGCTCGTCCTCGACCCCGTCACCGCCACGCTCGAACGCGCCTTCCTGGAGAAGAAGCTAGAGCTCTGTAAGCGAACTACAAATCTCGTTCGATTCTAGGGTTTGGTGACGCTTAGCGGCAGAATTTGGTGTTTGCGCGTGGTCTGATGTGTGCGGCTGTGGCTATGCAGATAAGAAGGTCTTCCCTGAGTTCTATGTGCTGGGGTGGTACTCAACTGGGAGCGATGTGCAGGACACCGACATGCTCATCCACAAGGCTGTGAGTACTTGTCATCTTCTGTTCATGATCGTAATCCTTAAATCTGCAATGTGCTTGCTGTTGGCTCTTGTTGCAAACAATAGTATGTGTGATTTGGTGTGATGTACTGTCGGGGTTGGTGGATTTTGATTGCCCAGCCCGTAGAGTTGGTAGAATAGAGTAGGGGACATGATTTTTATATTACCGTGCACACAACAATCTTGCCACTGCATCCCATCCATGTGTTTATGCAAATTGGGCAAGTTGCCATGCCTATGTAATTTTTGGGGTTTTCTTGTTGCTGTGTTATTGTGGGTGTTGAGCAGATGATGGCTACTTATTGCTATCTGGAAACCAATGCCCCGTTGGGCTTCTGATGTGGTTCAGTCTGGCTTTAGCCTTTCGGATTGGTTTACATGGATAAGTTCGTTTTAGTCTTCTGTGCAATTTGCATAGTGCACCAGTTGTCGGTCAAGCCTGTGAATCAGTTACATCTGTTGCATACTTTTAATGCTACATGATTGTAACAACATTGTGTTCAGTTGGTGAACAGCTAGTCTCAGTTCTCAAACCCTAATATGATGTGGCTAACTGTGTTCAAGTGCACTACCAATGGAATGAAGGGTTGGAACCATACTGAAATATTGATTTTACCATGTGTTCCGTGATTTATAATATTCTTCGCCTCTGTAACTTTGTTTTTTCTGTTATTCAGCTGATGGACATAAACGAAAGCCCTGTTTATCTTCTCTTGAATCCTGCAATCAACCACTCCCAGAAGGATCTCCCTGTGACAATATATGAGAGTGGTACGTGAATCTGATCTACAATTTGTATTGTCATTCAGTGTGTTGTAGTTGGTTAAGAAACTTGGAAGCAAACTCACCTCATGTTCTATATCCTTGCTAATTCTCTGTACTTACAATGCCTATATAGTATAGGAACAACTACATTCCATTGCTGAATTTACCTCTATTGATCAGCCAAATGTCTAACATACTATTCTTATAACGTTGGGCTCCAGCCGTGAGCCAGTGGCATTTTCTGCTGTTGTGCAGTGGCTTGACTGGCCAATGTCCACAATATACAACTTCAATGGTGTATGTGCGTTGTATTGAGCTTTGCTTTTAGGTCCACATCAGCTATGCGTCTTGTTATGGTTAGTGTTTTTAGTATATATAAAGTAACAATGTGTAGCAATCACACTACCGGTAGCCTCAATATTCTTGTTTCTATTATTTATATAATTAATTGTGTAGTTTATTCATTGCACTAATGTTCTTTTCTTGTTCTTTTTTCCATCTGTGCTGCTAATTCCTTAATTTATCACATTTCTATTATTTCTAGAGTTGCATGTTATCGGTGGGGGTCCCCAGCTCATCTTTGTCAAATCAAATTACACAATTGAGGTTAGTTTTTTCATTCAGTAATCTCTTATGTGTTGATCTAGCTATGATTTATTTTTCTAGTTCTGAATTGTTGTATTAATTAACACTTGTCAAACATATGTTTGGTTTAGACTGTAGAGGCAGAGAGGATATCTGTAGATCATGTTGCCCATCTCAAACCATCTGATGGTGGCTCTGCAGCAACTCAATGTAAGAAACTTTTGTTTAACATCATATTAGCTTCTTAGTACAGTGTCAGAGTTGTGCAGTACTTGTACCACGCAAGGTATCATTTTCAAACACATAATACTAACAGATATGTTTGAGCAGTGGCTGCTCATCTTACAGGAATACACAGTGCCATCAAGATGCTCAACAGCCGGGTCCGTGTTATCCAGCAATACCTTGGTGCTATGCAAAAGGGTTTGTCTTTTGCCACTGATCTAATGTTCTATCTTTTCTCTCCAAAATATGGCTGCTGTTCGTCCATGTGATTTAATGTCTTTCAGCTTAGTTGCCGATTTTTTCGGTGTCTTCCTCTTCTAACTGATTGACTATTTATATGAGTAATGGTCATTTATACCAAGCCTTTTCCATCACTGCAGGTGATATTCCACTGGATAATTCACTTCTTAGGCAAGTCTCAAGCCTTGTAAGAAGACTACCAGCTATGGAATCGGAGAAATTCCAAGATGACTTCTTAACAGTAAGCCAACCCTCCATTTTGTTGTGTAGTAACAATGTAGTTTAATCCCACATCTTATGTTATGATAATATTTCTTTGTTTTCAGGAATACAATGACACCCTCCTCATGACTTACCTTGCAATGTTCACTAACTGTTCAAGGTATGCCTCAGTTTCTCTTATGGAACTTGTTGACAAGGAAGAATATTGCATAAACATCAAACTAGTAACGGGAATTCAAAAGTTCATTGTCTGGCTGTCATATTCTTATGTATTCTCAGATCACAGTTACCTTTTGAGATTGCAATTGCACCTATATTAATGTTGACAGTGATGATATGCTTTGTGGACTTGCAGCACGATGAATGAGTTGGTCGAGAAGTTCACCGCCACTTACGAGAGACCCACTACAAGGAGAGGAGGCCGGGGTGCTTTCATGTAGATACTTTGCTGCTGTGATTCTGATGGTGGTTATCTGCTGAGGGATTACTGCTGGTTTATCTGCTGAGATTTTGGATATGTAGACGCAGTATTTGCATGCAATCTTAGTTACTCTATCTGGTGACGCCTGAGACCTTTCAAAGCTTTCTATCCTCTCTGGTTCGATCAGTGACACGACATGTTGGTATTGTTGATTTTGTGCTCTACTGTGCCGTAGTCGACGTGTAAAGTTCGTCTTAGTACATGTTGATCCTGTTTCTTGACAAAGAATGTTGTCTTGTCGAGCTGATCTGCCATTTCTTTCTTGGGGCTCGATGTGGCCCTCGACGCTCTCTGCCTTGGTCTCCTCGGACCCTCCTTCCCGGTTCTCATGGGCGATAGACATAAACTTATCTACGGACCTCCTGGGGAATGTGGTTGCTAATTTGGGCTCGGGGCGGACTGTCAGGGTTGGGTGGCATTAGCATCCCACGTTCTCTTCTGCCACTTGCATCTAGTTCGAAAGTTTACCCACATCCGCTTCTCCATGGAGGAGCTGGTTCATCCCAAAACGAACGCGCTACATCCCTTTTCCAAATTGTCACAAGCTTGAAGTTATTCAGCCGGAAGATCAAAATCCGAGTATCTGGTCCGTCGAATGGGAAGTCTTGCATCCCACCGTTGCATCTGATGCTAGCCCCTCAAATCAATCATTTGCCAAAGAGGGCTTTACCAGCTATCTATTTGTAGGATTACTCCATCTGGGCGGTCGAGGAAGTTTCTCAATGCAAGTCAAAGATAACCAAAGCGGGTCTTCTAGCTTGTGGGTAGCGGAGAATCAAATCAATATCGGAGTATTGGGCCTGGGCTCGTGACAGGCTCTCTTGCGAGCGGCGTGGGTGTTTGCTGTTTCTGGTGTCACAGGGGAGGGGGCAGGTGTTTGTTGTGGTTGCAAGATCGCCTTCTTGCTGTTTTTTTTTTTTTGACACAAAACAACCTTTATTTGATTAGATAACATCAATACAAAATGATCCCCGGATACAATACGGAACTGAATGGAAAACCCTAGAGGCAACAGAAATACATGATTTAGCTAGCAGATGCGCTGCTTCATTCAGCGAACTCTTCACATGGATGAACAACACCAAGATGAACGAGTGGGTCATCGACTTGATCCCTCCTTCTTGCTGTTGTTTGTGTCGCAGACTCGCATGTTTTCATCGCATCAAGCTTCACACCACGGCTCGTGGCTATGGTGACCAGAAGGGATGACTCCGCTGAGTATTCCGCACCTAGGTTGCTTGATCCTGGCAGCTACCATCGCCGACCAGATCCCTCTGCACATCTTAAAAACTTGATTATTGTGCTAGTGATCAACAAAATCAATGGAAAAAGGATTGCAGCCATGCGCATCTTGAAAATGCGGCTGTGCTCAACGCAGTGGCTACCGTGGAACTTAAGGTGCCGCACGGGATGACTGGAACGTGGAAGGAGTGATAATGCGACATGCAGTGGAAAGAAGACTACCGACCTATTTGAGAAACGCCACTACAACTTCCATCTTTCGAAAAATGCCACTGCAACTCTATACATTCCATAGATGCCATTATGCCCACTTTCACTCATATACCGGCCAATATACTTCGTATTTCTGCCGTATATACGTACACATGGTGGGGCCCACCCGTATAAGGCTTAAAAATGCAAAAAATGCTATAAAACCGTGATGGAGTAAAATCTGGAAAAGCATGATATTAAATTGTGACAAGCAGAAAATAACTGACATACTCTGAAGTAAAATGCGTGCGGTGACACAGATCAATATGAGGTTCATAAGCTAGGTTCAACATTAGGCAGGTTCAATATCAGGCTGGGAGCTCTCACTGTCTCGCATGCATACACAAACACTTCACATGCGTACAGGAACAATATAGCTCCAGATTCAATGGCCATAAGAAAGTTTTGGTATAGATGCCTCATGCACTCTCTATATTCACATTCAGGGAATACATTGCGTTTGCCCCTCCGGTTGCTCTGTGATAGTAATAGGTACGGTAACATCATACATGTTCTCATCGTCAACTCCAACATACTCCTCTTGATTGTCAAATGGGTCAGCTAAAGCATCTGCATCGTTCGGCTGGCTTGAATTAGGAACCTGAGATGCGGAACACTCAATTGCTTGAGCAAGCAAAGGAGTGCGGGAACTAGGTTATCTTCTCCGCCGGGATCGCCGGCATCCGCCGCCGCCATGCCCATCCTCACCGCCAGCCGGCGCCACGATTCTAGGGTTAGGGATTGGGGACGGGAGCGAGAAGATGACCTCCTCGGGAGTCAAAGTTAGTCACCCAGTCCACGTATAAGATTGATTCAGCTGGGGTCCACACTTTATACGTATATACAACATGAATACATGAGTATAGTGACCGGTATTTGTGTCTACCTGAACATAATGGCATCTATGGAATGTATAGAGAGTTGCAGTGACATTTTTCGAAAGATGGAAGTTGTAGTGGCGTTTTTCAAATAGGTGAAAATTGGAGTGGCATCTATCTAATTAACCCTTTAGTCAAACGAACGTTTTTTTCTTCTCGATCTGACCATTTTGAGAAACTAAACTCGTGCTTTTCCTCAAAACTTTTTTCCAAATCAGACCCCTTGGGGTTGGCGTTGAAGAGGTTGGAGCCGAACTTGTTCGTTCAGCATCATTCTCTTTTGGCGCAAAGCACCTGTTTTGGTTCCATATCCTTCTCTAAATATTTAGAAATTTATAACGGAGGTCAGATGGATCCCATATGCACAAGTTAGCTTCATCTATTGGTGCCGATGGCTCAGTTTTTAAAATAGTGTTAAGACTAGAAAGAGTAGTTTCTCAAGAGGGAAAACGCCACACCGTAAACTAGTTTTCAAAGAAAAACGCTGCACCGTAAGACATTGTTGGGCACGTGCCGGACTTAGGTTCTCCGCTCTTACTGATTCCGGGTCGGATTCAGAGCAATACTTTGCCGGACTGGATACAGCCATGGTACTGCTGGAAGTACGGGAGTCATGGCTATAAGTTCAGATGGCCACGGCCTCTTCCCCCGAAATCCAGACACCCCAGCCGAGTCGAGAGCTAGGGTTACCTGTCGAGAATCCTCAAATCAATCAAACGATCGATGACCAAGTCCAATCGGAAGTCCTTGGAGGCGGCGCCCGGCTGTTCCGATGCTAAGGCGGTGATCGCAGCTCCAGCTCTTCCTCCGGCGAAGAACATGATGTGGAAGGAGAGGGTGGAGTCCATTCTTAGCTGGAAGAAGCCTCACCCCCGCACCGGGAGCATCGACCCCACGCCGACATGTACGACGAGCTGGACAAGGAGCTGGCAGAGTACCAAGAGAAGATCAGGATGGAGGTTGAGGAGAAGGGCTACGTCGACGTCCCTGACGACTACGAGGAGCAGATCGACAGATGCAACCGTGAGGCGTTCACGTCCGCGTACCTCGAGGTCTTTGGGTGCCTCCCGCCCGAGGAAGACGACTGATGATTCTTCGTACGTCTGTTGTTTGAGCTGAGGCTGAGAGCTCAAAGATACATTACCATCTATAGTCTTGTACTACTATAATTAACCATCTATCTTGTCTGCCTTGTGCGGTTGTGCTTTGTGCCTTGTAAGAGTAATTTACCTAACAAAACCTGCCAAGTTGGATGGGAGTACATTATCTTGTGTTTGCTGGAACGAAGAATTTGTTAAGTTGCAGAAACACATTACTCATGGAGCAAGCCATAAGGAACAAGCCATAAAGCGCCTCTTTGAATGTATGCATTGGTTGTGAGGCTCCTCTTGATGTCACATTCTTTGTGCTTCGTGTTAAATATTGCAGAGGTTCTTAATCATGATGTTTGATGATTTTTAAGATTTTCATAGATTTGTGCACAATACGGGAGCTCAGAAAAACCTATATGATTTTTTCTTGACTCGGGAATAAACCTCTAAAATTGCCATAGTAAAGGGTTTAAGGTGTTATCTTTTAGACGTGCTTGATACTGTTGTTGAAATACGGGCTGCTGCCGACTTAAATTTTGATTGGGTGGGCTTACGACTGCATACCTACAAAAAAAAAAATGAAAGCCTACTAGGACTAGCCCTTATTGGCAGTGATCTAGTAGAAATCTACCTTTATGAGAATTCCCGAAACTGCCCCGACGAGGGTCAAACTCGGTTCTCTGGGTTTGCCACTGCGCCCCAAACCAGTGAGAGCCACTGCCCGCCCCGTTCTCCGTACTATACTCTATACACCTACAACCTTGTTGCAGCTATTAGAGCAATAGCTCGTGATGCAGTGTAGCCCCAATGTAGTACTAGCACTAATTCTTTTTTATTAAACTTAGATTTTATCCAAGGCCAAAATTTGACCAAAGATAGGAATAAAATTCCAATTTGTTGGGGGCTTCCCCTATCCTCACGCATCAAATTCCTAGTCGTCGCAACCTAGGGTTCTCCATCCACCACGGTCGCCACCATTACCACCTAGGTTGGTCGATATCAGAGCTCAGTTTCCTCAGCTCTTGTGTCTCATCGAGGATCAATACCACCAATTCTCCATTCACTTAAGGCATTGTTTGTATCATTCATCATATGGATAATCCTCACTAGTAGGCCTTATTTATTAGGTTTTAATTTCATTTCTAAGGGGATCCATATTAGAGGCGATTTGGTGAAACTCTTCCTTCCAATCCCCTCAAATACTCTCCCTCTCAATCCACTAGTATGGTGGAGTGTTTTTACTTTAGACACAAATTTTGGGGGATGTGAGAGATATCGGAATAATCCCTTCCAAAATTTTGAATACACTTCATAAAGAAGAAGTAAACAAGACCATATATGGTGAAATCTCTACATTCAATCAATACTCTTATTTCAACTCGATCTCTAGAAAACTCTAGCTCAAAGAAGTGGATTGGACATAAAGTGGCACTCATGTTTTCGTTGAGATTGTTGGGGCTCAACCCTGCCCAATACCAAGCGTACCATACAACCATTCGGGTTTCAGGGATCTTTTGGATTGACCGGTATTTTATCCCTTACAAGCCCTTCTAACACCTCTACCAAACGGCGCTTAGGGTCTTTTACCCGGAGCTATGTTGTGACACACAGATCAGCCACAAGGTTGTAGGTACTCTCTGCCAAAAAAATTGGCGTGCAATCGTTAGTTAGTTAGTTACTCTATACCGTAGTGATTGAGAATTTTCTGTGAAGAAACGAGAGAGTAGAGAGAGATTGAAGCGAATGGATACTTTCATTGATGTCACTGTGGGGTATATATAGTACCCGAACAGTCGTGTTACATAGTCAGTTACAGTGTTTGTGTCTCTTCGGTGGACACAGCGTTTGGACAACGCCAAGTTTTCTAACTGCCTAAGTAGCCTATTTCTAACGCTACTTGTTAACTGTTGTTAACTGCTAACTTGTCTCTAACACTCCCCCTTGGACAACGCTGTCCATCGTAGAATCATTGTAATTCTTCATATATCTTGAGTGTTGGAAAAATCCTTGTTTGATCTTGATGCTCTCCAATCATGAAATCTTGAGAATCTTTGATCTTGCAGAGTCTTATATCCTTTTAAATCCTGTTGGAAAATATAAGAAAAAAATATAGAATTTTTGATATACCGTGGGTATAGTACTTTTCTCATTAAATCCTATATGAGAAATCCGTTGGAGAACTCATAAGGAAGAGAATAGGATATTTCTTATTTATCGGATGATAATTAATAAATTTAGTTCTAGGAGTTTTCTCCCCCTGAACTTTGCATTCATTCTGTAATATTGTTCTATATATAAATCATATATGCATTTGAGCGATACAAATGGTATTATCTTGATAGATAATGGTAGATGATTCTATTGAATATTAATTACATAATATCCGTCTTGATATGATTGCGAACACTTGTCAAGTGTTGTATAGACTTCAATCATAAAATCATCAGCATATACATAGGTCATGTAGAATCCAGGGAGGGAATTTGTTAATAACTACATGTAAGCAATCTTTATCCGAGTATCCTTTTGAATAAGGAATTATCATAGTCGATTGTACCACACAATTTTCGACTTCAGTAAGTCATGGAGTGACTTTTGATGTTTTACACAATATAAGTTGTGATTTGTTTTGGACATTCATATAGATATCTGAGATGAGTGATCCATATGAGTATGAAATCACTGTGTACAACTGCATGGATAGTTTATTTGAACTGCCAATAATATTGATATCGAAACGTAATTCCACTTATACCAAGAGGGTATGTTACATCATAATCGATGTCGGGTCTCTGCGTGAACCCTTTTGCTACAAGCATCGCTTTTTCACCACCTCATTATGAACAAAAATTCATTAAGTCTTCCAAAAGGGAAGATGCTTATGAGAAGAATGTATTACTGTGGTAAATACTTCTGTTTTGTTTAGCGAATGCTATTCCTAATTGCCTCCTTCTAGTTGAACCAATATATGAGTGCATGAGGCACTCTACCACGGATTTTGGTTCAGGGCCCTAAAGGTTTAGCAATCTAAGAATAATATTTGTCGACAAATGTAGTCTTTATGTTATATGATTCTGTTGAATCAAGGAAAATTTTGGAAATAATATTAACATCTTATAACTCCTTGTGATTTCCCGTAACAATGGAGTCAAGCTGTTTCGATTTCCCAACATTTCAAATAGTGTGCACATTTATGTTGGGTTTGGATGATGAGCATCCGTTATGTTTTATTCAACTTGAGTTTGAACTACATTTACTAGTTGAGGATATAATTTCCTATATATCCGCAGATACATATGAGAATTTATTTCTCATGTGACCATGTTTCGCCCCCTAATGCTCTCATTTGGGGAGAATAGTGGTGGTAAGAGATACGTCCACTTTTTATGGCACATTGCATGCATAATGTAATTTCATGACGTCTTTGTCATAGGTAAATGTATGTGGCAGATTTGCAATGTGTTGCAAATATATTGAACTTTATGTTCAGTTTTAAGTACGTGAATATGAGGACTGAATGTCTTATGACATTTCTAATTTATCGGCATTCTTTGTGGTACGAATCTCCCCTAATGCCAAAAATGTCCTTATATTAAATGTAATCAGCGTACAGGTTATAAGCTATTCTCCTGATAGGAGCTCGAGATATTAATCATTGATGGATAAATGAACAGTAATATCTCACATAGATCCTATACGCTGGGGTGGTGATATTGGTAGTAACCAAAATATTGCAAATAGGAAATACTTGTTTCATTTCCACGTACTTACTGCAAGGGGAAGCAGTATGATATGCAGTTGGAAAGATCTAGAATAGATCTGTGTGTAAGACCGCAGGTCTCCAACAAGATGTTGCTATATTAAAATTATGTATAATTAGTCGTTGTAATTTTAAGGTGAGAGAGCCTTTTTTTTTCATGGCACATGTGGTGCACATAAAGTCGATGACTTGAGATTTGCAACTTTAAAGTTGTGACCAACATAATTGTTAATAATTTTTCTTATCATACCTGTTCGAGGATGATCATGGCAACATTGCCAAGTCTTGAATTTATCAAGGTTTTGAAAATTATCTTGTAACATAAGGTTCGGGTTTTATGTATGTATAACATAATCCGAATGAAAGTATAATCAGAACACAAGAGTGCATTCTTAACTACAATAATAGTATGTTCTTCATCGGATTATTTCCCAGAAATAAAAATAGAATGTATAGAATATATGTTTACTCATATATTCATCGACATAATATTTATGTTACAATATCAAATATAAATTTATTACAATGTTATGTCTGATTCACACAATACAATATACATAGTCTGATAGACTTTTATTCTACATAGTCTGATAGACTTTATTATACATATTGTTATACACTATAACATTTTATAGTATTTTAATGGCTAAATGACATCAAGTGTTTACGGAGTTCAGTTGAGGTCTCCAAAACATCTTGGGTATAGTCCACAAGCATGTCTTCATCAAGGATGATATCGTCCTCTGGCTTGAATTCTTCAATAGAACTTTGAGATGGACCAACTTGAGAGTTGTCTTTTATGTCGTTGAAGTGAGCTTCGGCTTTGTTTCCATGAACTGGTTTGACTTCTTTGCCATACTTCATGTATAGTTCCACGAGGTGGTCGGGCATATTGCATTCATTAGTACGATGATTCGTACATCCACACCTTTGACAAGTTTGAGAGTTGTCAATTTGGTTATTTTTATTGAAACGACCATTGTTCGATTTCCACTTTCCCTTGAATTTTCGGAAGTTCCGTTTACGGTTTCCAAATTTACTAGCAAAATGAGCATTAGCATGTGCTTCAGGGATTGGCATGGCGCCCGTTGGGCGAGCATTGTGATTTTCCATGAGAAGTTCATCATGCTTCTCAGCCTGAAGTAATGTGTATATAAGCTCAGAATACTTTGTGTATTTATGTTGACGATACTGTTGTTGCAATATCCTCATCGAGGGATGGAAAGTGCATAAGGTTTTCTCTATTAAGTCCTCGTCTGAAACTTGCTTATTGCAAAATCTCAGTTTGGAATTAATCTTATGCACTGCTGAATTATATGCAGCCACAGACTTAAAGTCCTGGAACCTTATGAGAGACCATTCTCTCTGAGCTTCCGGCAACATTACTGCTCTTTGTTGGTCATATCTCTGCTTTAGGGAGTTCCATAAAGCTAGTGGGTCCTCCTCCATTAGATATTCAGTTTTTAAATCAGGATGGAGGTGGTGCCTTATGAAATGCAATGCCACATACTTTACTACTTGTGGTATTTCTGGAGCATTTTCAGGGGGTGTGACAATGCAAGGGCCAAGGTTACGTCCAGTCAAATTTATCTTCATATCCATAGCCCATGATAGATAGTTACTTCCATCAACTTGTAGTTCTTCGAATTCTTTCTTATTGATGCCAGCCATTTTTCATGCATGTATGATCATTCATTTTATTAATTTTTACTTGATAGTAAAATTATTTTGGTAAACAACAATTTTGTTCTAGAGGAACAATTTTAAGCTGATGCTTTAGAAACAAATATGTGTAGATCTTCGAATTTCAAGTTAACACATTGTAGATAATCTCCATTTTATGGAGTACATCTCTCAGTACTAGGAAGCATAATCTGACGTATGTCAGTAGACGCCTATCTAGTACCATGTGTTATACTTTGACTTCAATATATTTGGAAGAGCACTTTGGAGATAATCATTCATCGTAACGAGAAATGAATATACCTCACAGTAATGGATAATTTGTATTTGTACAGTAGATGCCATTACCTTGTGATTCGCAAATATGATTCGAGATAGTCACATTTTTTATCTCGCATTTTATAATGAGAAATTTTGCAAGAAATTAAATTTCAGAAGCAAAAATAGATTGTTGTACCAAATGACATATTATAATATGCTGAAGGCGAAATATATTAACAACATGTCATACTATATTTACAACACAATACATGGTTGAGCTGACTAAAGGACAAACTGAGGGTCCTAAATATAAATTACAGTACATTTAATACTGCAAAGGGCAGATCTGCAGTTTCCCAAAATATATGGAGTAACCTGCTAAATCGCCTAATAAATATTGAATCAGCATTTTTTTTTCTAATATAACACACGAGCGTGGCCTATAGGCCTCTGGCCCATGCGTGTGTCGGCACCGCTTGCAGCCATGCACCAGCGGGTCAAAGGGGAACGGGGAGTTGAGACTGGGGAACGACCCCAAATCGAATTCCTCATCCGATACACCCATGGCCACACCGTGCTGCACGCCGGCGCCGTGGCCGGCGACTTCAGCGCCGATTCGTCCCCTCGGCAGGGTCGTCGAGGCGGAGCCCTCTCAGGCGGTTGGTGAGGCCGAGGAGCGCCGGGGACCACGTCCCGGCGCGGATTTCGGCGGGGCGTGCCGCCATGGCCGACGCGAAGGTGCGGAGGAGGACGCGGGCCTCCGGCGAGGGCGTCGGGATGTTGATCAGCGCGGCGTCCTCGTTCTCCTCTGCCCGGGCGCGGAGTACCGGGGCTGCTGTGCGGGAGCCGCGATCTCGACCTCCTGCATCTCCGCCCTTAGTTGGATCGCGTTGCGCGGCGAGGAGAAATCCGACACGGTGTCGTAGGCGAAGTCGTGCTCTGGGTCGTCGATGAGCCGCTCGCATTTGAGTAGTTCATCGGCGTCCACAGAGGCGTTGGAGGCAGAGGCCTCGTCCTCGTTCAGAGCATCGACCAGTTCTTCCGCGGCGACCTCCGGCACGGCTACAACGGCTGGTTCAGCAGCGGCCACCGGGGGCATGACCGGGGTTTGTTCCCGGCGCGCAGCAGCCCTGCTACTTTGTCCAGGGGCTCTAGGAGAGTAGCGGCGCTGCGTCCAGGGGTGGTCGCGGAGGCGACGTCGGAGGCCACCGCCAGGGCCGTAGAGGCGGCGGTGGACTGCCCTGCGGTGGCGGATGCCACCGTTCCTATCCGGGCGACACTGATGGCGCCGGCCGGAGTTCCAGCGGCGATGGGCGGCGACAGGACGGAATGTCCGGCGAGCGGGGCGATGCATTCTTGCGACAAACCTTGCAAAAGCAAAAGCGAGTTCCGGCAAAGTTGCCATCCCTCTTTTCTCACCTTTCTTCTACTGGCCTGTGCTCTCTTTTCAGAGCGGAGCGTGCATGATAACCTGTGGAGAAACGAGAGAGGAGAGACAGATTGAAGCGAATGGATATTTTCATTGATGTCACTGTGGGGTATATATAGTACCCGAACAGTTGTGTTACATAGTCGGTTATAGTGTTTGTGTCTCTTCGGTGGACACAGCATTTGGACAACGCCAAGTTTTCTAACTGCCTAAGTAGCCTATTTCTAACGCTACTTGTTAACTGTTGTTAACTGCTAACTTGTCTCTAACATTTTCAAGCTTCCTAACCTCACTTAGTCCGGTCAGTGACACGGCCAACAAGTTGATATTGTTGATTTTGCGACTCGGCTATTGATTCATTATACTTGTTGTGCCGTGTAAAGTCTGTCTTAATAGATGTTGCTCAACTGACTATCTGGATACTGAACCTGGTTTCCTCACTTGGTTATGGTTAACAAAAGAGCATATTAAAATCCTTGAATTGGCAAAAAACGCCTTCTTCTTGTGCCAATTCTTCTAGTATCAAAATAAGAAAAAAAATCCCTCCTAATTCGTCAAGGATTGTCAACTATTTCTATTTGATCGAAATATCGTGTGCATGTAGATCCATTTCTATGCACTACTACACGACCAGAATTGCCCTGCTCCGTAAGAATAATCCGCGAGAGGACTTGCCAAATACTCTTCAGAATCTGCTTCAATTTTGAGAAGAACAAAAGAAGAATCTTGCAGTGAATCGTAGCTTCGGAGATGGACTCCAACTCTTTCTGTCTCCAGATCAGATGCAGCCATAACCATGTACGGCTACACGAACTTTAGCGGAGTCCTGATCCGCCCCGCCCACCTCTATAAGTTCATAGCCGCCCTCCTCCTGGTTGGTTTATTTGGTGGCAGCGCAGACAGCTAATGCACGAGGAGAGTGTTTTCGACTCGAAGAAGACAGTGCTCTCCATTCAGGCGCTAACTCTGAACTTTGTACGCGCAAATAAGAAAGGACCTATCCGACAGAAGGTAGGGAAGTGGTCAAAACCTCCACAAGGCTACCAAATTCTAAATGTGGACGCTTCTTTCATTGAGCTTGGGCATACTGGTGTTGTTGGAGCGGTGGTGCGTGATGACAGTGGCACTTTTGTTGGGGCTTTATGCAAATCGTTTCACAATCTATTTGACGCAGACAGAAGCAATTTCATTACGAGAAGGACTTCTAATGGCAGGGGCGGCGCCAGGGGTATGCACCTGTATTCCAGTGAATACCCAAGATTTGGAGAGGGAAAAAAATGTATACATATCACCCAATACGCACAGCCTACAGGCTACAGAGTCACAGCGCATCCAGTGGCGGCTTCACCAGGTGGGCGAGGAGGGCGGCCGCCTTGGCTGTCTGATTGTGGCGGAGGGGAACCTCTATTTGAGGTCCGGCGGCGCATCACCATTAGAGGAGAGGCGTGAGCTAGGAAACTTTTCGGGATGAATCAAGGAGGAAGACCGCTACGTACTGGTGTTGGGCCATGGGCCTGTTGTATACTATGTGAAATAGAAAGCCCAAATAGATAGCCAGCTATGCAAAACAAGAGAGATATTAAAAAATCACCACTGCTTTGTTTCAATGAATGAAGAAAAAAATCCCCTTGTTTTTCCGTACTATTTTTTCTAATATGTTACATTTAGAGCAATTTTTTCAATGAATACCCATCCACTAAATCCTGGAGCCGCCACTGTCTAATGGCCAAACAATTAACATGTCATAATCTTCTAGTACAGTCTGATTGTGCCTCAATTGTCGACGCCATCAACTCAGGAATGAGCTTATCTACAATGTCAGACCCGTATTGGAAGATTGTTGTGAACTTATGAGAGACTTTGGGAAGTTACTATCCAGTGTTGTAATAGGGAATCCAATATAGTAGCACATGAGCTAGCAAAGTTGGGAGAGCCATCCACCGACTTTGTGGTGTGATGTCCCTCGTGATTTTATTTTGCCTCTTCTGGTAAACGATGTAAAGATTGTAAACGACTAAAGGCGGCAAGTTTCAGACGCACTCTTTTCCTAACCAGGGTACCGAAAGGGACTGATAGGATTTTAATGAGGCGGCTTGCTGACCTAATATATGGTGGTAAATTTCAAAAAGAATCTCTGATCCAACGTACCGAGCGAATCGATAACTAGGGTTCCCAGTCGAGAATCCGCAGACCAATCAATCGATCGATGACCGACAACGGCGTGGAAAGTTCTATGACCAAGTCCGAGCAGAAAATGGAGGTGGCGGTGGTTGCAGCTCCACCTCTTCCTCCGGCGAAGAACATGATGTGGAAGGAGAGGGTGGAGTACATCCTTAGCAAGAAGATCACGCCTTACCCCCGCACCGGGAAGATCGACCCCGACGCCGATGAGCACGACGAGCTACAGAAGGAGCTGGCGGAGAACCGGGAGCTGATCAGGAAGAAGTTTGAGGAGAAGGGCTATGTCCCTGACAGCTACGAGGAGGAGATCCACAGATGCAACCGTAAGGCGTTCAAGGCTTCGTACCTCAAGGCCTTTGGGTGCCCCCCGCCAGAGGACGACTGAGGATTATCCGTATGTATGAGCTGAGGCTGAGAGCTCAAAGCCTCAAACTACATCCATTTATCTGTATTCCTGCCTTCTGCCTTGGAATAGAGTACATTGTCTTGTGTTCGCTGGAATGAAGAATCTGTGGAACAAGCTATAAAGCGCCTCTTTGAATGTACGCATTGGTTGTGCGACTCCCCTTGATGTCGCATTTTCAGTGCCTCGTGTTAACTAGTGCAGCAGTTTTTAATTTATTTTTCCATGTTTGTTTGATGATTTTTTTCTCTCGAAGTAACCTTTAAACTGTCCATGGGAAAGGGTTTAAGGTGCTACCTTGTGGACGCTATGCTGCTGTCGAATCTAAGGATAACCTTCTATGGGGCGATGTGGGTTAAATTCTGAGCGGGTGGGCTTACGTCTTTCTTACAATGCACCCAGAGCCTTATTCCCGCCGTTAGAGCCGTAACTTGTGAGGCAGTGTAGTCACGATGTAATACTCCAAATTCTTTTCATAAAACTTATATTTATCCAAGGCTAAAATATTTGACACAAGTTTGACTTTTTTTACTGTAAGTCTCATGAAAAGTTTGACAGGTCGTTGCTGGGAGGGTTGGGTATCCCGGATTTGTCTCACACGTCGGTGAGTCTAAGGGTCTGGTTATACATATAGGTTGCGCACCGACCACCAGCAGCTATGGCGGGGGATCGACATGCAATTCTCGGCTGATGAGCCTCAGATCCTTTAATGTCTCCATGCAGATGTCCCTTGGGACGGTTCCACGCCCTCTTTCTGTGTGGATCAATGGATGTAGGATAAATCAATGAAGGATGTAGCGACAAACTTGTTCGCGCTAAAGAAACTCCGGAAAAAGTGGACAGTAATAGAGGCGCTGGCTGAGCACTCGTGGATTTCGGACATTTTAGGCGCTTTGAGTCCGCTAGCTCTCGGCAATATGTCAAAATTTGGGTCATTCTCCAAGGTGTACATTTATTCAAGCAGCCTCACAAAATGATTTTGGCGTTGGACGTCTGATGTCTTATACTTCTCCAATTCTTGCTACCATGTCTTGTTCCATGTGGCGATAGAATCAAGATCTTGGAAGGTGAATTGGAAGACTTGGGCTCTGCCTAGGGCGAAATTCTTCGTGTGGCTGACTTGTTTGGATCGTTGCTGGATGGGTGAAAGACTAGCACCTCGTGGACTACCACATCAAGCAAGTTGCCCAATGTGCGACCAAGTGGCCCACTGACGCGGTCCTACCTTTGGGGTGCACCACTATGAAGATACCTGGTGCACGCCAAGACTAAGACCCAGCATGCGTCCTACTAGAAGATGATAACAAAGGCCCACCTGGCGGCCCAACGAAGCCGAACAAATTACAACTTGGAGTACAAGACAAGAACTCATGTAAACCCTACCTGGCTCCCTTTATAAAGCCAGGCAGGGGCACCCCCATAGAGGAGATCCACATACGGCACAACATACACGCCATAGCATAGCGAGACCACGTCTCTCATCGCCCTCGCGACCACCATGTAATATCATCATCTATACAAATCAGACAAGCATGATGTAGGTCTTTACCTCACAATAAGGGGCCGAACCTAGGTAAATCCTTGTTTGTCAGCCGTCCGGAACTAACAGCGCGCCATCTTCTTCCTCTCAATCAACCTATGGTACTTGACCTTGGTACTTGCCGAGGTTATACCTCGTCAATTGGCGCCGTCTGTGGGAAGAATGCGCGCTGGATTCACGGTTTCGGCGGCTCCAATCTTCATCGACAATGGCGGCTAGATCGCCGGCTCATCTTCTTCTACGTGTTCGACTTCATGAACGACTGCGGCGGCGGCGTTCCGTATCGACAGCTCTGCGACGTCTGCGATCGAATCTACGCCAACAACGGCGGCTGCGTTCTGCGCGTATGATCCCGCGATCCAATCTGACATCGACGTTCCGTTGGTGGCATCCCGCGAGCAGCCTCGCGTGATCCAATCTGCATCACGGCCGGCGACTTCACCAACAACAGCTGCGGTTGCGTTCTGCGCGTAGCTACGCCCGCGCAATCCAATCCCATCGGCTGGCGATGACCGAATCCTAGCGAGGCGCGCAGCCTAGCAAGATGCGAAGGAACAGCAAGGCCGCCTGGCTTTGGCAGACTGCCGCACATACAACCCATGCTCATGGGAGTGGACCACTACCATTGATTGATCTCTATCTTATTCCGTCAATTACTATATAGATTATCCTCTACTAATTACTCCATCTAACGTGTGTGTCCTTATACGAGGAGAACCAAGTACAAGCTGCTCACGTACTAGATCGACATATCCAAGCCAGCTGAGTCGATCGGAAAGCTCATCAAATCTCGTCGGCTCCCGGCGCGCGTATCTCATCGACTCATGGTGCAGCATCACTAGACACAATACAGCATGCAGAGGACGGTTCCCGCGGAACCTGTCTACGCGACCTGCCCATGGCTTGCTCCATGCACCCGCGCAAGGAGTCATCTGTTTCGACTTCCGCAATCGTCATCGACCCGCCGTGGACAAATCCGACCCCAGCGATCCTCGACTCGCCAGCTTCGTCGACATAGTCGACAACGATCAGCGTCGGCAGTGCCAGCACAGAAGGTCCGTTCCCTGGAAGGGCACCGTGTACCCTCGGGGCTGACGCTTTAACGACAACAAGTTTATCGCTGCACTCGACACATGATTCGAGTGCCTTCACGGACTCCACATCGTCGACTCCGCTTCGCCGGCCTGACAAGGGACTCGGGGGCTGAGCGTTGCCCGCGCCGCGTCGACTCCGGTCCGCCGCTTCGACTCCCTCCGCCGCACCACTTCACGGCGTCGACTCCGTCCACTACGACGTCCACGACTCGACATCAACGACTCCCGTGTCTTATTCGACTCCACATCGTCGACTCCGCATCGTCGACTCGGCCTTCATCGGCTCTGCCTCCGACACTCGGGGGCTGACGGTCTCGCCTTCATCGACTCCTCCTCTGACACTCGGGGGCTGGCGGTCTCGCCTTCGTCGACTCCTCCTCCGACACTCGGGGGTTGGCGGTCTCGCCTTCGTCGACTCCTCCGACACACGGGGGCTTGCGGCCTTGCCTTCATCGACTCCGCCAACACTCGGCGGCTGACTACGGTCCGCCGTGTCGACTGCCTCAACAACAAAACTCCGCCGCGTCGACTCTACAGCATAACTCCGCCGCGTCAACTCCGGTCTGCCGCGTCGACTCTCTCTACAGCACAACCACACCACATTTTCTTCTTCCGCCGCGTCGACTCCGGTCCGCCGCGTTGAAACAATATTGCCTTGGCCGCACCTGATGCACTACCGGGTGCTGCGCCACACAGGCTGCAACAATTTTGCCTTGGCCGCACCTGATGCACTACCGGGTGCTGCGCCACACATGCCGCAACAATTTTGCCTTGGCCACACCTGATGCTCTCCCGGGTGCTGCGCCGCACAGGCCACAAACAAATTTGCCTTGGCCACACCTGATGCTCTCCCGGGTGCTGCGCCGCACAGGCAACAAAAAAACTCACCTTGGCCGCACCTGATGCTCTCCCAGGTGCTGCGCCGCACATGCCACAAAAAAATTCGCCTTGGCCACACCTGATGCTCTCCGGGTGTCGCGCCGCACAGGCCACAAACAAACTCGCCTTGGCCGCACCTAGTGCTCCTCTCCCGGGTGTTGCGCCGCACAAGCCTCACCAAGCAAACAGTCTTGGCCACACCCGAATACTTGGGGCTGCGCCACACAGGCTTCACTAAACAAATAACATTGGCCACACTCGAACACTCGGGGGCTGCGCCGCACAGACTTCGTCAAACAAACAACCTTGGCCACACCCGAACGCTCGGGGGCTGCGCCGAACAGGTCATCTTATTCAAAGCGTAAATACACACCCAAACGCTCGGGGACTGCTTCCAAGCCATCAGCGCAATCCACAGTCATCGACAAACAAATCATTCAGTAGGCCATCGGGCTGATAAAAGGGACTCAGTCAATCGTCGAGTGCCCAAAACAAACCATTTAGTAGGCCATTAGGCTAATGAAAAAGAGACTCTGTCAATCGTCGAGTGCCCAAAACAAATCATTCAGTAGGCCAGCCGGCTGATAAAGGACTCTTTTAACAGTTAACTCCTAAAGCATACTCCCATCGGGAGCACATCAAAAAATTCTTTCGACTGAATGTTACTTGAGATTAACCTCAATTGCAAACGATTCAGCTCAATCTCGGGGGCTACTCCCATCGGGAGCGCTGTCGCGCCCCCGATAGCATGAGATCAATATTGTCGGCCCAATGGAAACCAGGGTATCCTGGGCCGGCCTGCCACAGCCCTCGAACGCTCCGCAGGAATTTCTGCTAAGGACCAGGCTTTCAGCCTGGCGAGCCTCACGAGGCATTTTCCCTCGCGAGGGCTTATTTGCTCGACCGAGCATTTCTGCTAAGGACCAAACGATCGGCCTGGAGGCCTCGAGAGGGACCTCTGCCTCGGGAAGGCCTCTCCTAGAAGATCTTCAGACCCTGGCGCGTCTCCGCGCCACCCTCGGGAGGTTTTCCCTCGCGAGAAGTCAACGGCTACAAAACCTCGGCGAGGGTTCAGGCCTCGCGGGTTCCTTCAAGTGGAAGCAAGCTCCTGCACCGCTGCAGAGCGCACATGGGCTCTGCGCCCGCCGCAGAGTGACGCGCGCGCCTGCGCGCGATGACGAAGACGCCGCAGTTGCCATTCTCGTGTATAAAGTGGTCAAAGGAGCTGCGGCAAGCAAAGCGGACTCCAAGACTTGCCAAATTGGTGATAAAGCGGCCGGCCGCCGCTACGCTCCAACTGCGACGTCACCGTGGGGCGCGCCCCAAAGCTCTGCAGCGCCAGCCCACCGTCCTGGTTGGACGGTGGCTTTTTCTGCCAAGACGACGTGCTCCCTGCCATGGACCGTGTCCATGGACGCCCCCGACGCTGTGCGCTGTGCTCCAACTCGGCGGCATTGTGGTATCCCTTCCCGCCGGAGATTTTCGGGGAAGAGGACCAAGCCCAGTATATAAGGAGCCAGTGTACGACCTAGGAGGGGGATCCCGCATTCACCAACTCATTCCACAACCAAGGAGCTACGTCTGAGAAGAAGACGGAGCTCATTCCACCATAGTCCACCATAGCCATAGCAGTGCCCTCGGCAAGCACCTTGTACTGTGAACCTCTCCAAGCAGTGCAATACATCTTAGCAGGACGTAGGGCTTTTACACCTCACGGTGGGCCTGAACCTGGGTAGCGGCTCGTGTTACCTCTCTGCCGTGATGTTCCTCACCGAGCTCGACGAGCACCGTCGCCGAGGTTGTTGAGGATTTGTTTGACGTTGTGTTCAGCCCCTTACTCGTTTCCTGGCACTTGAGAGACACCCCTAGTTCCTGGGACTAGTCTCCGACATTTGGCGCGCCAGGTAGGGGGCTGAGGCGCGTCTTCAACTTCTTCAACCTCTCCGCGCCATGACTGACACGCGAGCTGCGCGTCTCGCGCGACGGACGTCCGGCAGGGCCAACACCGAGCCCGCCGCCAACCACAACCCGCGTGGTCGCCCACGCGCCAACCGCGCTTCAGAGCGCAACGCCGAGCCGCGCGTCGAGCACCCTGAGGACGACGGCGGCAACGGCAGCGGCAACGACGGCGGCATCGACGGCGAGGACGAGGGAGCTTCCTCCTTGCACCCATCCAGGCGCGAGAGCGCCTCCACGATGGGCCGAGCAGCGCCCAGTCCAGCCACCGCGCTGCTGATGGCGCAAGAGCTGCTGCGCTACCGTCCCACGCAGGCGGGCCACGACAACTGGCTGGGCGTCTCGAGGAGCTCATCAACGCCGCCGCCGTTCCTGCCGCCACCACTGCAGCACCAGCACCCTCTCGCTCGCTGGTGCGCCACTCCGGACGCGAGGGGAACATAGCGCACGGCGCTCCTCCTCCCCCTCCGCCTCCGCCACCTCCTCCAGCTGCAGCTCCGGCAGCAAACCACCGCGCCGCGTCGCACGCATCCTCGCCGCACGACTGCCAGATTGTGCAGCGGACTCCGGCGGATGCCCGTGGAGATCGAGCGCCAGAGGGACCGCCACAACCGCGTCGTGCAGGAGATTGCCGCTGCAGGTCGCCAGAACCGCGGCGTACTCGCTGGTGGCGCCGTGACATACGCCACGGGCTGCACCGCCTTCACCCGCAACCTGCGCCGCGTCGTCTGGCCTGTGAAGTTCAAGCCAGACCTCCCTCCACGCTACGACGGCAGGACCAACCCTCTGGAGTTCCTGCAGCTCTACACCGTCTCCATCCAGCTGCGGAGGCGACGACAAGGTGATGGCCAACTGGCTCTCCATGGCGCTCAAGGACTCCGCGCTCTCGTGGCTCATGAACCTCCCCGAGAACACCATCGACACGTGGGAGGACCTCTGCAAGGTCTTCGTCGCCAACTTCAAGGGCACCTACGAACGCGCGCTCACCTACAACGACCTTCGCGCGGTGCGCCAGAAGCCTGACGAGACCCTCCGCAGATACATCCAGCGCTTCAGCCAGGTCCGCAACAAGATTCCGAACATCCCGGACTCGCACGTCATCTCCGCCTTCAGGGAGGGCGTCACGAACCACAGGATGCTCGAGAAGCTCGGCATCCACGACACCCTCTCCTCTGTGGTGAAGCTCTTTGATCTGGCTGACAAGTGCGCCAAGGCTGAAGAGGGCCTCCTCTTCGTCAAGAAGGAAGTGGAGGAGGACCCTCCAGAGGGGTCCAGGAGCAAGAAGAAGCCTGCGAGAAGCGCAAGACCACCGCCATCCTCGCGGCAGAGCCTGACGCAAAGCAGCCTCGCGAGGCCTCTCCGGCGGCTGAAGAGAAAAAGGCGGACAATCGCCCATACTGCATCTACCACAACAGGCACAACCACGCCACTGAGACTGCTGGGAGCTCAAGCAGCTCAGCAAGGAGCGGAGAAGAACCAGGGCCGCGGCGGAGGCCGTGGTGGCCGCGGAGGTGGACGCCACAACTTCCAGCACAGGGCTCGGGGGAACAACGCTGGGCAAAACGGCAACCTCCCCGACGAGAACCCTGGGGGCTACCAGGCCCCTCAGGGGGCAATAGCCTGCATCCTCGGCGGGTCCCAGCGCCCAAGTCCAACAACCACTTCAAGCAATTCTCTCGCGAGGTCAGCGCAGCGCTTCCAGGGCTTGAGGCTTCCCAGCCCCTCAAGTGGTCGCAGTACACCATCGCCTTCGACTCCAAGGACCACCCCAAGTCGACCAAGGCAGTAGGCACCATCCCACTGGTGTGCACCCCCATCATCAACAACATCGCCGTCGCCAAGACGCTTATAGATGGGGGTGCGGGCTTGAACGTCATCTCTGTCGAGACCTTCGAGCAGCTTCAAGTGCCCTACGAGTGGCTCATGCCCTCTAGGCCCTTCACGGGGGTGACAAGTGGCTCCACCACACCTCTGGGGCAGGTGAGGCTCGCGGTCACCTTCGGCACGCCGCAGAACTACCGCACCGAGCAGATCGACTTCGACGTCGCACACATTGGCCTGCCCTACAACGCCATCCTCGGCTACCCCGCCCTCGCGAAGTTCATGGCTGTCACTCACCATGCCTACAACATCGTCAAGCTTCCAGGCAGCGGCGGCACCATCGCCATCCACGGTCAAGTCCAGGACGCAATGCGCTCTGTCGAGACCGCCTACAAGGCCGCTGCCGTGGCATTCCCCGCTGATGAGGACATGGAGCCCCTCGAGAGGCCCGCGAAGAAGCAGCTGTTCTCACAGGAGCAGGCAGCCACGAAGAAGGTGTCACTGGACGCCAGCGGCTCGGGGGCTAGCGTCACCATAGGCGCTGGCTTGCCTCCCAAATAGGAAAGCGCGCTCGTCGCCTTCCTCAGGGCAAACTCTGACATGTTCGCATGGACACCGTCAGAGATGTCCGGAGTACCGAGGGAGGTGATCGAGCACCACTTAGCCGTGTGTCCAAACGCACGCCCCGTGAAGCAGAAAGCACGGCGCCAGGCGCCAGAGAAGCAAGAGTTCATCATCAAGGAAGTAGAGAAGTTAAAAGAAGCGCACATCATCAGAGAAGTTCCACACCCCACATGGCTCTCCAACACGGTGGTCGTTCCCAAGCACACCGGGGGCGGCAGGCTCTGCATCGACTACACCGACCTCAACAAGGCCTGCCCCAAGGACCCGTACCCCATGCCTCGGATAGACCAGATCGTGGACTCCACCGCCGGCTGCGACCTCCTCTGTTTTCTGGATGCCTTCTCAGGCTACCACCAGATCAAGATGGCGAAGGAGGATGAGGAGAAGACAGCATTCCTCACCCCTTGTGGTGTGTATTGCTACGTCTGCATGCCCTTTGGCCTGAAGAACGCCGGCGCCACCTTCCAGAGGCTCATGAGGAAGGCCTTGGGGGCTCAGATGGGAAGAAATGCAGAAGCCTACGTCGACGACATCGTGGTCAAGACTCGCGAAGAGCACACCCTCATGGAGGACCTCGAGGAGACCTTTGCCAGCCTGCGCAAAGTAAGCATCAAGCTGAACCCCGCCAAGTGCGTCTTCGGGGTACCGTCAGGCAAACTCCTCGGGTTCCTAGTGTCTCACCGCGGCATAGAAGCGAATCCTGACAAGATCAAAGCCATAGAAGAGATGCAGCCACCTCGTCGCCTTAAGGACATGCAGCGCCTCGCGGGATGCATGGCCAGCCTCGGCCGTTTCATCTCCAAGTTCGGCGAGAGGGCGCTGCCATTTTTCAAGCTCATGAAGCGGTCTGGCACGTTCAAGTGGACGCCTGAGGCGGACAAGGCATTTGAAGACCTGAAGAAGTACTTGGCTAGCCCACCTGTCATGGTTGCCCCAAGGCCCGGCGAGCATCTGAAGCTGTACCTATCAGCCACTCCACAAACAGTGAGCGCAGCCTTGGTGGCAGAAAGGGAAGAGCCAGTCCTCGCCAAGAAGGACACCGCCACGCCAAGCCCAGATCCCCCCGACAAGGAAACATCCTCTTCAGGCCCTGAGCCCCATGCCGAGCCCGCGCAACCAGAAGGCACCCTCGTCGAGGGTCCACCTCTCGAGAGGCTCGACAAGGCTCCCGAGGAACCCAGCGCTGCGTCACCATCGACAGCCCTCGTCGAGCATCCCGTCTACTTCGTCAGCACTGTGCTGCGAGATGCTCGCAAGAGGTACACCATGCAGCAGAAGCTCCTCCTCGCGCTCCTCATCGCTTCCAGGAAGCTGCGCCACTACTTCCAGGGCACCCCATCACGGTGGTCACATCATACCCTCTGGAGCAGATCCTGCGCAATCCAAACGCCACTGACCGCGTCGCAGGGTGGAATATTGAGCTGCAACCTTTTGGCCTGCGCTTCGACACCACCAGGGTCATCAAGGGGAGAGCATTGGCTGACTTCGTCGCCGAGTGGACAGACACGCAGCAAGAAGAGCCTCATGAGGCAGGATCCACGCCAGCAGGAGACACGGAGCTAAGCCACTGGACCATGCACTTCGACGGAGCATTCGCATGCCAGAATGTTGGGGCTGGCGTCGTCCTGACCTCACCCAAGGGCGACAAGCTCTATTACGCCGTCCAGCTGTGCTTCACGACAGACAAGGTCTCCAACAACATCGCCGAGTACGAGGGCCTCCTCGCCGAGCTCGAGACGGAAGACGGCGATCCGATCAAAAATCCATGGAACATCGAGCACCTACGCAAGTTCTACCCGTGATCACGTCGCGACAGGCATTTTTTGTCTCAAGAGGGAAGCACGCGTCTTCACCTCCCAGCTTCACCAAGCTTTCCCTTCACGAGGGCCATCTCCACTGAGAGCTCTCTACAACGCGTCGCCTCGGGCCGCGAGAGGCCTCAGCCACTCCATGTGGAACCCCATGCCCAGACATGGCGGAACTCAGTCTTGGCCACGCCAAGTGTAATGAACAATTCCAGGTCACAATGAACCTTTGCGCTCTGCGCCATTATGTAATATCGCATGGTGAGTTATTTTCCTTACGTTCATTCGCGCTCACATTTTTCCCCATGCGCACCTCGCGAGCGGGGGCTGAGCACGGTGCCTGTGTCTCGGGAGCATCCCAGCAGCATCGTAAAATCCAAAGGATCCGAGCTCTAACTCGTGGCTCTCCGCCCACGACCGTTATCTCACCAAAGAGCTCTGACTCGTGGGTTAGCTCCCATGCACGTCACCTCACCAAGGACCTTGGTGCTTATTCTCCTCGTGAGATACCCATGAGGAAATCTATGAGCGCGCATGAGTCGTACAACTATGCTTTGCTTGTGGGTTCGCCTCTCTCACTCTCTCTCTCTCTCCAACACAGGGAACAAGACGCCTTGCAGGGCTCCAAAAGCTCCAATCCAGCCTCAGGCAGCCTCGAGAGGGAAAACACCTCGCCAGGAACGCAACACCCTCTACAAAGCAGGCGTCTCGCCAGAGCTAAGTCCAGAACTTACGCCTCATGAGCTCCTTTTCCCTCTCGCTGGTTTTGTCGCCCCTCGAGCCTCTCTTTTCTCTCTTACGCCTCATGGCTGCTTGCACGTCAAAGGGGAGCCCCTGAGCATCGCGCCTCGAGGGCTCTTACCTCTCTAAGCCTTACGCACCCCCCGGCCTTGTCGAGCCCTGACTCCGGCATACCAAAGCGGTGGTGCTATTTGCGCTAAGAGCAGGGTCCTAACGACGTAGAGCGAAAAAGACATGAGGGAACAGATAAAAGGCCTCCCGAGGGGCACTCACTCTTGCACAAAGTAAAAGTGTCTTTACAAACCAGCACGAAATAAAAGCAACAAGTCTTAAGATAACTATTGCCCTTGGCACATCTCTCTACAGGGGCAACCTAAGCAGCGGGGTTGTCGTCGTCGCCGTCGACGTCCTCGTCATCCACCTCCTCAGCACCAGCCTCGTCGTCGCTCTCCTCGACCTCGACCCTCTTGAAGCATTGAGTGAACTTCTCCACGTCGTCCCACACCGAGGCGTCCAGCTTCGAGGCGAGCTCCTTCTCCAGAGGCTCCATCACAGACGCGAAGTCGAAGCCGGGGTGGAGGTGTGCAAGGTTGGCGAAGCCGTGGCCGACCGCGACGCCAAGGAGCTCGCGGCTCTCGGTGTCGACCAAGTCGTCGAGGTTCGTCACGACCCCTTCAAGCCTGGTGAGGAGCTGCTCGAAGAAGCCGAGGTAGGTGGCGACATCGGAGTTCCCCTCGACAGAAAGCCTGGGGGCTTCAGTCCCCAGGCGGCCCGCAACGGTCCGCGCACGCCTCACCAAGGAAGCAAACATGCGCTCCCGCTGGCGCGACAAGACCTGCGCAGTCAGAGCGCTGCGCCGAGCTTCCTCGACGAGTTCCACAACAGGCCCCACCTGCTGCTGCATCTCGTTCATATCCTGCATCAAGGAGGCAAGGTCCTGCTCCGCGTGCTTCCGAGCCTCCACAACGTCATGAAGGCGGGAGTCGAATCGCTTCTTCTGAGCCTCAAGCTCCATGATGCGGGCTTCGAGCTCGTTGCGTCTCTTCGTGAATTGTGCTTCCTGCTTCTTGGCCTTGTCCCTGAAGTCCTTCCTGCAATTGTCGCGGAAGAGCTGCTCCTTGGTCGCGGACTCCTCCGCCAGCTGCTCCTCCCTCTTGCGGAGGTTCTCGTTGGTCAGCGCGAGGCGCTTCTGGTAGAACGCCTCGTCTTGAGTGTAACAGCCCAAAGTTGAGAACCTGAAAACCAGTGTAAAATTTTCGCTTTTGCATATCATCCATGCATCATGGCATCATTTGTTCAAATTGCTCATGTTGAAACCAAGATTTTGGACAACAACTTAAAACAAGATGGAAACAAAGGCATTAAATGGTTTTCAAACAACTTTAACTCAAATGAGTTGTTGGTGACAAAACCCACTTAACTAAACTTCCATATTTGTCAAGGGAGTTTCAAGAGATCAAAATTAATATTTTTCACTTGCTTAAAAATCCTAAAGTAATAACATTTTGATTTTTTGCAAAATGCTCTACTTTAAACCTCTATGAACAAGTGTGGTCCAAAACAATTTATTTGGCAATGCCAATTTTTGTGGTGCTCCTACTTGTTAGTAGGAGGCTACTGGAATTTTCTCAGAATTTAAGCAAATGTTTTGTTGCCCTAAAATAATTCACTGAACTGCTGCTGGATTTGAAAAGGTTTTTAAAAGAATTGGAGAAGGACCGATCGGTGATGGAAATAATTGGTCCAAGGGCCTGTTTGTAAAATCTGTTTCTTCCTCCTCTCTCCTGTAGCGACCGTGGGCACACAGCTCGCGCCGGACCCGTGGTCGCCATGCCTCGCTCGCGTGCGCGTCGAGCTGGACCCTCCCTTGCCCTGTCCTTCTCAGCTAGGAGAGGAGCGCACCCGACCCCGAGCCTCACCTACTCCACACTGCTCCCCTGCCCCTCCTCGCTCTTATCTCCCCACGAGGCGCGCCATGGCCGCCGAGCTAGCCGTGCTCGTCGCCGCCGCCTGAAGCGTCCCCGTTCAAATCGCGGAGCACCAGCAGCTTCGCCTCGCCGAGCTGCTCCTCCCCGCGGAAGGAATCGAGCCGGGCTGGCTGGACTCGCCCGCACCGACCTCGTCTCCCCCGCGGCCGACCGAGCTCCGCCCCGCTCGAATCCGTCGCCACCGCGCCATCTCCGACCCCCTCTTGCACCGCCGCATGTTTGGGTGAGCCCCTGAGTCCACCGCACCCTTTCCCCCTCGCTCTCACCTCGCCGGAGCACCGTGGTCGTTGCTCCCCGTCGCCGTAGCTCGACGAGCTTGCACGCCCGGTCATGCACCCGGATGAACCGGCCTCGAGGCCGATCGTCTCGGGCCCATAGCCGGCGCAGGAGCCGGCCCAGACCGGGCTGCTGGCCGGTTGGCTCTGTTACGAGGCCGGCCTGTAAACCGGCCCAACCGGGCTGTGGGCCGGCTAAACAGTTTTTCCAGTTTCCTTTTCTTTTGTTTTACAAATGCAATAACTAGTGTTTGGTTCATCCGATTTTGGTGTACAACATACCAAAGTGATCAGCAACTCCAATGCTATCTAACCATGCTAAGATTACATCATGACAACAACTTTTCTCCGTGATGTCAAGCGATAATCGGTAAAAAGGAATTAAATTCAAATAATTATTTAATTCACTATTTATTCATCGGTACTCGGAAAATTACAAATGAGGTACCAAAATGTTCGGGAGAACAAAACATATCTAATCATGCCATGTTCATGCATATTTGAGCCACTTCTTGATAATGTGATAATGGATGAACAATGTGGTCATTAAGCTAAATATGGGTTGCTTCCAAATAATTGCACTAATTATTTGGCTCTCCATTTAATTTTGCTAGATAAACTAAATGATGCCATCTTCGCATAAACTTGTCATGTCATCATGTGGTTGTACATTGCATGGTACACATGTGTGGTGATTGATTTGTTTTCCGTTGTGTGCTTCGATAGATCCAGCAGACGGGTTCCACCTCAATACCCCGCCGAACAGTACTACCAGCACTCTGGACAAGGCAAGCGTAATCCCCCCTCTGAGCATATCTTATCCTATTTTCCCCAAATATTTTCTCCACTATAATATTGCATGCGGTTCCAAATGTAAATTTGTTTGGATTAGAGTATCCTATAGTTGCATTAAGATTCCGATGCCAATTACATGTTTCCCCTCCTATTATCCATAGGATTGTACTGTTGGCCTGAAATAATTAGCTATGCAGTGTTGATGCTTAGTCATGCTTAGTTAAAATGCTAGCAGTCCGGTGGATGTTTCATGGTTGGAAACAGGTGATGAGATGTACAGATGATGGTGGAGAATTTGTGGTGACAGGTAATAAGATGCTTAAAGGTGGGGATGAGAGGCCACTGTGGTTGTGATGTTTTGTCTCGTTCTCGCCGCCTAGGAGCGAGTTCTATACCTCTTGAACCAAGACTGAGCGTGCAACCATGCGTGAGGCCTATGCATTTGCAGGAACCCTCATAGACTAAATAACTCGAGCGGGCTAGCCAGGGTCCTCCAGTTCGGGCTTCCATTTGCGCGTGCGTGATGATGGTGGATGGACTGAGATGAGGATTGTGGCGTTAGGAAAATGAGTGGCCACGGGGCACGGTGTCGATGATCCGTGCTTCGTCCTCACTGATGATCCTGGGTTAGTCCTTAACGAGTCGACACCGCTCCCACCCAGCCGGCTTTCCAAGGAAGAGAGCTAATTGTACAGGTAATGGGCCGGACCGTACGCGTGGCGAAGGAGCTGGAGCCCCTCGGGACTCCGGGGACTTCCACTTTGTACACCCCTGCAGGGATAAATCTTTTCGAAAAGCCGTGTCCGCGGTTATGGACGACTTGGGAAGTGAAGGTAAGATCATAGAATAACTTTAACGGAATGATTAAAAACTGGGTACTAGAGGTACCACTCACAAATGCAAGGTGAGCTTCCTCGAGGGTGATTCGGGGAGGTGCCTTTGATGAACAGGTACAACGTGGATGATGGTGATGAATGGTGAGAAATGTGATTCAAGAGAAAAGAGTCACTCCTTACCTCTTTTGAAAATATTCTGCTTAGTCGATGCCTTTGGGTTATGTCTTTTCAAAATAAAATCAGCTTTATGCAAAACAGCCATAAAACCTTGAAAGCCAATCATCGAGCATATATTAGCTCTTAATCTTGCGAGTTCGTCGAACTCAACGTCGTTTGCTTATTTTCAGGAGAGGACTTCACTGCCCTCGAAGGTGGGTTCTTTGTGGACGTCGACGAGCAGTCTGGGGTTCCCAAGTGGCAGCTTGGGACATCCCGGAACAGCTGGCGCTGGATGTTTAATTGCAGACCTCTTAGGTCATAATTTGGTTCTTATTGTTTAGAACAACACACTTCGCTTCCGCATGTTGTAATGTTGGGTCTGTGACCTCTGGTTGTCATTTGCTATCTTTCTCTACTATAAGAGTTGAACTATAATGATTTGTGTCGTAGAGTCTGTGATGTGCCAGTTGTTCCACAAGTCTTGATCTCTCTATTATGCTTTGATAGTGTGTCTGGTGGTATCGGATAACCGGAGACACAGTATCACTGTATAGCAGTCGGGTCAGGGCGCCACATTGAGTGACTTTGCTCTCGCGAGACTGCAGATGCTCCCGCTGCGCAGACTGATCCTTCTCGATCTGTTCAACCTGTTCCTCGCGCTTGCGTAGCTCGGTCTCGCGGGCATCAAGTTCTGCCCTGCGCTCACCATCTGGTTCTCACGGACACGCAGGTCCTCGCGGAGCTTCTCCAGGCCTTGCCGCACGGTCTCCGACTCGGCGATGATCCCCGCCTCGCGGTCTAGGAGCTCCTTGTGCTTGGTGGAGACCGCCGCCTCGCGCGCCGCCAGCTCCTGATGCTTGGCCTCCGCCTCCGCCTCGAGAGCCTCGCGCTTCGCGCTCAGGTCCGCTAGGGTCTCCTCGACCTCGCGGACCACGCTGATGCGGATCTCTTCAGCAGAGCGCAGCGCCGCCTCGCGTTGCGCCTGGGCTGCCTCGTCCTTCCGGCGGCAGCGCTCCACGGTCTCCTGGAGGCACGCCCAGCCCCGCGCAAGCTCGGCGACCTCCTCCGCCCTGGTGCGGTCTTCCTCAGCAGCTGGGCCTCGAGCCCATCGAGCACCTCCCTCGCCGAGCGAAGGACGGCCTCTCGGCGAGCTGCGACAGGGCGCCGACCCAGCAAGCTAGGGCCCACGATTCTCCAGAGGGCCTGGAAGCGCCAGCGCCTGCTGAGGACTCCGGGGCATCGCGCCTTGGGCTTGGGTGTCCTCGAGGCGCGCCTGGGGGCTCTGCTGGGAGCCTCCCTCTTCTTCCGTGCAAGGGGCCTTCTGGGGGCTCTGGCGAGAGCCCCCACGCCTTCTGCGCTGGGAGCCTTCTGGGGCTCGAGGCGCCCCCACCATCAGCTCCGCCATCTTTCTGCCCCTGGGGAGCATCTCCTCCTCCTCAGGAGCAGGGTTGGCCTTCTCTGCTGAGGCCGTCCCCGCGGCAGCCCAGCGCCCACCGTAGGCCCTCCAAGGCCCGAGCTCGGTGGAGGCGACGGCACGTGGTGTCCTCCATGTCGACGTCAACGTGCGTCTCTGCAGACGCAGCTGTTCCCGCCGTGCCCTCCTTCGCCGGCGGCGTGGTCCTTGCCGCGTCCATCTCCGGCGTCTTCTCTTGCTGCGCGGGAGAAGCGTCAGGCCGCGAAGGCGGCGGCGTCGTCACCTCAGCCTCCTCCTCCCTCTCCTCGTGGCGCTCCTCCGCCCCGGAGGTGGCGTCGCAGCCTCGGGAGAGGAAGCGGTGGCCTCGTGGTGCACCTCTTCAGTTGTGGGCGTCACGGACGCCGCGGCAGAGCCGGAGATCTCTCCAAGTCTCCGGAGCCTCCGCCTCTTTGGCTCCTCAGTGCGTCTGGAGAGGAAAAGACTCAGAAACCCCTCGAGAGGCATACACCAAGAACAACATCAAACAGGAAAGGGAGTACAAAAACTTACGCCGCGGTGTCGACCCACTTCCTCTTCTTCCGCTTCGCGGGCGGAGCACTGGGCTCCGCGCTCGTCCGTGCCTCTGTCTCCTCCTGGGCCCGGCGTTCCTGTCGTGGATCGCCTTGGAGCGAGGCTCGCAGTGGCCCGACGAAGCATCGTCATCGTCGCTCCCTCCTCCCCTCAACACGCCGCGAGGGGGCAACCACGAACTCGTCGCCGCTGCCTGAGGAGATCTCGTGGACCTCAGCTTCAGGCGCCGCACTCTTCGAGGCGCTCGAATTCCCCGCCGAGGAAGCGGCGTCTCCCGAGGCGCCGGTCGCGCCCGCATCGGACTCTGCGGGCGTCTCCGTCGTCTCCTCATCGCCCTCAACTGGCGCCCCCTGCGCCGCAGACTCCGGGTCCTCGCGAGGCCCAACGTGCCCCTTAGGCACCAGGCCCCACTGGTCGAACTTCGGCATCGCCTGCACATGCGAGACGCGGCGCCCGAGATCGATCCGATGAAGCGGCACAGTCTGGTCAGTGGGCGCGGGGATGTCTGGGACGTGAAGAGAGTCTCCATGAGGGCGTGCAACTCCTCCTTCGTGTAGAGGGTAGCGCTCAGGCGCATCTTGTCCCCTGGTTGGAGTACAGCCACATCGCGTCCGCGTGCCTCTGGAGCGGAGCGATGCGGCGCCTCACGAAGTCCTTGGCCACCATCTGCCCGGTGAGGCCGGCCTCGCGGAGGTCCCTCAAGCGCCTCACCACAGGGCCAAGCGTCGCGCCCTTGAGCCCTTGGAGGACCAGCTCGCCCTCTTCGTCGGAGGCGCTTCAGGCAGCTCGAAGAAGGCGCTCTGGCTCCCGAACTGCATGAGGAACCAGCGCTTGCGGAAGTCCTCCACCTTCTTCGTCACGCTGGTCACGATGTTCTCGCCGTTCCGCGATGGGGATGTAGACGCCCTTCATGCCGTCGGTGATGCGGAAGGACACGCACCCCGACCGCTCCTTGTTCGCCGTGAACCGGAGCGCGTAGAAGCTGCGGAAGAGGTCCACCGAAGGCGGAATGCCGATGTACGCCTCGCAGAGGTAGGCGAAGATGGCGAGGACGAGGATGGAGTTGGGGTGGAGATGGAGAACCTGGATCTGGTAGCGCTCCAGGACCGCCAGGAAGAAATCGGAGAAGGGAGGAACGAGCCCGGCGAAGAGAGAGTGCATGAAGATGGGGTAGAAGCTGCCGTGGGAGTTGCCCGCGCGCTTGAGCACCGTGGCGCCGTGCTCGTTGGTCTTCGAAGCCGCCATGTGGCGCACCTTGTCCAGCTGCGCCTCCGTCTCGAAGCGGGAGCCGCTCAGAGCCGGCTCGAAGTCGCCGTCCCGCTGCGCCTCAGCGGACTCGCCGCCCTGCGCCACTGCCTTGCCCTTCGAGCAGCGGTGGCTTTCTTGGGCGCCATTGCAGCAAGGTCGCGAAGGAGGAGATTGGGGATTGAGCGCTGGGAGGAAGGAGGAAAGGGGAACGAGTGAGTAATGGCCGCCTGCGCCGAGCTCTTCGCCTTATATCGGCTCATCGAGCCGTTACAGGGACGTGGCGGGACCCACCACCACGCCCGTTACTTCAGAGGAGATCGTGGGATCGTGCCCGGCCGTGACGCTCCACGTGTCTCGGGCTTCGCAGGCTTCTTTGGGCCCACGACGATTCGCCTCCGCCTGAGGAGCTCCAACGTGCCCATCGCGGGCCCGGGGGCTACTGTCGGCCCAGTGAAACCAGGGTATCATGGGCCGGCCTGCCACAGCCCTCGAACGCTCCGCAGGAATTTCTGCTAAGGACCAGGCTTTCAGCCTGGCGAGCCTCGCGAGGCATTTTCCCTCGCGAGGGCTTATTTGCTCGACCGAGCATTTCTGCTAAGGACCAAACGATCGGCCTGGAGGCCTCGAGAGGGACCTCTGCCTCGGAAGGCCTCTCCTAGAAGATCTTCAGGCCCTGGCGCGTCTCCGCGCCACCCTCGGGAGGTTTTCCCTCGCGAGAAGTCAACGGCTACAAAACCTCGGCGAGGGTTCAGGCCTCGCGGGGTTCCTTCAAGTGGAAGCAAGCTCCTGCACCGCTGCAGAGCGCACATGGGCTCTGCGCCCGCCGCAGAGTGACGCGCGCGCCTGCGCGTGATGACGAAGACGCCGCAGTTGCCATTCTCGTGTATAAAGTGGTCAAAGGAGCTGCGGCAAGCAAAGCGGACTCCAAGACTTGCCAAATTGGTGATAAAGCGGCCGGCCGCCGCTACGCTCCAACTGCGACGTCACCGTGGGGCGCGCCCCAAAGCTCTGCAGCGCCAGCCCACCGTCCTGGTTGGACGGTGGCTTTTTCTGCCAAGACGACGTGCTCCCTGCCATGGACCGTGTCCATGGACGCCCCCGACGCTGTGCGCTGTGCTCCAACTCGGCGGCATTGTGGTATCCCTTCCCGCCGGAGATTTTCGGGGAAGAGGACCAAGCCCAGTATATAAGGAGCCAGTGTACGACCTAGGAGGGGGATCCCGCATTCACCAACACATTCCACAACCAAGGAGCTACGTCTGAGAAGAAGACGGAGCTCATTCCACCATAGTCCACCATAGCCATAGCAGTGCCCTCGGCAAGCACCTTGTACTGTGAACCTCTCCAAGCAGTGCAATACATCTTAGCAGGACGTAGGGCTTTTACACCTCGGTGGGCCTGAACCTGGGTAGCGGCTCGTGTTACCTCTCTGCGTGATGTTCCTCACCGAGCTCGACGAGCACCGTCGCCGAGGTTGTTGAGGATTTGTTTGACGTTGTGTTCAGCCCCTTACTCGTTTCCTGGCACTTGAGAGACACCCCTAGTTCCTGGGACTAGTCTCCGACAATAATCAGTCGAAACATTACCGACTAAGACTACTCTGCCACACTACAACTACAGTCGTAACATTACCGACTCAAACATCCTTTGTAAGCCCTCAATGGTCGGAGTGGAATTTCTTTAACTATCCTTTTCAGGAACAAGACGGCGTGCCCAGGAGGAAAGAGTCCTTACCCGACTCTTCGATTCGACCAAGCACTCGTGGGCTCTTGACGTGGGCCTACCTTTCGGGTGTCCCACTATGAAGATATCTGGTGCACGCCAAGACTAAGACCCAGCATGCGTCCTACTAGAAGATGATGACAAAGGCCCACCTGGCGGCCCAATGAAGCCCAACAAACTACAACTTGGAGTACAAGACAAGAACTCATGTAAATCCTACCTGGCTCTCTTTATAAAGCCAGACAGGGGCACCCCCATGGAGGAGATCCAAATACGGCACAACATACACGCCATAGCATAGCGAGACCACGTCTCTCATCGCCCTCGCGGCCACCATCTAATATCATCATCATCTATACAGATCAGACAAGCAGGATGTAGGTCTTTACCTCACAATGAGGGGCCGAACCTGGGTAAATCCTTGCTTGTCAGCCGTCCGGAACTACCAGCGCGCCATCTTCTTCCTCTCAATCAACCTAGGGTACTCGACCTTGGGACTTGCCGAGGTTATACCTCGTCACCCACATACTCACTGGATGTTCGTTCACATGGAAGATCTGACATGAGGTGCACATGAGGTGCGTTCTTGGATATGATTGAAGTCTAGGCTACCAGTTTTGGAGAACGATTATGTGGACTAGTGTTTTTTGTTACTCCCCCCCTCCTACGTAAGGCCACCTCTTCGTTGACCATGGCACGACATGGTGGACTTGGAAGCAATGGAACACGATCATCTTCGATAACGTATGTCCCTCAGTTAGTGCTTTGGTGGAAATCGTCAAGACTGAGGCTCGTTTTTTGGTGAGCGCGGGCCTGTGGACTTGCACATCTTCTCCCTTATTCTAGGTCGATGGGTTAAGTTGTACGTATGGGGTGGTCTCTCTTTAGACTTGTAAATAACTATTCTATCTATCTATCATTGCATCAAAACGCAATATTCTTTACGTTTTCGCGGAAAAAATGAGTTAAAACTCTTGTATATTCAGGATGGGGTATGAGAAATGCCCTCTATTTCTGTTTATTCCTCAATGCTCACGGTACAAATCTTACAACGCATAGCCACGTATATATAGGACCAAACTTGTATCAAATTAGCAGACCATACCATGGACTCCTAGACCTACACAACTCAACATCAAGTGCTATCTCGGTAAGGGTCTGTTGCAGTTAAAGCGATTCACGGTCGACGGTCCTCCGAAGTGTCATCAAGGGCGAGGGACGTGCTCAAGACAAGTGCGTCTCGACGAGAGGATGACGCTAAAGCGTATAGTGGGACGAGAACCAGTGAAGGTGAGCCTCTTCAATGAGGACATGTCTCTACATGAAACGGCGTGATCGTCCATCGGTATGTATGCGTGTGGTGTTGCAGAAGGTGTCCACATAGTAACGGCGTGACTGGGAGTTTGGATCATACGTTGAGTTGAGTCGAAGGTCGTGAATCTGCAAGGAGTCAAGATCAGTGTACGATGAGATGACAATTCAAGATTAGGGAGAGATCATTAGCATAAATGCATACTCTTGACTAGTTAAGTTAGTTTTTGGAAAGTGTTTAGTTTCCTAGTGCGTTTGGCTATCGTGAGTCCAAGTCCTAGCCTTGGTACGGGCCGTACGGCTAGACTGCTGGAAATGCGCCTCTATAAAGTTTAGATAGCCACGGCTTTCCACCCCCGAATCGCTGATCCAACGTCCCTAGCCGAATCGAGAGCTAGCTAGGGTTCCCAGTCGAGAATCCTTGACCAAGGACCAGCGCCGACATCGACCATGTCCAAGGAGAAAGCAGAGGCTGAGACGGGTTGTTCCAAGGCTAAGGCGGTGGTTGCAGCTCCTCCAACTCTTCCTCCGGCGAAGAACAAGAACATGATGTCGAAGGAGAGGGTGGAGTACTTGTTCAACAAGGAGATCACGCCTTACCCCCGCACCGGGAAGATCGACCCCGACGTCGACGAGTTCGACGAGCTACAGAAGGAGCTGGCGGAGAACCGGGAGCTGATCAGGAAGGAGTATGCGGAGAAGGGCGACGTCCACGTCCCTGATGGCTACGAGGAGGAGGTCCAGAGATGCAACCTTGACGCGTACCAGTCTGCATACCTCGAGGCGTATGGGTGCCTCCCGCCTGAGAACGACTGATCGAGGATTATCCGTATGTGTATGAGCTGAGGCTGAGAGCTCAAGCTACCTTGCCATCTACTAGTACACCATCTATCTGTCTGCGGTCTGCCTGGCTTCTGCCTTGTAATAATATCTATGCAGCTACCCGCTATTTGTTTGAGCAATTTACCAACCAAGTTGGATTGGAGTACATTGTCTTGTGTTTGCTGTAACAAAGAATTTGTGATTCTTGAATTCAGACTTGTTACTGGTCCTGATTTCTTCTTCGTCCTACGGTGTAGCCTCATGTTGACTTGCAAGCAACTCATCGAACAAAGCCATAAAGCCCCTATTTTGAAGGTATGCAATGGTTTTGAGGCTCCCCTTGATGTCACATTCTCTGTGTTTCGTGTTCAATATTGCAGCAGTTTTTAACTTATTTTCCCATGTTTGATGATTATTAAAATTGTCATAATTTACTATACAATATGGGATCTTTCGAAAACCTGTATGGTTTTTCGTTGACTCTGGAATTAACTTCTCAATTTTCCATAGGAAAGGGTTTAAGGTACTGCATTTTAGACATCAAATTCCTATTTGTTGGGGTTGTCCCTATCCTCAGGCATTCAAATTCCGCAACCTAGGGTTCTTTCGCCACCACAATCGTTGCAGTCGCCACCTAAGCTGGTCAACATCGGAGCTCACCGCGTTCAGCTGCCGTGTCTCATCGGGGATCAATACCGCCAATTCTCTATTCATTTGACTCTATGGTTTCCTGACTTAGTTATGTTTAACAAAAGTATTAAAATCCTAGAAATTTATTATCATTATTATTATTTGATTGAGAAATATCGGATGCATGTAGATGCATACACTACTATACTAAAGACCGTGGTTTTCCTGGTTGGACAGCCGTCCGCTTCCTGGGAGCCTATCCCTGTTCGCCACATGCACGGGGTCTATCGATGTGGCCTCCCTTCATTGGCTTGTGTCTTTGGGCCCACTATGCAGGCTTCTTCCTTCGACTTGTTTTTTCTTCATTCCCGTTGCCCTTTCCCGTCGCTAGCCTGTTCAGTGTCTGGTCTTCCCTTCTATTTCTTCTTTCTCCTTGTGGGTTTGCCGGTTGTGCCGGTGAGCACCTTTTCTTCTATGCTCTGAGTACCGCCTGCTCCCGGTGACGAGGTGTGTCCTCGGCAATACCCATAGTTGAGTACCTAGGGTTAGATTTACGAGGTAGAGAACGCGTAGTGCGGGTAGAATCGACGGCTGACAAGCGGGATTTACCCAGGTTCAAGGCCCTCGACTGAGGTAACACCCCTACTTCCTGCATGTCTGTATTTGATTGTGGAATATGATGTGGTTACAAGGGTCCAGCGAGGGTTTGATCTCGCTAGGGTTTGAGAGCTATGGTATTGCGTGTCCTTGATCGGCCACCCTCCCAGCACTTATATAGGGGTTGGGTCTCGGGTACGTAACCGACTTAGACTTTACAAATGAAGAAACTACAACCGACTATGCCTATCTTGGGGAGCAATCTTCGTATTGGGCTTTCCTTGCTAGGCTTTATCGGACTGTTTGACAATTGGGCTTTAGTCATCACGAGCACCAGGTACCCTCATGGTAGGGTACCCGTTTGGTATAACCTCGTCATTAGCCCCCGAGTGCATGGCTGACTCGTAGAATCAGGCAGGGACTCACTCGATAGCGCACGTTCCATGCTTATGCCTATGTTTTTAAGTCTCATATCTTTTATTTCGACTGAGATTTGTGATTTTGACAAAGGATTATAGCTTAGTAGGCCTGGATTTACTCGACTGATCAAGACCAGTTAACTACACATTCGGGCAAAACCTTACTAGCTTTCAATCAAATTCGAGTCCTTGGGCTCGAACCTGGAACATACTGGACAGATTCGACTCAGGCCGTTGAGGTCTTACTGAATCGTTCTGCAGTTACTTATATTCTATCTAGCGCGTCCGCCAGGATTTTCATCATGTCTGCTGACACGGAAAATTTTTAAGGGATCGCACTGCCGGAGTGGCTCTTAGCCCAGCTCGACTGATCAGCGGGTCTTACCTTTGCATTTTTTGCATGCAGCATCCAAGCATCATCGACTGACGCAACTCGGGAATTCTTTGATTTGCTTATGTTTTTTGCTTTTTTGGACTGAGTCGAAGCTTTCATCGACTGTCCTTTTTTGTCTTTGAATCTATCGGGTGCGCGACAGCGCTCCCGATGGGAGTAGCCCCCCCGAGATTGTGCTTTATTACTTGTAATGGAGGATAATCTCAAATTCGTTATATCCTGCGTATGTTAGTCGAAGAAATTCTTGATATGCTCCCGATGGGAGTACTATACTACACTCGATAGACTGTCGAGTACATAACAACATCTTAGTCGACAGACGCTGCATACCTTTCTCTTTGTTTAGTCGAACTGTTCCTTGCTTTCCATACTTTGCTTGACGTCATGCATGACGTTTATGGCGTGCGCGCAGAATTTTGACAAGACGTGTCTCTGTAGGCCCGTTGTCAGGATTTGACCACAGAGGACGCCGCTCTGGTTCTGATTTGACCGGGCATGGCGGAGTTTTCGCGGTGTAATAATAACTTCCTCGTTTTTCGTGCATAGTGGGCGGAGTGTCCTGCGACGGTTGTTCTCCAACCTCGCCACGTGTCTCACAGATCGAACACGGACGCTCGAGATGAGTTTTGCTCTTTGTGGTAAATATAGATCCAATCTCCGAAAAAAAATTACCCTGCCATTTGCTTCCTCTGTTCTCGTCTTCTTCCTTGCGCTCCTTTCTTGCCGCCGTTCCTTAGCACTGCCACACCATCCACTTTTCGCCATGGGGAAGGCCCTGAAGCGTGGTGCTGCCGGAGCTGCGTCCACCGCCGCGGATGCGGTGGACAAGAAGAAGAAAAAGGCTGCTACTGCTTTCGCCGCTGATGCCGGCATCCAGAAGAGCCCTGGAGACTGGATGCGGTCGACGATGACCAAGGCCGGCCTCCAGCAACTCCAGCAGAAAGGACTGCTGCCACCGGAAGAAGAGCTGCAGGCCCGCGCACCCTCCAACAAGGAGGTATTCCCCGAACCTCGCTCTAACGAGCGTGTGTGCTTTGCGGAGTTTTTGCCTCGTGGTTTCTCTATTCCGCTCCATGACTTCGTTCGTGGGTTGATGTACGCCTATGGCGTGCAAATCCACGACTTCACTCCCAATGGGATCTTGCACATTGCTGTTTTTATGGTTTTGTGCGAGTGTTTCTAGGGAGTGTCCCCCAGTTGGCCGCTTTGGAAATCGATTTTCAAATGCGCCACAACTGCGGAGGTGGCCGTCCATTCCCCGTCGGCGGCCTGCTGATCCAAGTGCGGAGCAACGTCAACTACTTCAACCTTATGGTTGTCGACTCCGCTCAAGGATGGCGCAGCCGATGGTTTTATGTGCCAGTCGACCAGGCGGTTAGCCCTGCCTTTGCGGTTCGCAAGCCGCTGCTGAAGACTAAGGCCTGGGACCATCCTCTGTCGACTGAGGAGATTGCGGAGGCGGCGCCCCTTCAGACACATATTAGTGATATGCTTGGCACCGTCTCGGGTATCCAACTCATTGGTACCTTTCTGAAGATGCGGGTATGTCCGCTTCGTCTCCGGGCTCACCCGATGTGGCAATATGAAGGTCCACTCGACGCCACCCGGATGACCCCAGAGGAGCTATCCAAAGAGGAGCTAGACGATCGGGTGAGGTCCATCATGAGTATCAAGGCTACAGAGCCTTGTAAACTTGACGGCCCGATTGCTCCGTTTTCCTCCAACAATCCTTTGCTCGAAGTAAGTATGAACTTTTTTCTTAATGCGTTAGACATTTTTGACGACTGTTTTATGACTGTGAAGCGCTTCTTTTTGATATACACAGGGACACTCGACAGCTTCCACTCTTCCTCCTCTACCCGAAGCGGACCTTCTTTGGAGGCCGAGCTGCAAGATGAGGCTAAGCTGCCCGAGTCCGAACTTCCCTCTGCCCATACCCCACCTGCTGGTACTGTGGGAGAGGCAGGTAACGGAGATGAAGAAGAAGAAGTAGAACAAGCTGTGGATGATGTCGAGCGTTGGGCTGATCCTGAGGCCAGCCCTCGCCGTGTTAAACGCCGGCGCACAGTTGTTTCTGATTCTTCGAGCAGTGAGTCGAAGGAGGGCGATCTGCAAGATGACGTCAACTCGGGTATATCCCCACCTGCCCAGATCTCTCCTTTGGCTGCTCCTCCGCTGGCTTCTCTTCCTCCAACAGCTTCGGGTAGAGCCACTCGCTTTGGAGTTCCGCGCATTGGCGCTGAACCTGATTCTGACAAGATGATCCTGAGTATGTTTTCTTTTATGCTTATCTTTGTTGCTTCTCCTTGTGCTTTTATGATGTTTGCCTTTGATGCTATTACTGTTTTTCTGCGTAGAGATGTGGATAGGCAGCCTTCTCCTCTAGTAACCACAGTTGTATCGACTGTGGTTTCGCCTAAAGTCACTCTGAAGCTTCCTCGCCCACTGCTGACCTGGTGATTCCTGAAGCGACTAAGGATAAGGCCGTTGTGCCTCCGATTGCTGAAGCTTCCACCTCAAAGCCCAAGTCCTGGACTGAGCATGTAAGCTTTCTTTTCTTTGCTATGCATTTGAGTATCAATGCCAGTAACATATGTGACTTGTATGAGTTTTTGCAGCCTATTTTTGCCAATATGGCCACTTGGGGTCAAGCTTACTTTCAGATGGAGCAAGAAAGGGACTCCCTCCTTTCACGCTTGACAGAACTTGCCAGTAAGTGTTTAGTTGATTTATGATCCAGTTGACAACTGCTTTGGGTGTTTGATTTACGTTCGAGTTGTATGCTCCTTCACTCAGGTGACAAGAAATCAGCTGAGAAGGAAATGGAGGATTTGAAGAAACAGGTGAAGGACCTGGAGGAACAGCTCTCTGCCCAACGAGCCAGCTCGAAAAAGACACTTGAAGATGCTCAATCTGCTGCTGCTCTTCACGAAAAAGAGTATGCTGAGCGCCTCCTGACCCTCGTCCAAGCTGCCGGAGGTTAGCCAAAAAATTTCCTCCCTAACACCTTCTTTTGGATTTTGAGTGCCCTCTGCTAATACATTACTATGCTGATTTTTGTGACGGAATCGCTGATATGTTCACTGCATCAGATACTGCGAGTGGACCTTTGCCCCTAGACCAAGTTGTCTCCAAGCTAGAGACTGCGACTGTGAAGGCGAAGGGCACTCTGGATAGCTTAACAAGCACGATGGGCGCTGTTCACTCGGAAGTGCTGCCCTCTGACGCGATTCCTGCGACTGCAGAAGGATTCGCCGAGGCCCTTGGTCCTGGCTCATCTACAATGGCAGAGTTTGCCCGCGAGCTTACGGTACGAGGCTCAGAATATACTCTCAACTTCTGCTAGGACACGGTGTAGTGGCTGAGTATGAGTCTGCTATGTCTGACTTCCCCAAAAAGCCAGATGGAAAGGCAGCTTCTTTCAAGAGCATCAATGACACCGCTGTGCGACTGGCCGAAGCTTGCATATCTACTATGGAGCGCAGATCATCTGCGATTACCGCTCAGTCGCAGGCGCGTAGGTCTAGGTCCGAGTCCGTGTCACGTGCTTAAGATACCAGTTCCTTGCTCTGGCCTGTAAATATAACTCACACGAATTAAGTGTGCTTTTTCTATTTCTTTTGGGGACGAATGTTATGATATGAATATTTGTTTGCTTTGACTGCTTTTCTTGTGCTCCCTTTAATTTGTATCTGTTTCGGAATTTCTGCTCTGTTTTGACCTTTGACAGCCACTTGAACATAACTCGGCCAAGTCCTCAACGCCTTGGGTTGATACTCGATCTCCTGCTCAAGTAAAAAAACGATGCTAGGGTACTAGCTTATGCAAAGAATAAGGTGGTGCAACTGACTCAAGAGCTAAGAAACACTCAAGCCGAGTTGAAAATGCTCAAAGGAAAACCAACAGTCGCCTCCCAGCGAGAGGATTATGTACTCGCCGAAATAGAGATTGTTAACAGTCAGCTGGACGATAAGTATCGCCTTTTTGCGTGATGCGTTAGTGATTAGCATCTTTGTTGTACTTACTTAACTTGCTCTCTGCAGTTTTTGTGCAAAGCTTCAAAGAAGAAGAGGAACGTGTGAATGAACGTCTTGATAATGCGACTGACTACCCTACTACGGGCCGTCAGCACTTTTGGATGGACAGGTATCATGCCCACAAGTTGGCCACGCTGAAGGATCGAGTGTTCCGCTGTGCGATTTTACTCGAGCGATGTAGGGCAGCATTTTTGCGGATCAACTACCACCTGTTTCCCAATGGCCACAGCCTCAAGGGATTCATGCCCTAGTTGATCTCTTTCAATCTGTCGACTCTATCCGAGACGCCATAACTCGAAAGGTTTTGCTTGGAGCTAATGCTGCCCTGGCTTATGTCCGTAGCCGAAAACCAACACTACAGCTTCCTCCACCTGCGATTGGTTCACGGCGTGCTCAACCATGCTTAGACGGGACTGTCGATGCCGCCAACACACTAGTAGAGCGTTTTTTTTTATCAGATAGTTGGCTCAAACTTGCACATGAAGGACGAGCCTATGTAATATTGATTCTTTGTATAGTACAATGTGCATACATGGGCAGCCCCGAGCCTGTCGAGCGGGGTGTTTGCGACAAATGGAGACTTATTTGTGTAATTACCCAGCCCCCGAGCATGTCGAGTGGGTGGTATGTAAATAATATTTTTTGAACTCATGTTTCTTCCAGCCCCCGAGCGTGTCGAGTGGGGTGTGTGAAATTAGCTATGCGTTTTGTTTACTATGAGTTGCTTCCTCATTTCATTTTCGCTTGACACCCAGCCCCGAGTATTCGGACGGGGCGTGATTATGTTATGATTTGTGAGAAAGTTTTATGATTCAGCCCCCGAGTCTTCGGGTATGGAGAAATAAGAAACTATGCAAACAGCTCATAGAGGAACATTTTTCTTTATTCCAAATATAGACCAGCAAGCCGCCTCATTAAAAACCTTCCAGTCCCTTAGGTGCCCTGGTAAGGTTAAAGAGTGTGTCTGAAACCTGCTGGCCTTTTGACATTGTGCTCTTACTACATTCATCGACTAGGAGTCTAAGCGTAGAAGCGAAGCACGAGCGTGCTTTCCTATGCGCTTGGCAGGCTTGTGGATACCCGAACTATCTTTGATGGGTCAGTCGAATGGACTTGGTGCTTCCTTTCATCATCTGTGGCTCTGACCGTCCTATCGACTGCTTGCTTCTTACGCCCAGGCATGAGTGTATGGTCGTTGGTGAGAGAAAGATCTTCAAAGTTTTGCTCCATGCCGAACATCTCTGAGATTTTGCTGAAATCTCGGTCGCAAGCATCGGACCTTTGGAAGTTTCCGTTGACTGTGATGACTCCTTTGGGCCCTGGCATCTTCAACTTGAGATATACGTAATGTGGAACTGCCATAAATCAAGCAAACATTGGGCGTCCCAGTATGGCATGGTATTGTGATTTTCAGTCGACGACTTCAAACTCTATCGAATCTGTGCGGAAGTGAGTAGCGTCGCCAAACGTAACGTCGAGTTGTACTGTGCCTTCTGGGTTGACTGCCTTACCTGGAACGATACCATGGAAAGTATTTGAAGATTTGGGGAGATTTTCGACTGTCTTGTTCATTTTGCGGAGTGTGTCGGAGAAAATGATGTTTATGCCGCTGCCTCCATCCATGAAGACCTTGGTCATGGCGTATCCACCGATTTGAGCGTCGAGTACCAGGGCTGCGTGGCCTGGTCGGTAGACTGCAACTGGATGGTCGTCTCGACTGAAGGTGATTGTAGTATCGGCTCCTTTCAGCAACTCTGGTATAGCTGGTGGCGCCATAACTGCCATGTTTACGTGTCGAGTATGTAGCTTTTGCTGCTTGTTAGAGGGACGTCCTTTTTGGATCATGTACATCTGCCCCTGAGGCTTTGGATATTGCTCCTCCGCTGCTTGCGGTATGTTATGTATGGCTCCTGCCACCTGGCTCCCTGCACTGTGCTGTGGTGGAGGTAATAGCGCGGGGACCGGTTGTGCTGGTGGTGCTGCCACGGGGACTGGCTGAGCAGTCGCAGGTGCGACTCTCCTTGTGTTTATCATGTAATCTATCGCCATTTGATCGAACTGTCTACAGTTTCCCATTGTGTGATTGGAGATGAGTCTTCCATCGTCTCCTTTGAACAGGTGGAGTCTGCAATAGTCATCCATTTTCTCTTCGAATGTCCTATCCGGCCTTGGATCAGTGCGTTTGCGCCACTCTTGCCTTTTGTAGCTACCCGTGCGTTGATCGCGGTCTCGATTGTCCGGCGATCGTCGCTTCGACTGTCCCGGCGATCGTTGCTTCGACTGTCCCGGCGGCTGTCGCTTCGACTATCGCGACGCTTTTCGGGTCGCCTGTCGTCTCTGCCCTGACTATCTTGTGGCTGAGTGAAACCAGCTGCCATGAATTTGACTCTATCATTGTCGCTGTAACGGACTTTGCGTTTGCGCCTTCGATCGTCTTTGTCGCAGTGGTCTCGACTGTCCCTACGATCTTGGCGGCTTCGCGGCGAGACTGGGCGCTTAGCCCGTATGGAATCTTCTCCATCTGCCCACTCAGTTGCTATCTTCATGAGCTCTGATGTGGACATTGGTTTTTGACGACCAAGTGCTTCTCTGAAATCTTCTCGAAAGACTCCTTGGGTGAAGACATCCACAGCTCTGTCTTCGGAGATTGTGCCTATGGAGTTGCGGATGGTTGTCCATCTTCTGATGTATGCTCTCAAGGTCTCATCCCACCTCTGCGTGCAGGCCTGTAGTTCTGCGAATGTTTTGGGCCTTTCACATAAAGGGTCGAAATATTTGATGAAATCTTCCCGGAATCGGTCCCAGGAGTCGTATGTTCCTTCAGGTAGAGCTTTGAGCCAGTCGCGTGCTGTGCCTTCGAGCATCAGCTGTATGTACTGCAACGCTGTTGTAGTTGTTCCTCTTTGACACACGACTGCTAACTTATAGTCCTCGAGCCACCCCGATGGCTCTTGCCTGCAGCTGAACTTCGGCGTTGCGGATAAGCTGAATTTTTTGGGCATCTTGGCTTCGCGGATGCGTCGAGTGAAGCATCGAGCTCCACATGGCCCTGTGTCGCGATTGTCTCCTGAATCGCTGCTATCCGACCTTTTGGACCTACTCCGTGATCGACGGTGATATGAGTCTCTTCTTGCGCTACTCCCAAGAGGGCTGCGACTGCGACGGTCTCGCGATGTGTGCCGTGAGCGGCTCCTGCTGCGCTCTCTGCCCTTCTCCGTTTGGAGTCCTTTTGCTGCGAGTGCTAGTGCTTTCATCTGCTGTTGATGTGCGACTGTGGCTGGGTCACCTGCCGGAGGTGCCGTTGCTCTTAAGTATGCTCCGATTTGCAGCAAGGCTCCTTCAGCTGTTTTGGGTACGAGCACCCCATCTGCGTCTAATGTCATGAACGAGTGTTCTAAGTTGCGAGTGACGCCCGATCTTTCTCCTTCTGGGATGTTTGCGAATCGCGATCTGTGCCTTGGCTCCGTTGCCCTGTGGAGCCGAGGGATAGTTGCCTTCTCCTTGCACTCGAGTTACTGGCTTGCTTTCTGCGCTCTTCGAGTGTTGCCCTGTACTGATTCAGGCACAACGTCTCTTGCCAGTTGAAGTAGTTGTACGCCATCATCTCTTCCGGGGTTGCATCTGCGGGCATCATTGTGCACGCCTTGATGACATTGTCCACCTTTGCTGCTATCTCGGCTGTGATGGTCAATGTTGATACGCCATCTGGTAATGTGACCGTGCACGGGAATTCCGTGGGTCTTCGACTGGCTGATGTTGTCGATGTTTCTGCGATGATCGCGGCGTAGACCTGGCGAGGTATGATCGGAGGACAGGTGTATGTACTATCTATGCCAGTCATGGATTCAGCTTCCTCATCTAGGCTCATGTCAAAGTTACTGCTTTTGCTGATCTGTGCGTCGGTATCGACGTATGCTTCGAATGTATGCTCAGGATTGTTTCTGCTGTTGGAGAGGAACTCTTGATCTGCTTGGATCTCTGGTCCGTCGAAATCGGCGAGACAGATGTTGTCGTTTGCTTCTTCAGAGTGCATGTAGTCGAGGATCATGTCACGTGATTCGGCGTCTTCGACTGTACTAACCTGATAGGTGGACTGTACTCCATCGTCTGCGAACTCTTTTGCTATGAGCTCGTCGATCTCCCTTGTTGACATGGATGAGGCTGGGGATCCTAGCGGCGAGATCGAGTCGATCTATGGTGAAGCTGCTTCCATAGCTGCTGGCATAGTCGAAGGAGCGTCGAGTGTCTCCACCGTGATTGGATCTGTCAAGTCCTGCACACCAAACTTGTCGACGAAAAAATTGTGTTTTCCAACGATTAGATCCAAACCTGAGTCGAGGCCGGCAAAGGCCTCTTGAGCTTCTGGCGAGTATGACTTGATCCGTTTTGGTGATGCGATCTTTGAAACTGGCGAGTGATCGCCCGATGATCCGATGTTAGTCGAGCTTGCCGGCGAGTTGCCGTTTGCAGATGGAACCGGCGAGACTGTGAATCCAACACTACATGTTCCCACAGACGGCACCAATTGACGAGGTGTGTCCTCGGCAATACTCATAGTTGAGTACCTAGGGTTAGATTTACGAGGTAGAGAACGCGTAGTGCGGGTAGAATCGTCGGCTGACAAGCGGGATTTACCCAGGTTCAGGGCCCTCGACTGAGGTAACACCCCTACTTCCTGCCTGTCTGTATTTGATTGTGGAATATGATGTGGTTACAAGGGTCCAGCGAGGGTTTGATCTCGCTAGGGTTTGAGAGCTATGGTATTGCGTGTCCTTGATCGGCCACCCTCCCAGCACTTATATAGGGGCTGGGTCTCGGGTACGTAACCGACTTAGACTTTACAAATGAAGAAACTACAACCGACTATGCCTATCTTGGGGAGCAATCTTCGTCTTGGGCTTTCCTTGCTGGGCTTTATCGGACTGTTTGACAATTGGGCTTTAGTCATCACGTGCACCAGGTACCCTCATAGTAGGGTACCCGTTTGGTATAACCTCGTCACCGGTCTTCCCGGTTGCTACCGGTCTCCCTTTTAGTATCTTTTTTCTTTTCTCTTCAGCTTTGTGGTGTTTGCTTAGGTTGCTTGGTTGTTGTTTTCTGGTGATGTGTTCCTCTTGCTAGCCATGGGTTTGTTTGGTCTACCTCTTGGATATCTTGTGTTCCACGTAGCTCCTTTTGTGTTTTTTCTTTTTCTTTTTCCATTGCGTTTTTTTAGTTCTTTGCTTTGTTTTGCTTATTTCCGGTTCACTTGGTTTCTCGTACCTTCGTGCTTTGGTTTCTTGTTCCTTCGTGCTTCATTTTTGTTGTTCTTCATGTTTTGTCGTCCATTCTTTCTACAGTAATAATTTCTTCCTTGTTTTGTTGTATCCTTCTGCTTGTTCTTGCTGCTCTCCTGTTTTCGGTGTTCCTTTTGTGTTATCGTTCATTCTTTTTGTGTTATTGCTCATGGGTTCTTTGTTGCAATCTGTTCCTGGTGATGCTTCTTCGTCTGCTCGTCGTTGTAGCATCTGTCTTGGCAAGCAGCCGATCGTCTCGTTCGATGCTTTCTGCTGTACCCTTCATTATGTTTCATTGCAGTGTGTTGTGCTTGATTTTCAGTTGGTTACTCTTGGAGCTGCTTCTTCGGTGAGTTCTTCGAGTGTTGCTGTTGTTCCTTCTTCCTCTTTCGTGACTCCCCCGCCTATGGATGGTAAGATTGGTTGTTTTTCTTTTCCTTTTTCTTTGTTCGTCTGAAGGTTTTTGTTGTTCCCTTTATCGGTTAATGTTGGGTTGTTGTAACAGCCCAAAGCTGAGAACCTAAAAACCTGTGTAATTTTTCCACTTTTGTGTTAATTGCATCATGGCATCAGTTGTTCAATTGCTCATGTTGGAACAAGGATTTGGGAAACAAAGTAAAACAAAGGGGAACCAAAGCCCTAGTTGATTTCAAACAACTTAAACACAAATGAGTTTGTTGTGACAAAACCAATCAACTAAACTGCCATATTTGTCAAGGAAGTTCCAAGAGTTCAAAATTGGTATTTTTGCACTTGCATCAAAATTCTAAAGGAATATCATTTTGGAATTTAACAAAATGCCATAATTAAATCCCATGAACAAATGTTGTCCAAACTATTTTATTTTGAAGCCCCAATTTTTGTGTAGTTCTACTCAATATGGGGAGGCTCCCCAATTTTTCTCAATTTTTTATAAAATGTTTTGGTGCCTAAATTAATTCAGGAAAGGCTACTGGATTTTAAAAAGAAACAGCAAAGGGACTTGTTTGTGATGGCCGAAAAAGTTCCAGGGGGGTTTTCGCGAAATCTTCATCTTCCTCGTCTGTAGCGACGAGGCCGCTGTGCTCCCGCCGGACCACCTCGCCGCCCTGCCACCGACGCCGCGCCGGGGCCCCCTCTGCCTCCACTTGCAAGGAGAGCATGCAGCCACCGAGCCCACCTGCTCCCTCCCTCGATTTCTCTCCCCGTTCCCCTCTTCCTCGTCTCCCTCCGCACGGACGGACCGCGCCGCCGTCGCGACGCATCGCCGCCGTTTCCAGCCGCCCCAAGCAGCGTGAAGGCCGCCAATCTCTTCGCAGTGTCCTCCTCTACCTCCCTGCCAACGGAATCGAGCCGAGGCGCGAGGAGTTGACACCGCCGTGCTCGACTTGTTGAACTTCGGCCGAAGCTCCTCCGCGGTCGCCGCGGACGAATTCGCCGCAGTCACAACTCCTCCGACCTCGCCGTCTTCGCTAGCGTGCTCAGGGTGAGCGTCCCGTCCTCCGTGACCCCTTCTCCCCTCTCCCTCCCGCGCTAGCGCGTGTTCCGCGCCGCAGTCGCCGTCGCCGTAGCTCCGCTCCGTCGAGTTGACATATCGGTGAAAAACCGGATTTTTCCGGATACTCTACCGGAATAAGAAAAATGGTACTGGACTCGACACATCCTAGCCCGGAATACAACCGGAAATGAACCGGAAATATTTCCGGATTAATTTCTCCCGGTGAAAAATCCGGAAGTTTCGGACTGACATCCGGATTGCTGTACTGATTTGGTTTTTCTGTTTTCTTTTCACCCCTCTATCTATAAATGGTATAAATATTTATATTGTTGTTAAATAAATCATCAAAAGGTCATATCATCAAAAGAAATTTATAAACAAAATAACTTTTTATCGGTGCATCAGAAACATGCGTGTAATATACCAAAATGTCCAGAAAATTATGAATAAACCTTTAAAGTAAATATCATGCATATTTGATCACAATTGAAATACGGTACTTCTAGTAATATTAAAATCATTAAGTTAAATATGGGGTGTACTCCATCCGGTTGGAGTATTTATTTCTCGCGCCCCATTTAAATTGCTAGATAGCTCAAATAAATTCGGTACCTTAAAGGACATGTCATCATGTGTTTGCGCATTGCACCGGTGTTATCTGTGGTTTTGATTGTTCCTCTCCGGTATTGTTTGTGCATCGGTAGATCAAGGAGTGGAAGTGACACCGCAGTCTCGTGACGACCCGTATTACCAGCCGAATCAACAAGGCAAGCGTAATCCCCCTCTGAGCATATCTTATCCTATGTTTCCGCAAATATTTTCTCCACTATAATATTGCATGCGGTTCTAAATGTCAATTTTCTTGGATTAGAGTATCCTATAGTTGCATTAAGTTTCCGATGCCAATATCTGTTTCCCTCCTATTATCCATAGGTTTGTATTGTTGGCCTGAGATACTTAACTATGCAATGTTGATGCTTAGCCATGCTTAGTTAAATGTTTATCCGTCCGATATATATGCATGTTGGGAACAGGTGTGAAATGTTGGATGATGGTGGAGAAATTGTGGTGACAGGTAATAAAATGCTTAAAGGTGGGGATGAGAGGCCACTGTGGTTGTGGTGCTTTGTCTCGTTCTCGCCGCCTAGGTGCGAGTTCTTTACCTCTTGAACCAAGACTGAGCGTGCAACCATGCGTGAGGCCTATGCATTTGCAGGAACCCTCATAGACTAAATAACTCGGCGGGGCTAGCCAGGGTCCTCTAGTTGGCTTCCATTTGCGCGTGCGTGATGATGGTGGTATGAACTGGGATGAGGATGGTGGTGTTAGGAAAATGAGTGGCCGGCAGGGTGTTGGATCCGCTGCTCCGTCCTCACTGATGATCCTGGAAAGTCCTTAACGAGGGAGAAGTCGACACCGCTCCCACCCAGCCGGCTCTCCAAGGAAGAGAGCTAAAAGCTAGGTAATGGGCCGGACGGTACGCGTGGCAAACATTGTACACCCCTGCAGGGTTAAATCTTTTCGAAAAGCCGTGTCCGCGGTTATGGACGAACTTGGGAAGTGAAGGTAAGATCATAGAATAACTTGAACGGAATGATTAAAAACTGGGTACTAAGGTACCACTCAAGAATGCAAGGTGAGCTTCCTCGAGGGTGATTCGGGGAGGTGCCTTTGATGAACAGGTACAGTGGTTGATGATGAGAAAGTGATCGAGAAAGAGTACTTCTTACCCTTTTGAAAATACTCTGAATAGTCGATGCCATTGAGTTATGTTTTCATAAATAAAATCAGCTTTATGCAAAACAGCCATAAAACCTTGAAAGCCTCATCGAGCTAAAGCTCTTATATAATCTTGCGAGTTCGTCGAACTCAACGTCGTTTGTTTTGTTTCAGAGGAGGACTTCACCGACCTCGAAGGTGGGTTCTTTGTGGACGTCGACGAGTAGTCTGGGGTTCCCAGGTGGCAGCTTGGGACATCCCGGAACAGCTGGCGCTGGATGTTTATCTGTAGGCCTCTTAGGCCATAATTTGGTTCTTGTTGTTTAGAACAACCTAATTCGCTTCCGCATGTTGTAATGTTGGGTCTGTGACCTCTGGTTGTAATTTGCTATCTTTCTCTATTATAAGAGTTGAACTATATGATTTGTGTCGTAGAGTCTGTGATGTGCCAGTTGTTCCACAAGTCTTGATCTCTCTATTATACATTGAGGGTTGTGCCTGTGTTAAGGCATCAATCGGGGTGTTGCGTTGCCGATGATCCATTCCGAGCAACGCCTGCCAAAGGTTTTGGCCGGGGATTGGTAAACCCGTAACCTCCGGTTGTATCGCTTAACCGGTGACACACAGCATCACTGTATAACAGTCGGGTCGGGGCGCCACAAGTTGGTATCAGAGCAGTACTGCCTGTAGGAAACCCTTCTACTGGTCGACGTTGAGTCTAGTGTTTGTGAAAATATTTTTAACCTAAAAATGAGTTGTGAAAACCATCTTAGGATTCTTTTTACTCCTTATCTGGTTACCCTCTAATCTCGGAGCAATCTTACCTCGATTTGAGTTAAAGTTTTACTCTCCTGTCTTTAAAATTAGAAACGTGGGTGGGTTCGACCTTTAGTGTTATGTGTCACGTTGCTCCCGCTGCGTTGCAATCCAAATCAACTCAGATGTTGTTACCTACGACAATCATTTGATCCTCTTGGGTTTTAACCCAGGACTTGAACATAAGGTCCCGGATTGTGCCAACTAGAGTGTGTTGAATATGGTTCTTAACTCTCGCTAGTAGCACATGATGCTGATCTTTGACCCAAGTTCTATCTTGTTGATTCCTTGTTTTGTTACACAATGTATTATCGTCCCTAGTCTGTGTACTTGAGTAGACGCTAATGCTATTGTTCGACCATTCGGAGAAAGATACTAACTGTGTCATTGTCAAATCTCCAGAATGGCTCGAGGAGGCCGCGGAGGTCGCGGTAACCACAACGATGATGAGGATGATCTGCCGCCACCACCCTCGATGGCTCAGGTCTTGATGGCCATTGAGGAGAACCGTGGGCGCAATGAGCGCTGCTGAGCAGTTGGTGCAGCAGAATGCACAGAGGAACGAGTGCAACACTCTCACTGAGTTCCTGCGCTCGCAGCCACCCACTTTGCTGATGCTAAGGAGCCACTGGAAGCTGATGATTGGCTTCGTGCTTGGAGCGCAAGTTCTCCGCGCTGCATGTCCCAGTGGCTGAGCAAGTCAACTTTGCCACCTACCTCTTGGTTGGTGCGCTGGCTGTTGGTGGGAAAGCCATGTGGCTTTGTTTCCAGCCAACCATGTCTTCACTGGGCTGATTTCCGCACTGCCTTCCGTGCGGAGTACATTCCCCAGCCGATCATGGATTGAAGAGGAGGGAGTTCCTGGATTTGCAACAGGGACGGATGGACCTCCGCACTTATGGTCGTGAGTTCAACCATCTCTCTCGTTACGCCCCAAGGGACGTGACCAATGATGCTGACAAGCAAGAGCTGTTCCGCAAGGGTCTACTCCGCAGCTCCGCTATGAGTTGTTGCCCTTCAGGTTCCAGACCTATCAGGAGCTGTTCAACCAGGCTTTACTCTTGAGCAAGGAAGAAAGGAACTTGAGGCTTCCAAGAGGCCCGCACACGGGGACCACCAGAGTTCCTCGGGTTCTGAGAGCAAGAAGCGCAGGGTGTTTGTCCCTACAGCGCGTACCTCGTGCTCCATTCATGCCGAGAGCCGCAGGATACAGGCCACCACCTCCGCGCCCCACTACTTCGACACTTGGGGTAGGCGGAGTGGGTACCGTCCTATGCTACCTGCTCCACCTGGACTCACTTGCTACACCTGTGGCCAGGCTGGCCACTACTCCAGGGAGTGCCCCCAGAAGGCACCTCTCGCGATAACTCCTGCACGAGCCCCTGCCACTCCAGCTGGCAAGGCTGGACCTATTGTGCGTGGTCGCCTGAACCACATCTCTGCTGAAGAAGCTGAAGAGGACCCCGGCGTTCTCATGGGTGAGTTACGAATCAACAACAATCTTGCTACAGTTTTGTTTGATTCTGGAGCATCGCATTCATTCATATCCATAGCTTTTGCAAAAGACCACAAAATACCGTTGAGAAAATGAGCGTCCCTTGGTGATCTCCACTCCTGGCTCCAAATGGCAAACCGATGGGGTTACTCCTGAGGTCCAGATTACTATCGGTTACTCTCTTTCCTTTCGCTTTGGTAGCTCTGAGTCAATGGCATTGATGTCATACTGGGCATGAACTGGCTAGAAATACCGGGCTAATCTCGACTGTGCTGCCAAGACCATTACCGTGACCACTCTTCCGGTGACATTGTTGAGTATTGGTCTGCACTATCAAGACCTCCATCTTCAGTCATACCCAACTCACCTGAGATTCTCCTTTGCTTTATGGAAGGCGAATCCCCTCCTGAAATCCAGGACATACACGTGGTGTGTGACTTCCCGGATGTGTTCCCGGAAGAATTGCCTGGCATGCCTCCTGACCGAAGTGTGGAGTTTGTCATAGATCTACTTCCCGGTACGCTCCAATTTCCAAGAAGCCCTACCGTATGCCGGTGGAAGAGTTGGCTCTGTTGAAAGAGCAAATTGATCAGCTGTTAGCGAAGGATTTCATCCAGCCTAGCAGTTCACCTTGGGGTTGTCCGGTACTCTTTGTCAAGAAGAGGGATTCTACCGTGCCTCGTCTAGTCTCTGACTATAGACCGTTGAATGCGGTGACAATCAAGAACAAGTATCCTATTCCTCGCATCAATGATCTGTTGGATCAGTTAGCTGGTGCAACGGTATTCTCCAAGATGGATCTGAGGTCAGGATACCATCAGATCAAATCAGAAAGGAGGATATCCAAAGACGGCATTTGTTACTCGTTATGGCTCATATGAGTATACCGTCATGTCCTTTGGTCTCACAATGCTCCAGCTACTTTCATGAGGCTCATGAACTCCATCTTCATGGATTATCTTGACAAGTTTGTCGTCATTTACATCGATGACATCCTCATTATTCCAAAACCAATGAAGAGCATGGAACATCTTCGTTTGGTTCTGACACGACTTCGAGAACACCGCCTCTATGCCAAGTTCTCCAAGTGTGAGTTTTGGTTGGATAATCTTGTCTTCCTTGGTCATGTGATATCCGCTAATGGTGTGGCTGTCATTCCTGACAAGATTCAGTCCATTTTGGATTGGAAAACTCCAATGTCAGTCAAGGACATCGTAGCTTTCTCGGATTGGCGGGTTACTACCGCCGATTCATCGAAGGTTTCTCCAAGATAGCCAAGGCCCTGACTGACCTTCTCAAGAAGGATAAAAAGTTGTATGGTCGGCCGAAGCTGAAGAGAGCTTCAAAACACTGAAAGCCAAACTCACGTCCGCTCCTGTGCTTGTCCTGCCGGACACAGCAAGGATTTCGTCGTCTTCTGTGACGCCTCTCTGCAAGGCTTGGGCTGTGTGCTAATGCAAGATGGCCATGTGGTGGCTATGCTTCTCGCCAACTTAAGCCGCATGAGCACAACTACCCAACTCATGATCTAGAACTTGCCGCGTGGTCTATGCTTTGAAGCAATGGAGACCATACCTGTTTGGTAACCGTTGCGAGATCTTCTCGGATCACAAGAGTCTGAAGTACCTCTTCACCCAGCCGGATTTAAATCTCAGGCAAAGGCGTTGGTTGGAGTTAATCAAGGACTATGATGTGAGTCTGAACTATCAACCCGGCAAAGCAAACGTCGTGGCTGACGCGCTAAGTCGGAAGTCCTATTGCAACAATCTGATGATTGAGAGGCCCAACCTGCCCTTCATGAAGAGTTCGCCCGTTTGAACCTGGAAATTGTTCCCTCTGGCTACCTTGCAAATCTGGAGATCAAATCTACTCTTGTGGACCAGATTAAGGATGCTCAAAGCGTGACAAGGGTATTCTAAAAATCAAGGAGAACATTGCTAGCGGGAAGGCCAAATGTTTTTCTGTCAATGAATCGGAGTTGTTTATTTTGGTGACCGCTTGGTGGTGCCAAAGAAACGAAAATTGAGGGAGCTGATCCTCCAAGAAGCTCATGAATCTCCTCTCTCTATTCATCCCGGTAGTACCAAAATGTACCAAGACCTTCGACCACAATTCTGGTGGACTCGGATGAAAGGGAAATTGCCAAGTATGTTGCTGAATGCGACACTGTCGACGGGTAAAGGCTGAACATCAAAGGCCTGCCGGCACTCTTCACCCTATTGCTATTCCCGAGTGGAAATGGGATGAAATTGGTATGGACTTCATTACTGGTCTGCCGAAGTCTCCAAAGGGAATGATGCCATTTGGGTCATCATTGATCGACTATCAAAAGTGGCTCACTTCCTCCCGTTCGTGTGGACATTACAGCTGCCAAGTTGGCAGACCTGTATACCTCTCGTATCGTCGTCCTTCACGGCATTCCCAAGAAGATAATTTCTGATCGTGGAAGCCTATTCACCTCCAAGTTTTGGACTAGTTTCCAAACTGCTATGGGAACCGTCTCAACTTCAGCACCGCTTCCATCCTCAAACTGATGGTCAGACCGAGAGAGTGAACCAAGTTTTGGAAGACATGCTTAGGGCATGTGTAATCTCTTTTGGCAAGGATTGGGAAAAGTATCTCCCTTTCGCGGAGTTCTCCTACAACAATAGCTATCAAGCTAGTCTGGGCATGGCTCCATTTGAGGTTCTCTATGGAAGAAAATGCCGCACTCCTCTAAATTGGTCGAGACCGGAGAGAGGGCACTCTTTGGTCCAGATATTATCAATGAAGCTGAGGAGAAGGTTAGAATCATATAGAGAATCTGAAGATTGCTCAGTCTAGGCAGAAGAGCTACTATGACAAGCATCATCAGGAGGTTCACTATGAAATTGGTGATAAAGCATCTCCGTGTCTCTCCCCTTCGTGGCGTTCGCCGCTTCGGTATCAAAGGGAAATTGGCACCTCGCTATGTTGGCCCTTTCACCGTTCTGGCCAAGCGAGATCTTTCTTATAAGTTGGAGTTACCGGTCATCTTCCCAAATGTACATGATGTGTTTCATGTCTCCCAACTTCGCCGTGTTTTAAGGATCCTATCCATGGGGTCAATCATGAGGAGCTGGATCTCCAGGAAGATCTCACTTATCGCGAGCATCCTATCCGTGTCCTGGATGAAGCCGAAAGAAAGACCCGTAACAAGACTACCAAGTTCCTCAAATTCAGTGGTCTCACCATTCCGAGGAAGAAGCAACTGGGAAAGAGAGTCTAGTCTTCGTGAGGAGTATCCCGACTTCTTTCTGCAACCTTAGAATCTCGGGACGAGATTCCTGTAAGTGGGGTAGAGTTGTAACAGCCCAAAGCTGAGAACCTAAAAACCTGTGTAATTTTTCCACTTTTGTGTTAATTGCATCATGGCATCAGTTGTTCAATTGCTCATGTTGGAACAAGGATTTGGGAAACAAAGTAAAACAAAGAGAAACCAAAGCCCTAGTTGATTTCAAACAACTTAAACACAAATGAGTTTGTTGTGACAAAACCAATCAACTAAACTTCCATATTTGTCAAGTAAGTCCCAAGAGTTCAAAATTGGTATTTTTGCACTTGCATCAAAATTCTAAAGGAATATCATTTTGGAATTTAACAAAATGCCATAATTAAATCCATGAACAAATATTGTCCAAACTATTTTATTTTGAAGCCCCAATTTTTGTGTAGCTTCTACTCAATATGGGGAGGCTCCCCAATTTTTCTCAAATTTTTATAAAATGTTTTGGTGCCTAAATTAATTCAGGAAAGGCTGCTGGATTTTAAAAAGAAACAGCAAAGGGACTTGTTTGTGATGGCCGAAAAAGTTCCAGGGGGTTTTCGCGAAATCTTCATCTTCCTCGTCTGTAGCGACCGAGGCCGCTGTGCTCCCGCCGGACCACCTCGCCGCCCTGCCACCGACGCCGCGCCGGGGCCCCCTCTGCCTCCACTTGCAAAGAGAGCATGCAGCCACCGAGCCCCACCTGCTCCCTCCCTCGATTTTCTCCCCGTTCCCCTCTTCCTCGTCTCCCTCCGCACGGACGGACCGCGCCGTCGTCGCCGACGCATCGCCGCTGTTTCCGGCCGCCCCAAGCAGCGTGAAGGCCGCCAATCTCTTCGCAGTGTCCTCCTCTACCTCCCTGCCAACGGAATCGAGCCGAGGCGCGAGGAGTTGACGCCGCCGTGCTCGACTTGTTGAACTTCGGCCGAAGCTCCTCCGCGGTCGCCGCGGACGAATTCGCCGCAGTCACGCCTCCTCCGACCTCGCCGTCTTCGCTAGCGTGTTCAGGGTGAGCGTCCCGTCCTCCATGACCCCTTCTCCCCTCTCCCTCCCGCGCTAGCGTGTTCCGCGCCGCAGTCGCCGTAGCTCCGCTCCGTCGAGTTGACATATCTGGTGAAAAACCGGATTTTTCCGGATACTCTACCGGAATAAAAAAACGGTACTGGACTTATACCTGGGCATGGGCAGCCCGGCCGGATGGCCCGACGCGACCGGCCCGAAAATGTCGGGCCGGGCCGGGCTTGCACATCGGGCCGGGCTCGGGCCTGGAAATCGGGCCCGATACATAGGTCGGGCCGGGCTCGGGCCTAGCAAAAACAGAAAATCAGGAAGGGTCGGCCGGGCCTGTCGGGCTTTATCGGGCTTTGTCGGGCTCGGGCCGGGCTCGGGCCGATTTCTGCAGCCCGATTGTCGGGCCGGGCTGGGCTCAGGCCTGGACTTTTCTGCATCGGGCTTTTTTAGGCCCGGCCCGAGCCCGCCCGGCCCAAAAAATGCTCAGGTATAACTGGACTCGACACATCCTAGCCCGGAATACAACCGGAAATATTTCCGGATTAATTTCTCCGGTGAAAAATCCAGAAGTTTCCGAACTGACATCCGGATTGCTGTACTGATTTGGTTTTTCTGTTTTCTTTTCACCCCTCTATCTATAAATGGTATAAATATTTCTATTGTTGTTAAATAAATCATCAAAAGGTCATATCAACAAAGGAAATTTATAAACAAAATAACATTTTATCGGTGCATCAGAAAAATGCGTGTAATATACCAAAATGTCCAGAAAATTGTGAATAAACCTTTAAAGTAAATATCATGCATATTTGATCACAATTGAAATACGGTACTTCTAGTAATATTAAAATCATTAAGTTAAATATGGGGTGTACTCCCATCCGGTTGGAGTATTTATTTCTCACACCCCATTTAAATTGCTAGATAGCTCAAATAAATTCGGTACCTTAAAGGGACATGTCATCATGTGTTTGCGCATTGCACCGGTGTTATCTGTGGTTTTGATTGTTCCTCTCCGATATTGTTTGTGCATCAGTAGATCAAGGAGTGGAAGTGACACCGCAGTCTCGTGACGACCCGTATTACCAGCCGTATCAACAAGGCAAGCGTAATCCCCCTCTGAGCATATCTTATCCTATGTTTCCGCAAATATTTTCTCCACTATAATATTGCATGCGGTTCTAAATGTCAATTTTGTTGGATTAGAGTATCCTATAGTTGCATTAAGTTTCCGATGCCAATACCTGTTTCCCTCCTATTATCCATAGGTTTGTATTGTTGGCCTGAGATACTTAACTATGCAATGTTGATACTTAGCCATGCTTAGTTAAATGTTTATCCGTCGATAGATATGTCATGTTGGGAACAGGTGTGGAAATGTTGGGATGATGGTGGAGGAAATTGTGGTGACAGGTAATAAAATGCTTAAAGGTGGGGATGAGAGGCCACTGTGGTTGTGGTGCTTTGTCTCGTTCTCGCCGCCTAGGTGCGAGTTCTTTACCTCTTGAACCAAGACCGAGCGTGCAACCATTGCGTGAGGCCTATGCATTTGCAGGAACCCTCATAGACTAAATAACTCACGCGGGACTAGCCAGGGTCCTCTAGTTTAAGCTTCCATTTGCGCGTGCGTGATGATGGTGGTATGAACTGGGATGAGGATGGTGGTGTTAGGAAAATGAGTGGCCACGGGCAGGTGTTGGATCCGCTGCTCCGTCCTCCACTGATGATCCTGGAAATTCCTTAACGAGGGAGAAGTCGACACCGCTCCCACTCAGCCGGCTCTCTAAGGAAGAGAGCTAAAAGCTAGGTAATGGGCCGGACGGTACGCGTGGTAAAATTGTACACCCCTGCAGGGTTAAATCTTTTCGAAAAGCCATGTCCGTGGTTATGGACGAACTTGGGAAGTGAAGGTAAGATCATAGAATAACCTGAACGGAATGATTAAAAACTGGGTACTAAAGGTACCACTCAAGAATGCAAGGTTAACTTCCTCGAGGGTGATTCGGGGAGGTGCCTTTGATGAACAGGTACAGTGGTTGATGATGAGAAAAGTGATCGAGATAAGAGTCACTTCTTACCCCTATTGAACATACTCTGAATAGTCGATGCCACTGAGTTATGTTTTCATAAAGAAAATCAGTTTTATGCAAAACAGCCATAAAACCTTGAAAGCCTCATCGAGCTAAAGCTCTGTATATAATCTTGCGAGTTCGTCGAACTCAACGTCGTTTGTTTTGTTTCAGAGGAGGACTTCACCGACCTCGAAGGTGGTTCTTCATGGACGTCGACGAGTAGTCTGGGGTTCCCAGGTGGCAGCTTGGGACATCCCGGAACAGCTGGCGCTGGATGTTATTTGTAGGCCTCTTAGGCCATAATTTGGTTCTTGTTATTTAGAACAACCTAATTCGCTTCCGCATGTTGTACTGTTGGGTCTGTGACCTCTGGTTGTAATTTGCTATCTTTCTCTATTATAAGAGTTGAACTATAATGCTTTGTGTCGTAGAGTCTGTGATGTGACAGTTGTTCCACAAGTTTTGATCTCTCTATTATACATTGAGGGTTGTGCCTGTGTTAAGGCATCAATCGGGTGTTTGCGTTGCCGATGATCCATACCGAGCAACGCCTGCCAAAGGTTTTGGCCGGGGATTGGTAAACCCGTAACCTCCGGTTGTATCGCTTAACCGGTGACACACAGCATCACTGTATAACATTCGGGTCAGGGCGCCACAGTTGTTATGCTTGATTTTCACTTGATTGTTTCTGCAGGAGCTTCTTTTATGGGTTCTTTGAGTGGTACTGCTGCTCCTTCTGGTTCTTTCGTGCCCCATCGACGTGTCTGTCGACGGTGAGATTGGTGGGTTTCTTTTTTTTCTTCTTCATATTTTTTATGTATATTAGGATGATCTTCTTTAATTATTCACGATGCCCATGCTCCTAGATTCTGTTTTCTCATGGTTTGTTGTCTATACATTTCAAACTACAACAACTTTTTGGACTTTGTCTTGGCAGGAGGATAGCCTACTCCAACTTGTTTGGGAAAAAAGGCTTTGTTGTTGTTGTTGTTGTCTTGGCAGGAGGATGTTCATCATATACTAATTTGCTTACTTTTCATTTTGCATGGTCCTGATTTTCATTAAACCTGCCAAATTCTATCAAAGAAACTATTCTGTCACCTTGACAACAACTGAAGCTTTGTTGAGGGAAGCAACATCTGCTGCCGTAAGATAAGATTTGCAAATTCCAAATAGCTATTTCTTTATGTTATTTAACATTTACTTATTCCATCACTATAGAACTAAGTTCTCCAAAAAATTCGTGTATGGTGATGTTCCATTATCTCCACTCTGGTGCTATCTTGTAAAAAAAAATCAGTAGTAGCCAAGTGCAGACAATGGAGTGGGAACTAATGGTGCTTGCAGTAGAGACTTACGTTGCTAAGGTATGGTGATTTCAGTTGAGCACCACAATGTTCGCTGAAATGTCTAGATAGTGATTTTCCCTTCCAATGTTCATTTATTTCATATTAGAAAACATGGCATCTTGGATCTCTTCTAACAAAAAACAACCCCCCCCCCCCCCCCCCCCCCCCCCCCCCCCCCCCCCCTCCTCCCATAATGCCACTATTCTATTTACTACACACATCAGCAGGGTATTTGATCTGCAGTTGTCATGCAATGAATAATATCGTATTTCTGGTTCCATGCATAAGAAGCTTAACAAGTAAAATTACCATGTGAAAAATACATGTGATCACTATATAGAATATGGAAATTCTAATCATTCGAAATGGTAGGAGACAGGCCATAATGGAGCGTGTGGTGTTGTAGTGAGGATACAAAGCACGATGTTTCCAGGTGAGCTCCCCGAATTCTACATGGTCGATTCTAGGTTATCCTGTGGTTGTACCTTCTACACATTTTCTAGATTTTGCCTCCATAAACATTAGATGGTGTTTATATTTTAATTATAATGCTCAGAAACTTGGCGTGCCTAATGCATTTTGGTGTCAAATAATTGTGCAGAATATTTTGCTTGCTACAATGTAAACATTTTTAGCATGGATAGCATGGTACCAGCTATCTACCAAGCTAGAGAGATCTCCAACCCTAAAACAGTACTCCAAGTGCTTTAAAATACTGAAGAAGGTGCATAAATTATGGGCAAGCTGGTAAAAACAATTAACTTTAAGCATTTAAGTACTCCTATTGAAATGAACAAATGCTCATTTTAAGTACTCCATCAGATAAGGTTGAGAGATAAATTTTCCAATTGCGGTAACACCAATCACATGGAGGCAACTACTGTGATGAACTATCATACTCATACAGAATAGTTATTACCACTAAGGTTAATTCTTGTCATTAACCAGTGAAAAGAGATTTCTTTGATAATAATGGTCTACTTATGAGGTGAACTTACCCATTCAGTTAGGAACTGTTGTCCCTTCATTCTGTTAATGTCGACAACCTCTTGCACCCAGTGACAAGTTACACCAGAACTACCCCAAATGAGTAGATATGAGCCTTCTCAGTTATTTGCCCATTGTGGGCATGTTCATGTGCCAGAAAACTGCATAATGAAAAAAGAGACTCTGATTTCCCAAAGTTAGAGGTTACATCAGGTTATTTCAACCAATTATGGATAAATTTCAACCTCATCGTGTAAACAAAAAAATCAATTTTTAACCCAGTGACACCAGTGCGAACAAATAAGAAGCAACAGTAGATTAAAAAACACCCAAATAGTTATTTAGCACATAGAGCAGACTGAGTATCACCTTTGACTATTCAGAAAACTATGCATGCACCATATTAAGCAAAGCAAAGACAAAAAAATGCATGATATTGCTTCAAGGATAATTTACAATATCAAAACTCCACATACAGAGTAGTTGAAGTCATCACAGGCCATAACAAGCTGAACAAGCAGAAAACCCGCTTTTTGAAATTTATGCATCTCAGATAACAGAAAACATAGGGCACGATCCAATCAATCTCGTTCTACTTGCAATATAGATATAAATACATAGTTCTTTTTCGATCAAATGGGACAGATTGCTCACAAATTCACTTCACCCTGGAAAGAGAAATGAGCTATGAAGCACCGATACGGCGAGACGGACACGGCGATACCGATACGGGATACGGCAACTTCAGAAAACAGCAATACGGCGATACGGCGAGCATATATAATAAATAATAAAATGTCATGTAATAAAGACCAGAAAGCTTAGATGCGTGAGATGAGATCAAAATACTGCCCAAGCCCCAGCCTCTTCACCATCAACACTAGCAGTGTTGCATTAACTTCCACCAACTGAAGACTGGAAGCCTGCCATGCCACTGCCCGCAGATGACATGTCTGTTTCACTGACTCACTCCCTAGCAACACAGCAGCAACATCTCACCAGGCCATCAGGCGACAGAGATGGGCAACAACAGCAAGCAAGCAGAGCAGCACATCAACGACATCAGTCGATCCATTGCCCTGCAAAGCTGGGGCTGTGGAGTTAGGGTTAGTAATGGGCTTCGACCCGTACATCTGGCCTCCGCCCGCCCGTGTTGCCGCCGTCCCAGCTGCGTATCGGCTTTTTTTTTTTTTAAATCGGGAAAACTGGAACACGCGAGGGACACGAGTATCGGGGTGTATCGGCCGGATACGGGTATCGGGCAAGTACGGTACGCCGATACGTTGCGATCTGGAGTATCGGTGCTTCGTAGAAATGAGTTCCATGCACACTGGGCAGAACAGTATAAGGGAAACACATGAAGTGAGGGAGAAATTGATTTGAAATCCATACCAGACCTTTCAGCACAAGCTAAACTTGGCTAAGTCATAGTGAAGTAAAAAAGAAGAAAGAAGAGTGATATCTTCAGTTCAAGTCAAAAGACGGAACAAGGAGTTGTTCAAATTCTTGCACACATCAGGTCATAATAAAGCTAGATCAAACATATAAGGGAAATGCATGAAGTGAGGACATCCCTATATATATGAATATTTATATCAGAAAAGAAGGTTATGATTCTGTAAACTGCATCCCAAATAAGTAGTTTCTATCGAAATTGCTAATTCAGTCAGTTAAGAGAATAGAAAACAATTGGTTCGGAATTTCCTCTCATTCATTTATTGCTTCGAATTTTCTAAGGGTTCAAGACAGTTATGAGCATGTACAAAACTAGAAACCAGTCTTCTAAATGAAAATATTTACTGTATGTTATTTTGTCTACTAATTATTCCATCTCAATATTCATAACGTTTCTTTAATGTTATCTATTTATCTACGCCATCTCAGAACTTATAATCCCTGACCAACATGGCTGATACACATCTGACTTGTGTTGTTCAATTCAACAGATACAATTCTTGAAGCACAGTAACACTATATCAACAACTAATATAATGATATTTCATTAGCAAACACTGACAGTAATTTGGCAGTACAACTCTAAGGACGAATCTACTAAGTTGAAGCTTTGGCTCTCAGATTGCATCTTCACTAATAACTGAACTAATTTTGTTATTTTTTAAACCTTTCACATTAGGAAGTAAGAGGTGCAAGGTCAATTCTCCTTCCAGAGCTGATAATAGAGTATAATCGTTCACATCCATATGTACACTGTCAAACTATGATCACTGATGATCATGGCCGTCTGAAGTTTTTCTTAAGCACATGGATATGCAACCGCTAACTAAGTGGAACATAAAACCAACATCATACATGAGCTAGCTAAAACGGATTTTTTTCTACCTGTTTATGGTGATTTTATATTTCTTTCTAAGATGTATAACTGAAGTAACCCATGCGCGCCCTAATCTGAAAATAAGCATATCACGAATTCATACCTGTTGCTCACATTAAATAGTTCCTCGTTATGGTTCATGACAAGATTATCAAGTGGACAGTACTGATCTCCAGTTTCCTGGTCATGGATGACAGAATGGCGGTGGCTGAATGTACCCCTCTCAACATCCTGCCCACTTAACCTAACATGGTTCCCCTCAATTACAAGAGTTGCAAAAGCAAGTGCTTCACCCACTGCCCAATCAATGCCTTCACTGGTCTCAACGATTGCGCAGATCAACAATCTTCTTGACATACATGTGAGGCTTGAAAGTTTCTGGCAGAGTTGTCATGGCTTCTCCAACACTTTTTAGAATCTCTGGCTTGACACTGATGGTGCAAATGTATAACATCAAATACACATGCACCCAATTCGGAGGGAAAACACAGGAACCAATCAAGCTGTAAGGAAATAGAGTGTAATCACAAAATTAGTTACTTTAAATATATTTTCACTCTAATCTCAAGGAAGAGATGTCTTAGTCTCTTAGAACATGCACAACTCAGACTCTATTTCTGCTTTGTCAATTTCCTCCTAGACGCATGTCAAAGCCACGACCAATAAGGAAATTAAGTTATTCCTGGAACAGATAAAAATCACAGTAATCGATTAATTTGCTAGAAGAACAAAAAAGAAGAAGGTCTCTAACTCCTTGCCTACTGGACACCAAAAAGCATGAAGGAGCGGTCCTCTTGCCACAGTCCACAAATATATCTCGCGAACACTAAATTCAGGAACAACAGCAGAAGAAGAAATCTCACAAAAGAAAAATAAAATCAGCTAAGGCAGCCGAGTAGGTGAAAGAAGGCCTAGAAGGAAGTGTACATGCAAACCGGAGAGCTCCATCAATTGTTTCTGTTGTTCCATAGTGTAAAGCATATTTAAGTCCGCATCTGAAAGTATTATCCAAAACCTGCAGCGAACAAAAAATTTCCAGAGACCACGGGTGGAGCGGTCAATGGCCAATTGCAGAAAATTTAGTCACAACACCTCAATATTTGAAACACGATCAGAACACAGAAACTCAAGGTAACATCGTGAGAGTGGAGTCTAGATCTGATCGACCGCTTGGAGTGTGCGGTACCCAAGCATTACTACATCCAAACATTTTTTACCCAAGCATTATTTTAGCCACATGGTGATTCAGGTGATGACGCTAACCAATAGTAAATAAAAAACATATGCATTATTCATCTACATGGTTTGTCCTAAGAATCGAGATGCCAGTCTAATTCTGTCACACAAACCTAGCAGATCGTCATGCTCACCAGAGAGACGTCCGGGGCGAGATCGCGAGCGCCCAGAGCCTGCCCTCGGGCACCTTGGGCTTGCCGGCGCGGCGACAGCGGTAGCACGGCGAAGCATGTGTCGTGGTCACCGTATGTCCGCATCTACAGCGCTTGCAGCTCCAGCCAGCCAATGGACCAATCGAAGTCGTCTGACTCTGACCCGGAGAATCATCGAAGGCGCGGTGGCCACGGCTGGCTGCCGATCCGGTTGAGAGGAGATCTGCCCTTCCGCCACTGTTGGCGCCCAGCTCTGGTTCACCTGGCCTCCCTTCTGGTCTCTGAAACCTCCTCCAGCTCTTCGGCGACCGGAATCGATGATCAATGGCGGATAAGACCAGGGGCGTGCCGCCGGTGCGAGGTGATTGTCCTCACTGGCGTGGAGTGTGAATTCGTCGAGGCCAGCGGAGGAAAGGAGGCATACGTCGAGGCCAGCAGCGGGAAGGCAGGCGTGAGCTGCTGGTCGCCGGCGATGGGGAGAAAGGCGACGGAGCGGGCGAGCGAGGGGACTGAGGCAGAGGGAGAGTAGGGAGGTGACGAGTGTGAGGAGAGAGGAAATGTTGGGCGTGTCCAATTGTTTTGTTATATTTTATCATTAATTATTATCAATAGCCTTTTGTTCAAGTCGTACAGATACCGTGTCGTGGTCAATCCTTTTTGTTCATCGATATCGATTTCTTTTTGTAAAACTACATCGATATCATTTACTCCCTCCGTATCTAAATATAAGTCGTTTTGCTAGCCCAAATTTCCAATTCTTTGTTGTCAGGCGTGTCTGGTTTGGTTGTGCGTGTGATTTTTTTTATACAGCCACAACTATTTACATAAATGTTCGGTCATAATCATTTTTTAAGTTTTCTAAAATTATTAAGATTTTTTGAACATATCAGAAATTGCGTAGGTCATTTTTTGGTCTTCTGTTGTTGATTTCATGCATTACTTCATGGAGATATTGTGTTCACACTGCCAAACATATTTTTTTCATTGTATATTATACTTATACTGACTAAGCGTTACTTAATAGGCTAATATGACAGGTTTTAGAACAAAACTAGCTTATCATTTTAGTTTTTTTTGTGAACTCCGAATTGACGATGATGATCGACCATAACCAGCCCAGGCCCAATTACACTCTATATCGACAACATTTAATGATTAACACAAAACCATATTATAGAAAAAGAGACTTGAATGCCTAAGAAAAAACATAGTAAAAATTATAAATCTACGGGCGCGGTGTGCCGCCGCGCGGAGGCCTACTAGTATATATATACACGATCACATGAGCTTTGCTCGGTATATTACTCGGCACTTGGTGAAATTGCAAAGAGTCAGATAAAGCGTGGTCAAGTGAAGTTTAAGTTTGGTTTGATCACCGAAGTAGCTGCCATATTTTAATTTTAATTTATGATCTGGGGCGTAATTACTGTTGCTGGTGCCTCTGGTGTGTCGTGACAATTACTGATGAGCCTGACCATATTCTGAATTTTGCGTACATCTATTATATACTAAAAGTAAAATGAGTTAGCTAATAGAGGCATCACGTTAAGCCACATCATTTCAATTAATTGTGATAGTTAGATTTAAAATCAATGGTTAGGATTTAATGAAGATAATTATTTGCGTAACCGTGGCAGCTTCGCTTGACATATTTGATCTATTCACGGTTGAGATTCCAATGGACACGTTTAATATGTTCTCCGTTTACGTTTTAAATGTGGGCCCCTTTAACTATTAATTAAAGGTTTAACCGTTGAGCATTCCCTCAAGCTAGCAGCTGGACCCATAAATTGCCACATGCATGCGATGCTATCTTTGCATTGAAATACTTTGTGTACATTTTCTTACAACGTGGAAAACATTTGGCTTGGCGCCCTAGAATGTTTATTCTTCCGTACCTGTTACACCCAAAGACCATGCATGTCCAAGAGGGAACCAGATCCTCTAACATTGAGAAGTAAAGTTAGGGGAAAATGTGAAGGAAAGTCAGGGTACTTAGCATACCTGACATTACTACTGCATGTAAAGTACTGGCTGTACAATGCATGTCAGTATTGCACAATTTAGTTCATTCGTCCGGCTGTACAATGAAACTGCATGGAAGAAAAATTAAGCTACAAACAACTAATTTACACCATAAATATTTGCGTGCTACTCAGGTGCAGATTTTTGTGGTTAATTAGGTCGTCCCTCCGGCTCAATATACATGAATGTGTACGCCCAGACAACCATGCTATTACTTATTGCTTTTTTCCTTCAAGTATATATGTGTTAATTTTCTGAAACAAAACGTTGAAATACTAATATTTGTCTCATATAAAATTATGAAATGGCCAATAGACATCTTTTTATTAACATAATGGCACATCAATTATTCGAACCATTTAAATAATGTTAATATGGAGTGTATATATTAAAATGTATGGGATAAATGGTAGGAAAAATATTCATAACAGATAACAAATAGTTATATTTTTACATATAGAAGATGATGCCCTCACATTTCCGATAGTGAGCAATCGACCGAGAATTTACAAATTCTTAGTCAATTAATAGTATAGTCATTTGTAATAATGAAGCATCAACGAGTGTCATGTGATTTCAACAAAAACTAGCAATGTGGCCATCGCAAATGCGAGGGCATCATCTTTAGCATATTAAATAGGCCTTTGAATTTATTTACATTTTCTGAGATGCTAAAAGTATGGAATTCATAATTACATGGTTATACCTTGACATCCATTAAATTGTTTCTTAGTGAAATGGAAAATTTAGAGATTATGAAGTTAAAGATGCAACAACTTTATAATGCATCATCAAAATTTAACTATGTATGTCACAAAAGTGAGCCTACTTTGAAGTCAATATGGTATATGCTCACAATATGATAGAGACAAATAGACATGCGAGAAGTTCTCATAAAATCAAAACATATGATCATCAATATGGGAGATCCTCCTTTTGTAGTAGATCATAAAAAACCAATGTCCATAACTATTTATATAATATCCTATAGATCTAAATATTACAAATTAATTATAATATGTTATTTATTAGAAATTTCCTATAGATATAGGAGTTTTACTTTTGAGAATTATAAATCTAAGAAACATATCTATCAATCACACTCAAGTGGAAATAAATATTGCTTCGAGTATAACCATATGGAAATACTACTATGTATAATGTGTTCCTATGATTTCCCTGTAACTCCTTTGGGTTCTTTCTATAATTTAATGGACACATCATTTGAATTTGCAAATACGTATACAATATCATAACCAATGAAGATGCCAAAAAGGATTTTCTTATGACACAATAAATACAAGTGAGTGCGAGTGTATAATTATTGGAGTGAAGAGTGGGTATAGTAATTAGAGAGTTAAATGATACAAATAATATAATCTACATAAATTATGTGGCAGTATGGGGATGCTGCAAGCAATATTAACATGTTAGCTAGAATTTGGTGGCGCGATAAAAAATACCATTTGTGAGATGACTTGAAATAAATTTGTGACATGTTATACTGCTGAAACTATGTGTCATCAAAGTAAAAAAATATATATTACTATGTAAAACGAAAAAAATATATGTGTCATGAAAGTCCATTTGGTCATTGTTACATGATAAGAAAATATGTGTCAGTACAATGAAGAATATATGATGATGGGAAGAGAGTAACAATATGTACTAAAATAGCACTACCTGTGGTTAAAAGTAAACAATCTTCTAGAATATGTGACATGGTGTATTTTAGAAATGTCAGAATACATCATGTCCCGTAAATTAAAAGGTGTTACACTGGTGATATTTATCCATCGTAATATTTCAAGGTTATAGAATGTTACTATCTATATTTTCGTACTTCCAGTATCTATGAACCCACAAATTTAGTTCCATAAAATATTCAATACGATAAAAAAGCTGCCCTCGCAAATAAAAACGCATGCGAGGGCCACCTTGCTAGTTGCTCCTAACATGAATATCATAAAATATACCCTTGGTTCTGCTTGATGCTTGCCGAAATTATCATTTGAAAGCTGCATCACGCAAATCCTCAGAACAGATCGGTCAATTCATTACAAATACAACATGAAAGAACAATCTAACCTTCCTAAGAGAATGCTCAGTGTTACACGCAAAGATCAAGAGACGCTAAATTTAGCGGTGTTACATAATGGAACACGAAATTACAACATCAACCGGAACATAACTGAGGATGCATACATATTACAGGGTGCGAACGTCAGGATGGCACTGGTTCCTGCAGCCCATCTCGCAGGCATTGGCACATATCGTCAAGCCCGGCTTCCGCTCCAGGATCTCCGCAACAGTCGGAGTGTTGCCACGACGTTCCAGCACGTTCTTCCCGACACCGAGCCACCGCAGGCCTCGAAACAATGGGGGGTCAAACAGCGGATCAAACAGCCTCAGGAAGCTGCGAGACAGCTTAGAACAGTAAGACAAATCAAGCATCCTCAGGGGGCCTTTACCAGAGCTGTGCTGCGCTGAGCCTAAAGCTTCGAGACATGGATCAGTGATGAGGACGCAGTTACGGAGACACAGGCTGCTTATCTGCTCACAGTTCTTGGCAATCACCGTTACAGCTCTACCTGATATCCTTACTATGTTCCCAATGTCTAATGTGACCAAAGTTTTGTTGATAGTACCACTCCCGCATAGCAATGAAGCTATGCCATTGTTGGTGATCCTTCTGCACCCTCTCAGGCACAGGGAAGATAGTGGGCACCTCCCATTACCGAGTGCTGATAGACCTGCATCCGTAATGTCAGCTCCAGCAAGGTCCAATAGAGTTAACTTGGAAAGCTGCGAGACGGAAACCAGGCCAGAGTCTGCGATGCTCCTACAACCCGAAAGATCAAGAACTTCCAAGTTGGTGCAGGATGAGAGAGATATGGCTGTTTCACTGGTCAAGAGACCACAAGACAGCAGCCTCACTTCTGTAATCTTTGTAGCTGCCTCGTCAAGATCGAGGCAAGTCAGATCTGACAAGCATGAAGCAGTACTGACCTCGAATTTCTTCAAGTCCTTGCAAGAGTGGAGAAGGGCTGCATATCCAGCATCTCTCACTTTCGAGAACCCACCAAGTCTAATGGTCTGGAGTTGCTTGCATCCTTCAGCAAGCATCAGTATCCCAAAGTCATTTACCCTTCTGAAGGTGGACGAAAAACTCTGCTTGCCACGTGTCAGAGATAGATGTGTCAAATTCTGGCATATGCCCAGTGCTTGTAGCCCAATATTGGTCAGATCATTTTCCAGATCTGTTTCACTCCCTGGGTTGTCTTCTAGGCACAGCTCAATTAAGTTAGGGAGACTTCCAGTGATGAACGTAACAAGCTCATCAGTTATTATATCAAGAACTAAAGAGAGTGATTCTAAACTGTCACTGAAGGGTGTCTTCAGAGATGGGCTTATAGGAAAGAGTTTCTTTGCCTGCCAATTAGCCACGGGCTGTAGCAATAGTACCTTGGTGGTGCTAGGAATAGCAGACACCAAAGAATCAAAGTCAACAGAGCCTGGAGTTCGCAGAGGAAACTTCAGTGAAATATTCTGCATCAATAGATTTAAACAGATTAGGCACAGGCACAGCAACCAACTAACTTCTTCCAACAGCTCATAGTTAAAACACCACTGCTAAAATTACCAAACCTAATATGCTTTACTACTCAGAGATACTCAGCCTAAAAACTATTCAAATATACAATGTTGCCGTCAAATTCCCATCTTCCTAAGTTCAGGAGGGCATCATGTTCATGTGTGACAAAGATATCTCACCTCCAAGTAATCACATCCTCTGAAGGTGTGTGCTAGGGACCTACGGCAGATCACAAAATGTTCACTGCCGCTCAAATCTGCCATCTCCAGTTTAATCGATCTGAATATATAGATACAGTATGCTCAGACTTCCTCATGATTTGGATAAAAACGAGAATCAATCATTTGTGGAACAGAGTATATAACCTACGTCAGGTAAAAAAAACCGGTGCCTGTCAAACCTAGACTAAAATTAACTTTACAATGCAATGATACCAGGCAACAGTTCATAGCACCTAGTCCAATTTCCTCAAGAGATGTACAATTACGATATTAGCCACCATGGCCTCTTGGTTCCACTTAGCAAGGTTGTGCAGTGTAGATCTACCAAGGAACGTGCAAGAAGTAGATGAAATGATTCTTGTTGATGAGGATTAGCCAAAACCTACATCTATGAGATCCCTTCTATCTATGGGCACTCCTCCCTCGATATTATCCGATATCTGACGAACATGACACACACGCGAAACGAAACCTCGATCAGATCTCCCGGCATGGTTGATCAGACCACGCGCCAAGTTCACTTCGATCCACCCAGGTTACATGCAGCACTGCCCCTTTTACCGAGGCCCGGGTTCACAACTTGTTCAGCTTAAACACTACCTAACCCTATATCAGCTAATCCTAACAGAACCCATAGCACACATAATCATGCCAATGCTGAATAAGCATACCTCAAATTTGTGCATCTCTCACCAATTGCAGCAAAGAGGTACGGGGTGAAGGACGAGCACTTGAGCAGCGACAGCTCGCGGAGGCTCCCCTTGGCGATAGCGGCGACTGCGGAGTCGTCGAGGAGGCTACAATTGACGGTGAGGCTGAGGAGCGCGCCGTTACCGTCAAGAATCCTATTCACGATGGAATTCGTCGGCGGAAACACCTGCAACAGCGACCAGGCCACACCGCAGCGTTTAGGGGAAACCGCCTGGCAGGAGGTGGGGAACGCGAGAGATCGATGTGGGGAAGGAGGAGGCTTACCGAGAGGTCTAGGGATGTGACGGCGGATAAGGCGGCGCCAGCGGCGCCCCGGAGGGCGCGGCAGGATGCGGCGGCGGAGCAGGCGGCCTCCAGCCCCACCCGGCCAACCACCTCCACCAGCAGAGCTTCCGGGAGCCTGTCTACCAGGCCACCACCAAAGCCGCCGGAGGGCTCTCCGCCGCCGGCGCCGTCGCCGGTGCGGGGTCTTTTCTCCATTGACCCTTCCCCGGTTGCTTTAGGTCTGAAACAAAAGGCAGATGCGTGGAGAACGTCACCGGATATACCACGACGGCCCGCCGTGTCTATGACATGTGGGGCCTATATGAGAACTCAGTATACCGTTCATTTCATTTATTTAGCTTTAGTTATTAGTGTGCCTGTATTTCTTGATACTAGTAAAAAAATTGGCTCCTACTAGTATTTACTCTCAGTTAACATTTAAAACATGATGTCTAGCATCTACTACTTACTCAGTTGCAAAACGCATGACGTTTTAGACGTAAACACACTTTTCTAAATGCATGTTTAACCTTTACATTCTATTTGTAATGTATTAAGAATTGAAACTCGGATGTATGTTAATTTTGAGCAAAAATTGCGCTATATTTAATTTACACACTTATACGTGAAACCTTTTCTTCGCAACATTTTTATGTGAAAATTAGAGCATCTCCAGTCGGGGCGCCCAAAGGCCTTCCGGACAGGCTCTTTGGGCGCTGTCCGGAAGGCCTGGCACATTTGGGCGCCGTCGCTCCCCACTCGCGCCGCCCAAACAAATTAATTTAAATGCAAACTTCGACGAATTTCATTCAAATTTTAGGAAATTTTACATATTTGAACGAAATTTAAACCTAAACCCTAAATCTACTGGTAGCGGCGGTTGAAGGCCCAGTAGGGGTCCTCCTCCTCTTTCTTCACGCCGCTGGTTCCTGTGCCGCCGTCGTCCTCCTTCTTGACGCGGCTAGGGCCGGGGGCGTCGTCGGTGAGGTCGAGGAACGGCACGCCAGTTTCCTGGGCGTGCATGTACGCCGACCAGGCGCAGGCTGTCTGCGCGTCCATGGGCGGCACGTCGTTGAGGGACGCGGCCTCCGCCTGCCGGAGGAGCTCTTCCTCGTCGTGGGCCTCCTGCGCTGCCTTCAGCTCTGCGTAGAGCGACGCCGCCGCCTGCGACGTCCCCGGCTCCGCCTTGACCTTCATCGGCTCCGGCTTTGGCGTGAGCAGCCCGGCGGCGCGGGAGCGGGAGAAGGAAGATGACGCCCACGATGAGGCCGCCTGTGATGCCCGGGATGATGACGCCGTCGAGCGCGAAGAGGATGGAGACGCAAACCGCGGTGCCCACACGTGCGCTGGCAGCGCCGGAGGAGGAGGCGGCACGTAGTAGTACGGCGTCGCGGGCCACTCCAGCAGGGAGCCACCGGCGGCGATGTGGTCCATGACGTTCTGGAGCGTGCGGTGCGGCACGCTCCAGAACGCCTCGCGCCCGGCGGCGTTTTTGTCCCTGGGCACCGGGCCGGGGCCCTCCCACCTGTTCATCTCCTTGTCGTAGAGGCGCCTGAACGCCTCCTCGTAGCGGGGGGCGCTGCCCGGGTCCTTCGGGTTCCAGCGCGGATCTTCCCGTTCCTCCGGCGTCAGCTCACGCCAGTAGTGCGTGACCTGTGCGGCGGGGAAGTCCTTGTTGGCGCGCGTGAGCGGCTTCGCCACTGGGATGCTGTGCACGGAGATGTCGTATCGATGCCCGACATGCATGTCAAGCGGCACGGGGTACCCGTTCTCCGCGAACGCCTCTGATTGCACGCGGAGGAGGGTGCGCGGCGCGAAGCCGTTCGCCGCCGCGCCCCCCGTGCGTCGGTAGTTCCCGGCCATGTGCGGTGGTGGCGGTGGTTGTGGTTTAGCAGAAAAGGAGGCGGAGGGAGAGAGGAGATCGGTGACGGCTGGTGCGGCGAGTGAGCGCGGGGGCATCGCCTTTTATTGCTGCCGTAGAGCGGTGGCCACATTTACGCCGCCTGCCTCGAAAAGGCGCGCCGTGCATTCACTCCGGCGAGCAGTCGAGGCGAGGGCTCACTGCCGTCTGCGCCGGGCAGTGAAACCGAGGCGTCACACGCCTTTGACGACGACCGCCGCTTCGCCGCTTCGTGTTTCACTGCCAGGCGTGGCCCGCGCGTCGGGGGCGCCAGTTTCGTAGTGTCTGGGGCCGCCCCAACCCTCCCCAAGTTGAGGGCGTGGGCTGGGCGTGCCGGACACAAAACTGGGCCCGCCGGACCGAAGTCAGATTTGGGCGGCGCGAGTGGGGAGAAAAAAGTGTCCGACACGCCCCAAAGGCCTTTGGGCGGCCATTTGGGCGCCCCGACTGGAGATGCTCTTAGCAGGTACCGGGCTTGGATCTCTGGTGCAAACGTACGTCGTTGGTTGTCTTTTTTAGATTTGATTAACCTTTAAAAAAATTTTGGACCTTGGACAAATTTCATATGCATTCTTTTAGAAATGTGGAGATCAAAACAGTGGTTTTATATAAAATTGGACCTACATGTGCCTTTGTCTAAAAAATATCAATGTCTAAAATTGTGTTCTACATGGAAAACTTATATATCTTATTTGATAGTTGGTATGTGCCCCTAATGGCGGCCGCATATTGTGCAACTTGATCTACCGAAGTGGACATTCGGGGTAAGTTCATCTACCAGGATGCATTTTACTCCTTATAATACAGATACTAAATAAACGATTAAACGCATAGGTTAGAACAAATAAAAATCTCCGATGATGTTGATATCACACAAAGGTCTTAAAAATAATGAAGACAAAACTTAATTCGATATATCCAATCAGTTACATTTTTTGGTTTCTAACTTTCTATAGGTGGGATAGAGGCTGGTTCCTTCTCGAGTTTCTTTAATTAGTGCAATGGTAGACACACGCCCGCCCCATAGGTACCCCATCCTCCGCAACATCTCTAATTGATGTAGACTCATTCGTCGCCCATGCGAGGTAGAGCTTAGTACATATAAGGGGAGGGGCGACTGAAAGGATCGGTATGACACCTAGAGGGGGTGAATAGGTGCTACTCCAAATTTTAGTCTTTTTCAATTTAGGCTTGACAGAAAAGGTAAATTCTCTAGATATGTAACTACGGTGAATTTACCTATATGACAAGCTAGCAACTAAGCACGATATAAAGTAAAGGCGGTAAACAAGGATAGAGGTAACCGAAGTGAAAGCACGCGGAGACACGGATGAATTCCCGAGTTCCTCCTTTTTAGGGGGGTACGTCTCGTTGGAGAGGTGTGAACCAACACAATGGTTCAACAGCCACAAAGGTTTCACCCTCTTCTCCGGTGAACCGCACCACAAGGCGAAGTCCGGAGCCTTTACAACAACGATTTGGGGCACAACCCACAAAGGATTGGGGGCTCCCAAACAGCTACAATCTGTCACAAAGACAATCAAGTAAGTACAACAATGGGCTAGGTTTTCCTAGTGGAAACCCTAGCAAATGGTCCCTCAAGTGAATGAGGGGGAAATGAAAAACGGCTTGGTGAAGATGTAGATCGGGGCCTTCTCCTTCAATCCTCCAAAGATCAACGAGTTTGGGTGGAGGGATTGGGAGATCTAGCAAATCTTGAGCTTGCAAAATGGTGGACTTCAATTCAGGTGAGCTAGCTGGCTGGAGGTAGGTGGAGGGGTATTTATACCCCTCCCAGAAATGTAGCCGTTGCAGTCCACTTACACCGGAGACTCCGGTCTGGAAGGGCCGGAGACTCCGGGCCTGAGGCCGGAGACTCCGGGCTCCCTGGACGGAGACTCCGGGGTTACTCCGGGGTCACTCCGGACCCCTATACAGAGAGTGCCGCCCGGTTGCTCTCTTTTGCTCGAAATCCTGGGGACCGGAGACTCCGGCCCCTGAGCCACCTTAGGCCGGAGACTCCGGCCTGGACAGTCTCAGCAGATTTTATGCACTAAGTTGATGCCATATGTATTTCTTTTGTTTTTCCTGCACCACTTATTATCACATTAGATATAACAATACTAGGGTTGTCACCTAACACACAAAACATGTGGGGATACAAAATATGTTCTTTCAATCTCCCCCTTTTTGGTGTTAGATGACAACACTAGGATTTGCAATAAAGCACAAAACACAATTGATATGTTTCATAAAAGGATTGAGAAGCTCCCCCTACATGTGTGCATATAAGTAGTTTGCATTTGAATACAAATGCTCAACATGTAGAGAGAGGCAACTCACAAGATAATGAACATGATACTCATAACATAAGACATAGTAAAATAATGGATTGAGAGGAAAAAGGCATACCTTGTGCATAATGATTAAGATACCCAATGCACAATAATACATAACACAATAATAGATACCATCTCAACCATTGATAAAGAAATATCCATATGTCTCAAACTAGATAGAACATAGTCTCACAAACATAAAGCAAAACCAAATAGTTCAACAACTTAGAATAAAAAGGGACACAAGCTTTAACGAAATGATAAAAGAGCATGCTTGTGACCCACCCATGCAAATCCCACGCGAGAACCTAGTAGAACTACTTCTCCCCCTTTGGCATCGAAACGCCAAAAAGGGAAAAGAGCAAAGCTAACGAACCCAAGGGATCACTCGTAGTCGTCATCTTCGTCGGCCTCGCTTCCTTCATTATCATCATCATCACCGCTTGCATCACCACTTGCATCTCCATTTCTTCTTCGCTTTCACCTTCACTATCTTCTTCATAGTTGATAGGAGCCTTGCCGGCATTGCGAGAAGAGGAAGGCATGGAGGACACATCTTGAAAATCAGCCCAAGGGAAAACATCCTCATTCCACTCCTCAAGAGGGATAGTGCGCTCGATGGCGGAGAAGGTGGAGCACCTTCGGGGCGAGGAGGAGTGGTGCCACCATTGTTCATTTTGCGCATATCCTTCATCATCTTGGCTTGATTGGACAAGATCCTCTTGTTAGTGACATAGTTTTGATGATTTTCCTTATGCACCGCAATACCCATGCACATCATAGCCCTTTGCCACCAAGAGACATGCTTCACCTCATTGTTAACTCTTTGACGGCCACCGGAGTGCCATGAGGGTGGAGTGGCATTCTTCCTTCTTGCCCTAGGAGCTTCTTCCTCCTCAACTCTTCATAGGTGCGTTGGGGAGTAAGATGAATTTGAAGCACTTGAAGGATCCCAAGCTTGTGTTGAGTGAAGCGAGAGGGATCGAGTTGAACCTTGGTGAGAATGAGCTTCATGACATAGGGAGCATACATGGGGTTCTTCTTCTCAATGAGGGTAAGGTGCATCTCATTTTTATAAAGTCCATCACATCAACTTCATAGCCTTGACAATCCGGTCCGGCAAGGTAGGTCTTGTGAGCATGATACATGAGGTTGACAAGAGCCCCACGGATTGCATCCGTATTTCCGGCTTGAGGGGCAATGCTCCAACGAACATGCGGATCAAGATGTTGTAGATGGGCTTGAGACCACGGGCGGTAGCAAGTTTGCCATCCTTGGCACAAAGAGGGAGGAGAATCTTCTTATCATAGTATTGCCCTTCAACATGCATCCTTCGACCAACCGGAGTGGAAACCCTTTGAACTCATAGCCCAAAATCCGTCCAAAATCTGAGAATGTGGCGGAACATTGGACAGGCCCGGTCATCCAAGTCATCTTGGTGTCCTCCTCCGGTCCTAGAACAAGAGTAGCAAAGAATTGTTGGACCTTCTCAATGTCATAATTTTGTTGAGTGGATATGAGGTGCTCAAGTCCCATCTTCCTTGCAACCCAAATTGCTTCCACAAAGTATTGCTTCTTGGCCAATATTGCAAAGTTCAATGGTTTTTGAGGACAAACAAGAGCTTTTGGGTCTAAGTTGGCATAGATTTCCTTCATGATGAGCTCTTGCTCCTTTCTCCAAAAATAACTATCCGTTGAGTTGTTGGGCATATCATAGAACCTCTGCATCCTCATGGTCCGGTAGTCTTCCTTGTTCAAGTCTTCCAAAGTGGTCAAGTTGGCAAACATTCCTTCTTGGCCCTTTCATCTCTACGAAGGGCAGCCTCTTGCTTGAGCCTCCTTGCCTCAGCTACCCGTTCTTGATTCAAGACACCTCGCTGCACATTTCTATCATTGACTTCATCACGGACAATATAGTCTCGGCCTTGTCTCTTTGCGGTTAACTTCTTGATTTTGGAAGATGATGATGAGGCACCGGGATACCGCTTGTTAGCTATGAAACAGGAGTAGATAGGTAGCACGGGGGTAAGCATACATGTCTCAGGAATCCAATAAGAAGAAATCATGTGTCCAAAATTTTGACTCAAAATGATCTAGACCGGAGTCTCCGAACTTCCAATCTAGGTCGAAATTGAGTAAAAAAGATGACCCCACGAATTTCCTAGAGTGTATAATGCCAGCACAAAGGTTCTACACCATGAATTTCAACAAGTACTACTCTCAAAACTAGATCGAGGACGAATCCTTAGAGGAAGAGAGAGAGGTGCCCGTGTCTTTCATGGTGAGGTTCAAACGATGGAGAGAAGGATCCCCAAAGCTTGAGAGGTGGAGGAGTCGGTGGCACGGTGGATTCTGGTGGCGGGGATGGCCGGAGTGGCGTCCTTGGGGCGGAGGCGGCGGCTGGGAGCGTTTTGGAGTCGGGGGTGGGGAGGAGTTATGAAATAACTCCTCACCCCGACTCCTTTTGGAGCCCAACGGTAAAGCCGAGACCAGAGTCTCCCGCCCAAACACACCGGAGTCTCCGGCTGGGTCGGAGTCTCCGTGGTTTGGGGCGGAGTCTTTGGTCAGACCGGAGTCTCCGGGCATCAACTACCACCTTGCCAAGACTCTTTACCTCGGCTTTTGACTTGTCACCATAAGAGACGGTTGAGTGATTTAGATTTGGTCTCAACTCCGTCATAATCTCCTTGCTTCCGGTCATATGACTAGTGCATCCACTATCAACCACCCATTTAGACCCACCGGAAGCATAGTCCTCGGTAACATGAGCCATGAGGCAACGAGCGTTGTTGGTGGAGAAGTTTTCATTGGGGTATTCAAAGAGAGAAGATGATGACGTTGATACAATAGCCAATGCGGCTACCTCTTTAGTAGGTGCATCTTCATCTTCAGAACCACTTGAGGGATATTCTTCTTGTGCCACCAACACTATTCTTGGTGCCTTCTTGAAGAAAGGCTTTCTTGGTCTTGCGGGCTTCTTTTGAATCAACCTTGAGTGGTCCTTTGGGACAAGCTTCCCACCATTTTGCTGTCGGTTCTCATAGGGACACTCTCTTATGTAGTGGTTCTTGTCATGACAATTGTAGCAAGTCTTTGTCCTTGAGGCAAGCTCTTTCTTCCCATTTGAGTTGTTCTCTCGATCAACTCGAGCTTTAGCACTTGCCGGGTCATTCCAAAACACTCTAGTGGCGAGAGCTATGTCACCATTGAGAGGTTGTTCAAGCTCATTGGGAGCAATGTTGCTTGGGCAAGCTTCAACCTCATCATTTTCATCTAGACATACCACCTTGGCCTTCAAAGCAAGTGAGGGGCCTTGTTTCATTCCTATGGCCCTAGCACGGTTATCTTCGGCATTCTTGGTGGCAACCTTGGAGGCTTGCACTTCTTGCATAACTTCATTGGATGTCATTTGATTGCAGTTGTGTCTTCCTTGAATAGACTTCAACTCAATGGGCTCGAAAGGCAAGAGAGCGTTCACATACTTCCTCTTGACCCAAGCATCATCCACCTAGGTTGCCCCCACATCATAGAAGGCCTTCGCAAGAGTTTTGAGTCTTCCATACATGTCTTCATGATTCTCATTGTCAAACATGTAGAAGCATTCGGCATCATTGCTCAAAGAATCATATCTATTTCTCTTCATGCTTTCATTACCAAGGAATGCAACCTCAAGGCAATTCCAAGCTTCTTTGGCGGTGGTGGCGTGAAAAACATAATGCTTGTCACTTTCACTCAATGAGAGTTCAATCATGTGGAGGGCGGAGGCATTGAGTTGCTTTTCGGCAAACTCTCTTCTTGTCACATTGCTTGGATCCGCGACCTTGTATCCATCTTCAATGATCCTCCAAAGCTCGATATAGGCACTGTTGATATGAGATTTCATTGAGCGTTGCCAACTTGCAAAAGCTAAAGCATTAAGCTTAGGTGGAGGACCTAAAGGGTTTATGCGGGTGGTGATAGGTGGGTCGAGAGGGTACCAACCCGGAACGGCATGGTAATCTTCCTTCCCATCTACATGCACGGTGGAAGGTAGAGGAGGTGGTTTAGTTCCGGAGGTTGTTTCAACCCCCTTTTTCTTTTTCTCTTTAACCTCCTCGGAATCACCCTCATCGGAGTTCGAGACACCCTCTAGTGGGATATCTTCCGAAAGCTTGCCTTTTGCAAATTTCATGAACATGTCACAAAACTCATCAAATTTGACATTCATGGACGATGTCAATGTTATTTCCAACGCTTTGATATTGGCCATGGATGCCGCGGTGGCTTTGGCCTTTTTGAGGGCCTCATTAGCCTTGGCAAGATCGGCCTCATCCTCACTATGTGTCATACTTCTCTTAGGCGGTTAAGCCCAACAAGAGAGCCTAGGCTCTGATACCAATTAAAAGGGATTGGTATGACACCTAGAGGGGGGGGGTGAATAGGTGCTACTCCAAATTTTAGTCTTTTTCAATTTAGGCTTGACACAAAAGGTAAATTCTCTAGATATGCAACTACGGTGAATTTACCTATATGACAAGCTAGGAACTAAGCACGATATAAAGTAAAGGTGGTAAACAAGGATAGAGGTAACCGAAGTGAAAGCACGCGGAGACACGGATGTATTCCCGAGTTCCTCCTTTTTAGGGGAGTACGTCTCGTTGGAGAGGTGTGAACCAACACAATGGTTCAACAGCCACAAAGGCTTCACCCTCTTCTCCGGTGAACCACACCACAAAGGATTGGTTCACTTCAACTATCGAAAACCTTCAAGGCGGAGTCCGGAGCCTTTACAACAACGATTTGGGGCACAACCCACAAAGGATTGGGGGCTCCCAAACAGCTACAATCTGTCACAAAGACAATCAAGTAAGTACAACAATGGGCTAGGTTTTCCTAGTGGAAACCCTAGCAAATGGTCCCTCAAGTGAATGTGGGGGAAATGAAAAACGGCTTGGTGAAGATGTAGATCGGGGCCTTCTCCTTCAATCCTCCAAAGATCAACGAGTTTGGGTGGAGGGATTGGAAGATCTAGCAAATCTTGAGCTTGCAACAATGGTGGACTTTAATTCTGGGCGAGCTAGCCGGCTGGAGGTAGGTGGAGGGGTATTTATACCCCTCCCAGAAATGTAGCCGTTGCAGTCCACTTACACCGGAGACTCCGGTCTGGAAGGGCCGGAGACTCCGGCCTGGCCGGAGACTCCGGGCTCCCTGGGCGGAGACTCCAGGGTCACTCCGGACCCCTATACAGAAAGTGCCGCCCGGTTGCTCTCTTTTGCTTGAAATCCTGGGGACCGGAGACTCCAGCCCCTGAGCCACCTTAGGCCGGAGACTCCGGCCTAGACAATCTCCAGCAGATTTGTTAAGCACTAAGTTGATGCCATATGTCTATTTGTTTTGTTTTTCCTGCACCACTTATTATCACATTAGATATAACAATACTAGGGTTGTCACCTAACACACAAAACATGTGGGGATACAAAATATGTTCTTTCAGCGACCCCCCCCCCCCGCCTGCCCTCTAGATCGTGTCTTGGGTCCATGCAGGCCATATCAATGCCCGAAGTGATGGCCTTCTAGACTCCCAAAGAGCTTCTTTGGTGGTCTTGCGCCTCATGTTCACGACATTATTCGTCTCCGTCTACGCCTTCGTGTGGATCCATACGTGGTGGAGGAGACACATGTGGAGTCTCACACGCGCCATCCAGGTCGGACGCCGTCGTCCTCTCATCTGAGGTAAATGTCTTAACTTCCTCTTACACTTCACTGTGAGGTCACCGTGAAGTCAAGTTCAGATTCAGCCCACCCTTAGACCAGAGTCCTTGGGCACCCTATATGCCCCTAATGGACAGGTAGCGAACCTGGCGGGAGTCGGTGGTACAAGTGCCTGCTTTGTACGGCTAAACACTTCTCTTTTCTTATTTTTTATCCACAATTCCCGGCTCGCTTTCTTAATTGGGTAGACTTGGGCCATTGTGCAATTACCATCTTTGTGCGGACAGGCCCATCTCTGGTGCAAACGTATGTCGTTGGTTGTCCTTTTTGTAGATTTGATTAACCTTTAATTATTTTTTGGACCTTCGACAAACTTCATTGGAGATCGAAAGAGTGATTTTATATAATCTGACCTACATATGCCTTTTCTCTAGAAAAAATATCAATGGCTAAAATTATGTTTTACACAGAAAACCTATATATCTTATTTGATAGTTGGTATGTGTCACTAATGGCGGCCGCTGATTGTGCAACTTGATCTACTGAAGTGGACAATCGGGGTAAGTTCATCTACTCATGATGCATTTTACTCCTTATAATATAAATACTAAATAAACGATCAAACACATAGGTTATAACAAATAACAATCTCCGATGATGTTGATATCAGACAAAGGTCTTAAAAATAATGAAGACAAAACTTCATTCAATTATTATTACATATATCCAAATTCAAGAACATATCCAATCTGTTACATATTTTGGTTTCTATAGGTTCGATAAGGGCTCGGTCCTTCTTGAGTTTCTTTGATTAGTGCAACGGTAGGACACATGCCCACCCCATAGGTACCCCATCCTCCGCAACATCTCTAAATGATGTAGGCTCATCCATCGCTCATGCGAGGCAGAGCTTCGTACATATCGGCGAGAGGGGGCGACGCCCCCCCCCCCCCCGCCTGCCCTCTCGATGTTGTCTTGGGTCCATGCAGGCCATGCCAATGCCCGGAGCGATGACCTTCCAGACTCCGAAAGAGCTTTCGTGGGCGGTCTTGCACCTCATGTTCACGACATTATTTGTCGTTGTCTACGCCTAAGTTTGGATTCGTACGTGGTGGAGGAGCCACGAGTGGCGTTTCACGCGCACGGCCACGGGAGCCATCCATCTCGGACGCCGACCCCTCCTCCCCGTCTCATGTAAATGTCTTAACTTCCTCTTACACTTCACTGTGAGATCACCATGAAGTCAATGCGACGTAACCATGAAACAGTTCACACTCGAGTAGAACGAATACCCAAACAAGCTCGCAGTGTCACTCTAGGAAATAATTGTATTCACGAGAATACTTTATTTTTTCGCTTTCGAACAACCTCGAATGGAGCCGAGCTAAGTCGTTGAAGCTGCCTCGGGTCCAGGGTTAAACATTTTGTTTTCGGTTTTTCTTTCGCTTGTGATCGAGATTCACAAATTTCGAGAAGTTCACGAAATTTCGAAGAAAAAATTCAAATATTTCGACCAGATTTAAATTCTGACACTGATGGCCCTTGACGTAGTTACCTGCGTCAAAAGAAAATGGGTTAGGTTGAGACTCTAAGTGCAGAGTGTGTAGTATAATGAAAGACAATTTTCCCCACGAGGGGTGACTCGAGGGTTTAATATCGAACTCTCGGGGAATCAGTAGTGAAAAAATTATCTTCCTATCCTTCTCTTGAAAACCTACAAAACAAAGTAAGGATGTGTTTGGTTGAGCTGTAGATTCCTGAAAATCAGCTGTGAGAAATCAGCTGTGAAGAATCTGCTGTGAGCAAACAACTATGGGAAAGCTGGAAGTTGTTTGGTTGTAACAACTGTCAACTGTGATTTCGACCGATACCCACGTTTTGAGAGAGCATTATGCTAATTGAATGACCATTTTGGAGAGATTTATTTATTTGTAAATATAAATAGCTAATAAATAAAAAGTAATCTCATAAAATTACTGAAAATACATATGGATTACACAAAAATCAAGTACTCTGGCAATTATGCAACAATATTTTGAAGTATAATATCAAAATTCCAGATTTACATATAGCAAGCATTTTCTTTCCACAAGAATTTTCACAAACACCTTGAAAGCAAACTCCAAGCCATGCTCTGTATAGACACTGAACAATCACAGATCAATTGCACAGACCATGAGACCAATTGGTACATAATAAGCAATGCTATATTGCGCAGATCAATAGCAAGGAATCAATGACAGAGAAAATCAGAAAGATAAGAACTCCCCATACTGTATAGGCACGAGAGGGAGGAGGGGGATAAGAGAAGGAGGTAGGGGAGGGGATATTCCTCGAGTCAGAGCATTCGATCTCCGGCCGGTGTCGGGCGCCGTTCCTGGAGGCGGTGGCGCGACATGCAGAGCAATGGAGGCGGCGGGCTAGGAGCTGGAGCATGGCGTTGAGTCGAAGGTCGAGCTGGTAAAGCAGGGAAATATGAGAGGAGGTCTCTGGGCATTCGATTCCCGGCCGGAGCACAGCCGGAGTCCGCCGGAATAGGCCGGCTACGGGAACCCTAGCCTTGCGTGTTCTCTTCCTCGTGAGAGCGGTGGGGGAGAAGGAGTCGTACAGAGGCTATGGGGAAAAAAGAAGAACGAACCGATCAGTTTTCACTTTGTAGTGGCATGGTGGGTAATTTTTAGATTTTCGACTCGACGCAACGCAGTCAAATCAGGGGACGGAGCAGCTTTTGTTTTGCGCTGTGAGAATCTGCTGCGTTCTGGGAATCTACGTCGGCCTCGTAACCCTTTGGTTTAGATTTCAGCTTTGGGGCAGTGAATCTGGTTGCAAAATCCGAACCAAACACACCCTAAGTGTTTTGTGTCCTCAACCTTAGTGGTTGTCAAGCACAAGGTGTGAGAATGATATGAAAATATAAAGTATGCAAAACAGTAAATAAATATGCAATGATAATAAATAAATATGCAAGGATGGTGGAAACAATGATGGATGATATTTTTGGGTTTTGTATTGTAAATGCAAGATGTAAAAATGTTTTTGTATTTTCGGATTTTTAAATGGCAGAAAATGTAAAGTGGGTAAAAGTTGTTGAAAAGGTCTTTCTTATGATTAAAAATGGACTGGGGTTCATGGTTTCACAAATGCTCTATCTCTTTAATAAAGTGGTAGACAATGGAACACTAGAATTGACATATGAGATTGCAACAAATAAGTTTCATGACAAGTTACTAATTATATGGACATCACGTGCTAACATAGTGATCTTTTGTTTATTAATCTCTCTTGTACTCCACTAAGATAGGAATTAAATCGAGCTATCCTAGTATTAAGATAAATCAGAGTATAGCTTTAGGTTTTTTTGACATGAAGTTAAAATAAGAACATGCTAGATCTAGTCATGGAGTAGTGGCAATGGTCACATCCACATCTCGGTAGCAAGATATTTTTCTTTATCCCTAGTGAGGCAACAAAGTAAGGTGAACATACCCAATGGATCGTGGAACTTCTCTCACTTTCATCGCACTAGCAACCCCCCGTTACTCCAACTAATACACACATCACCCCTCACACGCTCTCATACACATGCTTGATCAAAACAAGTAAACAAGAACGGGGTACATAATATGCATCTACTTTCATAACTGAAACAAAACTATTGCAATCTCAAACATATATTAACTCATAAAAAGATCCACCACAAAGGTATTACATATATGACCGTAATCATGTTCAACAGCTCATACGGTACTAATTAGTAAAGCTCAAGAGAGAAGAGATACATAGGTTACTTCCACAAACCCATAGTCCAGGGGTGGACTACTCCATCTTTATCATGGAGACGGTGGAGAAGTCGTTGGAGAAAATGGAGACCACGCCGGCAGCGCCCCGCCGGAGTTTTCCCCCTCCAATCTGCAACTACAGGTCTTTGTTTCTGTGTTTCGTCAGTGCTCCTTTCCGAAGGGCGTCGGAGGACTATTTTTATATTCGGTTTTAGGTCAAGACGGAGCCTCTGGAGAAAAGATTGACGGCTGCGGAGGCTCGAGGCCCAGGTTAGTGGGCCCACCTAACTTGGCCCTCGGGTCTCCGTTTGTGCACTTCCTTCGCTCCTACGCTCCGTTCCTTCCAAAACTGATGCCCGTAAAATATTTGGTCATTTGGACGTCGTTTGGGTCTCTGAAACATCAAAATATAAAAAATAGAGTTTTCTGCATGTGCAGGGTTTCCATAAAAATAGGGAAACTGTGAAATATTACCAAAATCAATATAAAACAATGATATAACGCTTATATGATGCAAATATGATTGAAATATAAGTAATACAAGCCTGGTTCACAAGGCTGTTGGCCTACCAAGCAAGCACTTGCCCGCTACTACTGCCGCCTGCCAAGTAGGCTTCGCCTTATATGATGCAAATATGATTGAAATATAAGTAATACAATGCAAAGCTCATGTATGCATTTTACATGCATCAGACACTTAAAATAATTTAAGCGAAATAAACGAACGAGTTAAGATTCAAACTCAGAACCACGCAGACCATTGAGTCGACTCCATACCATCATGTTAAAGTAATGTTTGTGTTGAGTAATTGGTTTTATGCCTTGTAATCATTCCGTATTAAATTTATACAAATCTAGACGATTTTTTTGGCGATATTAGCTTTTCTCGCCCTGCTCGAGAAACGTTAAATTCGTGAATTTCAACTGAAATTTCGTCGAAATTTATGTCGAAATTTATTTCCCTGCTCGGGTCAATACACCGAAAAGTACTCGTTGAACTACAATAGGACCTTACCTTGATGATAAGTGGCACCTGACAGTGTTGTCGCGACCTCCAAGATCCTTCTCATGATTGTCCACGCCGTATCACCGTGATGGGGATAACCCCATTGATTGTCGAATTCTTCTCGTACAAATACTATATGATCGCTTTAATTGTGAACGCCCCACAATCTCCGCCAAAACAAGATACTAAATAGTGCAATCTACTTAGTAAGTCGATCAAGTTACATATCATGAAGCAACCCCAATTCCCAAACAACTTAAGTTTATATTCCAAAGATGTTCAAATATATTTTCTCCCCATAAAGAATCAACATTAGAGATTGCCAACTCAAAACTAAAAACTCTTTCTTACATAAATAGTTCAAATTAAATATAAAAGCATAGTTTGGCTTGTAAATCGTGAATTGAGATGAAACCACATTTGAGTTACTAAATAAGAAATTCATCTATGCATCTCTGAATAAGAAAATCAAAGATTTCTACTCATTGCTTCGAGTCTCGAGCTTTCCTCGGATTTCCAGGACTGAAGCAACCGCAGGATGGGGACGAAGCCACACCGTCATGTCGCCGAAACTCCGTCCAGGATAAATTCCCTCCATGGGTTCGTTTTCATTGGTGATCAGGTTGTATCTGAACACACAGCCGTTGAATACAAAGTAGGCACAACCACCATCCACGCCTAGTTCTGCCGCGTCCGCGGCGAAGCTCGTCGCAGACCCAAGGAAGAAGACACGATCACCCAAGCTCTGGTCGTTCCTTTCCACCCATCGCATCTTGCCGCTGTCATCGTCAGCTTCTTCCAGCGCATACATAGCCACTGCCAGTGTGGGCGGCCAGGAGCTCCATGCGAGTAAATCATGCCCCTTGTGCTCCCGTAATAAGGATGCCCACAACAATTCACCGCGTGATTCCAATATGTAGTTGTGAGTGCGCATGTACCTTTTTTCCTGGAGCTTATCCAGCGTCGTCTCGAGGCTACGACCGACTATTTCACCGCCATGGGCTGCATAGTCGGGTGTCAAGACACACCAGTGGTAATAACTCACCCACAACAAGACCTTCCCTTCATGGTACACGGCGCATGAATTGTCACTGTAACACAAATCAAGCCTCTTTTCCATGACCGTCCACGTAAGGTCGCCGGGACGAAGGATGGCCGCCCTGAAGACAAGATTGTGCCCGAACTTAAGAGGAAGTCGTACAGAAAGACGGTGTCGTCTCCGTATACGATGCCAAGGGGATTACCCATCCGGTGCTCGATTTCATAGTTGTTTTGATGGGGGAAAGGAGGCAGGGATCTGACGGCTGCGTGTCCTTAGTCGCAGACCGGCTGAGACTGTGCGATGTATGAGTTCCCGGGCCGGAACGACGCTGAATCAGGCTCGGACATCCGGGCCATGCCGCCGTTGACGGCCTCCTCCAGCCGATGCGAGGTGGGAAGGGTCATCCACTCCAGCAGCCTAGGAGGATCCCTACAACGCGCACGCGATGTCCGCTGCCAAAGATCCAGTGGAGACGAGTTCCTCCGTCGGCGGGAGGAAGGGGAAGGGGCGTCGTGCCGCAAGAGAGGGCCGGAGGGGCACGGTATTCGCTGATCGGCCGGGATGCACAAGGAGCGGGAGGTCTTCTCCGAGGTAGCGCGGAAGCAGGGGAGGGGGCGAGGGTCTTGTCGCCGGCGGTGGGACGCAGTGGAAGGACGGCGGTCGTGGCGTCAGGTTGTGTGAGCTTGTGTCTGAGAGAGAAGCAGTGGAGCTGGGGAGTAGAGTGTCCCGGTGAGACTTTGTCTGATTTTTTCAATATAATCTGCGATATATTTTACGGTAGAGTCCAGATTAAATAAAAATTGAACAATTGTATATTTGAATTGAAGGTTTTAATAAAATAATACTAATGCTCCGTTCGGATGTTCATATTGAGAGGGTAGACATTATATTGGGTTGAATATCAATATCATGAGATATTGATATTGAGTTTGAATGTCAATATTTTTGTTTGGATGTGTTAGATATTCAGACCCAGACAAGATATTGAGCTTGAATGTCAAATGTTGTTTGGATGGTATAAAAGTGCTGAATTGCAGTTTTTCGAGATTTTGATCATTATACTGTTGTTTAGTGCCAAAATTATACAAAACAGCCACAGGGTGACCAACACAGCACAATACCACCATTATCCAGTACACAATCTGACCATTAAATAGCTAAAATTAGCACTCGATGACCAACACAGCACAACAACACCATTATCCAGTACAGGCGGGCGCTGGGAGGAGCAGGCGGGGACGGAGGTGGAGGCAGGGGCGGGGACGACTGGATCGATTAGCTAGCTCCCCGCAAGAAACAAAAGAATCGATTAGCTAGCTGGAGCTAGCTTCACCTGCGGCCGGAGCGACGGGGCAGCTTTGCCCGCGGATGGAATGATGGGGCAGCTTTGCTAGCGGATGGAGGAGCACGCCGTCGACCTGGAGCATGACCGCGGTGGGGCAACAAGGCGGTGAGGCGGGGACGGAGGTGGAGGCGGGAGCACGCCATCCCAATCTCGCTCGCGATCCATCCGCGCGAGCAGGCTGCCTTGGGCGGCACCGGGAAGGAGAAGGGGGCGGCGCGAGGAGACGAGGATGGAGGGGGCGGCGCCGGGAAGGAGAAGGGGGCGGCGCCGGGAAGGAGGAGGCGAGGGGGCGGACGGGAGGACTGAGCCAGTGGGGACGCGATGCGAATATCGACCCAATGTCGAGCTGTTGAGCTCGACATTCGCTGGGCTAATTTTTCTACTACGAACCCCTCCCTCGATATTGCACGCGAATATCTCGGTTCAATATCCAGTACACCTAAACATGTCAGTTTCAGATATTCGGGACGGGAGGGCTCAGAATATCCAATATCTAGCTCCAATGCGAAGAATATTCAAAATTGGATTACTGAATTGAATACATTAGATTGCATGATCATGCAGCTCATCTTGTGGTCTCTGGATGATAAATTTCATGCAGTAATTCACGGGAGATATTTGTCCGACATTTATGAACATGTATAGTTTTCATCATCATGATACTTCTATGTTGTATTATTATTTGAAAACTAACTCTACTTAATTTTTCCATTGCTTATAGCTCTGCCTTTTGCTTACACCATGCTCATGATTTTTTACAACAATTAATATTGTGTAATGCATATGTAGAATGACTTAAAATGGAGAATTGCCTAATTTTGGTACAGATTTTAAAATATGAAGCCAATGAAGCTCTAAAAAATATCCCGCCCGTGGAATTAAGCCTTACAATCAAAAGAAGGGCCTTCAAGAGATAATAATAAAATAATACCTAATGAATCTTGATATTTTTAAATGTTTGAGTTACTAATTATAATCAACTTATGTGATTGTGAAGAAAAAATTTAATGGCTCGGTGACAAATTAGCTGCAATAATTAAAATTAAAAATATTTTTTATAAAATATGATTCGTGCGTGCACGTGCAAGGCTACTAATCTTATCAAATGCGAGTAAGCAAAAGTCCGTATAGGTTTTTTTTACTGAGATCGAATCGTTCTGTGGAGACGATTGACTTTGCGTTGTTGGGGCCTCCCAGATTGAGTCGCCCCCTCTGCCTCCCGTGTCGCTCCTCTGGGGCGACACCGGGGGCCTCCCAAACCCTAGCCGCCGCCGGCCTCCCCCTACTCCATCCTCCTCGTCGCCACCCGAGGAAGCTGCCGGGAAAGCCCGTGCGGCCGCCCGTGACGGTGGCGGCGAGGATCTGGCTGCTCCGCCCCGCGTGCGGAGGCCTCGGGTGTCGGCAACGGCGGTCGCGGGTGGGGTTGCGGCGTCGGCCCTGGCGGTGGGGGGCGCCGCTGGTGCTGCTGGTCACTCTCCTTGGTCGCGCGGGCGGCGAGGGGGCGGTGGAAGAGGCTCGCGGTGGGAGTCGCCCCGTTGACTCCCTGATTCAGATCTGAAGTTGGCGGTCTCGTCCAACACGGATTCCTGGGCGGGGTTGGGGTCTCTGCAGGGAGAAATCCTTGGCCGCGGGGTGGCCACGTCGTCGGCGACGTCTTCGATGCCGCGCTTCTCCTTGGAGGCGACGATGAGGTTCTGCTCCCTACCTGCCCTCCTTCTCCTGTGCTCGGGTGAAAACCCTAGGTCTTTGACCGGGCGGCGGCGGCGCTCTAGCGTCGCGTTCTCCTTGGAGGCGCCGTATTGGGCTGCGGGAAGGTGGTGGCTTTGTGTGTGATGGTGACCTGCCTGTGGCGGCGTTTCTTGTGGTGCAGTGTTGTCTGGCCGATGCTCCCATGTTGGTTGTGCTAACCTTTCGCAGGTGGTCTGCTCGCCGATGGGTCGGCGCCCTCGAGCCTGGGCGAGAGGGGAAAGGGTTCCCCTCTGTGGCGACAACTTCCTGGCGAATGCGTGGAGCCAGCGTCTTGGTTGAGCTCTGCCATGGCGGTGCTGGCCTCCCTTTGGCCGTGTCTTCTTTCTGCGTGTCCTTGCCCTACAGCTTGCGTCTTGCTGCGTGGTCGGTGCCGGCGGCGGTGTCTGTGGGTTGCCCGCTCGCGTGCGGTGGTGTTCGTGCTGGGTCCTCCTGCTGCTTCTCGAAGTGTCTGCGTTCGTGCTCTCGGGTGAGCCGCTCCACCTTCTGACGGTCCGGCGCCCTACGAGCCAGGGCGAGAAGACAGGGGTCTTCTCTGAAGGTGGAGGTGAATGGCATGACGGCGACGACAAGCAAGGGATGACGAAGACGATCTCCCCGGTGGCGTGTCTGGCCTCTCGGCGTCCCTCTCCGGTTTGCTGCCTTTTGTAGACGGGCGGTGGTCTCGAATTTCAAGCTGTGCTACCTTGTGTATCTTGTGTTTGCTTGTTTTTCAAAACCTGTAAAGCTATTCTTTCAGCATCGTGTAATTGCCGTTATAACACTGAGCTTTGTTAATTCAAAGCTGGGCTTATGCCTTTTATCTAAAAAAAATCGTTCTGTGGAGAGTATTTTGTATTCCCGTGCGGTCTGTGTGCAGGCACGTATGAGCGCAAGGGCCCAATTGCCACCAGGCCCTGATTGCCAAGCATCCAAGCTCACAAGACATGGCCTTCTTACTCAAATTATTTTTTTCTTTCACGCATACACATAACTAAGCCTCTACGTTGACCTGGGAGGGGCCCCAAAAAATTCTGGACCCGGGGCGGCCGCCCCTCTCGCCCCCCAGGACCGGCCCTACGCATGCATCCATGCTACTCGATCGTAAGCATGCTACAGGATTACAGGAGTATAAAGTCTCCAAAAAAAATGCTACATGAGTATAATTGGTGTGTAATCGCATCAGGAGGACTATTATTTAGAGAGAGAGAGAGAGAGAGAGAGAGAGAGAGAGAGAGAGAGAGAGAGAGAGAGAGGACTCTTTGAGTCTTTGATCTGGCCGGGACGAAGGATAGCGACCGGATCGGAGGCATTGCCATCGTTGCAGACAATGCCACATGCATTGGCACCCACGAAAAAATTCCTCTTGAATGTCTTAAAAACAAAATAGAAAATCAATTACAAAAGAAAAATGCTCAACCTTGTGGAAGAACTTCTAGCTAATTAAGATACAGACATATCTAGCTCTATATTGTTCTAGTCAAGACTAGTACATGCCAAGTCCTACAATGTCTTATTTGTTTAATCATTACAAATTTAGAACACTTGGACAACTCGTTCAGTACAAGCTGTGACCTTCTTCTTTTAGGAAAAGAATAGAATGATGAGATGCATTTCGTGTGCACACGTAGCAAGGCCGAGTATTTTATTCATTTGCAATAACAATTGAACACTTCACAATACATATGACTCTTAAAAACAAAACAAAAACAAATTCACAATGCATACATCCCAAGATACACGTGAAAATGATCCCTGGGTAATAGAAATCGATGCCCCTGCTGGGGTCTCACTTGAAAAGAAACACAAAATACATGTGAGAACGAGGTTTTCAGTAATCCAGCTTCAGGCACAGATCTATCTCGTACACGCTGAACACCGGCGTCGGGTTCCACAAGTACTTTTCAACACAGTACCCGCGCGCCATCCTAAACACGCCGGTGCCGCCCACGATGGTACGCTCGAACGTGCGCTCAAAGTCCAGGATGGTGCCCACCATAAACAACATGCTCCCCTTGTACTTACCAGACTCGAACACGAAGGTGAGCACCGACGTCAGGCCCGGCGGGGTAACGAGCCCCGCGTAAGCACCGACGCCCATAAACCGCCCGAGGAGGGTCGAGTTCCTGGGGTCCGGGCCGGCGCGAAGCTCATTGTCGAGCAGCTCAACCATCCCAAAGGTTGTGTCGCCGCCTAGCTTGGACGGGGACGCCACAAACGCCGTGCCGTTGGGGCCTGAGATTTCATTCATGTACAAGTGGATGCGTGTGAGCTTGCCACATTGGGTATGCGCCATGCCCCACGCTGACGAGCTAGCCAGCAGGAGGACAAGGGGAAGCAACATCGAGGAGGAAGTCATTAGATCGCACAGAGGTGTTGCAAAAGGCTTGTAGCTGCGTGGATTTTGGTGGTGCTATGGATCTAGCTGATGGATTGAACTTGCTCTATCTTCATTCCATTTATAGACTTCACATCAGTTGACCAACGTACATACAATGTTAATCAAATGCAAGCAGTGCAAGCTTGCATATGTATCTCATTTTTATCCCGTTAAATATCACCAGCCAATAACTAGTGCCGACCATGTCTTACAATATTTTATTCCTTTAATCATCACAAATTAAGAACACTTGGACAGCGTTGAGTACAAGCTGTGACCTTCTCTTATTTTTAGGAAAAGAAGAGAATGATGATATGTAAAAAGTATGATTTTTACCGAGTTGGAGAAAAAAAATGAAAAGAGAGAGGGGGTTGTCTTCTCTTAGCTAAATGATGATCTCTTAAAAATTAAAATTAAATTATTGTGTCCACTATATCATATACCCTGTCTTATTAACATAATTTTGTACTAAAATTTCATTAATTTTCATTGATACCTAGAGATAATAATAAGAGACAACGTATTGTACAACTATTGTAAATTACGTGGATGGTTAATTTACATGGATGGTTAAGAGAAGACTACGCCTACTATCATTGTACATGTCCTGACCTTTTTTTTTTTTTTTTTTGCGAACACGCAAAAGCTTTGCGTGTTACTTGCAATAGAAAGAAAGGAGGGAGCTACAGCGGTTCCGACATCGTAGTGATGCGGTTACAAGTGTGAGGGTACAATGAAAGGGCGAACACATGTCCTGACCTTGATTTGCGAATCAATTTAATTACAGGTTGACGCGCGGCTTCCTACACGCCGTGCTTCCTGTCCGAGACGTGGATCACCACGTCGACAGCTATTTCGATCGTGTGGATGCTCTGGCTTTCCCTTGGGCCTTGGTCGATCGTAAGCTCTCTCGGACGGCTGGTTCTTCCTGAGGGGTTTGGTCTTCAGTTCTCTCGCCTCGCTCTGCATTCCCGTCGACATGTCGCACCCAACCGCTGCCTTAACCAGCCAGAGGACGTGCAGCACCTCCCAGCAATCCAGCATGTGCTCCATCGATGTTTATGTCTGTATGCTCCATCGATGCCCTGCCAATATCCAAAACTGAAGGGAGCAGGACTCCATTTTTTCGCCAAGAGAGCCGCTCATCAAATATTTGGAAAGCGGGTGAGGTTTTATTTATTTATTTGCGAGGGTGAGAGAGTAAAATGTGCATGGAACTACTAAATAATCAGTTTCTTGATGCATATCACTGTACTTATTTCATACACGATTTTGCGTGAGTAGTAACGACAAGAGTACAAGTGTACAACACGATGTCAATAGATGCATGCTTTCCGGTCCTGGGCAACACACCAGAAACTAACAGAACACTGTATCTTTTAATAGTGGATGCAAATTGAAGAATATGAACCGAACAAATGATGTCACGAATCTACAGTCATAGTGACATACTTGATGATATACTAACTAAGTTTATGTGTGTGTGTCCTTGTGTAGCAGCAGTATATGGCTATGCTATCGAGGTGTTGGTATAAAAATCTCTCGTGGTTGGCTATGCTGCTTGCGCAAAGCTGTGACTTTCAAATTGTTTCATCTGTTGGTAACCTGGGCAGAAAGTTTGTTTTGCCGCTATCGGTCCATATGCTTGTTTTCCCTCCAGCGCTCCAAGAAACAATCTAGATAGAGGTTTTTGTTATGGTATCCTGATAGAGTTTTCAAAACGTCTACCTGTGAAAGGAGCAATAGATGATAAGTACTTGAGTTTACTGTACTATAGCGTAAACTGCAATGCTGTAGACAACCAAATGCGCTTTAATACTTTGCATGGGTGATCAATGTTCTCTTGCTTGATTAAGAAGCAAGAGGAATTACGCTTAATATCTAAGATCACTGCCCATTGTTGGCAATAAAGAGACCAGCTAACATTTACTGACAAAATGTACAAGAAAGAGCTAACACTGACAAGAGCTAGAATACATGTTATACGAAGGGCAATGGAGCCTAGTTGACTTTGCTTTGTTACATTCGAGAGACAGAGAGTTCTGTGAAGTGGATATCAAGATGATTGTGTTTGTCGGGATGTGCATTAATGGAAAATCTTGAATTGACTAATCTGTTAGTAATACCATTTGCTCCTACCTTGTGACTTCCCCTAATTGACTTCGCTTTGTTAGATTCGAGAGTCAGAGAGTTCTGAGAAGTGGATATCAAGATGATTGTGTTTGTCGAGATGTGCATTAATGGAAAATCTTGAATTGACTATTCTGTTAGTAACACTATCATTTTCTCTTACCTTGTGACTTCCAATGAGCCTAATTGACTTTGCTTTGTTAGATTCGGGAGACAGAGAGTTCTGTGAAGTGGATATCAAGATGATTGTGTTTGTCGAGATGTGCATTAATGGGATATCTTGAATTGACTAATCTGTTAGTAATACCATTTTCTCCTACCTTGTGACTTCCAATGGGTGGTCTGGTAATAGTGCTGTTCCAGTTGCACCATACTATCTCGCCCCCCTCAGCTTCTATTGTTCTGTATTCCATCAATATTTCTCTTTTCTGCCTTCTCCTCTCAATGAAGCATGGAAAGAGTGCCAACTGCAAAGAAAAGACGGTAGTGATCACTGCTATAGACTATAGTTCACACTGAATTGGAACGATCTGTAAGCAGGTCATGTATGTCACATGTTCACGAAACTGAGACATAAACTTGTTTGTGACTAAAGGATAGACATTAAAATTGGCAGTTTAGGCTTCTTTCTCATGAACTGAGTAACCACGGTTATTCACTTATATGGAGAACTACAGACATCTCACATGGGTCTCACAGACCAACAGAACGCAGAACTACCCTACTGAGATTACTTATATGGAGCCTGCTAAATCAATCAAAATAAAATCAATGCGGTAGAAATCAAAATTCATGTGGCAATAATATGGTAAAAACTCTGACATGGGTCTAAAACCGAGGAAGAATGGAAGAAACATGATAACTGCTTTTACCTCAGGCTGCAAGCGGCAGTGGACCGTCTGCGGCGCCGCGAATTTGGGCCCATTTAACAACACCTGCAGGCAACCACGTAACTGCGAGAAAAAGAACGGCCTATGCGGGCCGGCCCGCGGTTGCCGCGTTGCGCCGCATCGCAGCCACTAGGTCGTGCGACCAAGAAACAGAACGCCGCCGCCACGTTCTGTTCGCCTAGCAGCACGGGAACGGGAACGCCAGCGCTCGCCCAGCAGCTCCGGATTCGGGAGCAACGCCGCACTCGCCTAGAAGCTCGGGAGCGGCAACGACGACCGGCGGCGGGCATTCTTCATCTTGGACTTCCCCCCACTCGTGGAACGTAGAGCCGCCATCGGCGAGGTCGTCGCACTCAGGGAACACGCTGGTCTTGTAGCGCACCCTGTCGCGGCACGCCGTGTAGGTGAGGTAACGCTCGCGAAACCCTCTGGCGGCGCGCTTGGCGGGGGCCATGACAGCGACGTCGTGCCTGAGCAGGTCGACCTGGCACTCCTCGGCGCCGTCGGCGTCACAGCCGCTGAGGACGAGTTCGGAGAACTGGGCGGCGAAGGGCGCTTAGGCGTAGTCGACCTTGTACTTGCCGCCGTCGGTGGTCCAGTTGGAGCCGTCCCCGTAGACGGACATGGGCTTGGAGGGAAAGTCCCCGCCCATGGAGCGCACGCAGACGACCTCGCGGATGGGGACGCCGTCGAGGTAGAAGACGACGTTGTTGGGGGTCCAGGCGATGGCGTAGCGGTGCGCAGCCGCGACGGTGGGGCCTAAGGGGAGAAGGTAGCGCTGCTCGCGGCCGGTTGCCAAGCAGCTCGAAGTCGAGCGAGCTAGCATAGCGAGCGGCCAATCTACACACGCGGCGCGCGCGGCGCCGCAAAAGAACGCGGCTCGTACACGGCATACCGCGTAATCAATGCGGATGTATGCGGCGCGTATGCAGGCTCCCGCGGCGCGTCCCGTTCGCACCCTGGCTTTTACCCCTCCGAATCATTGTTACTGAATAGTGAATATAGATGTGCCAATAATATAGTAAAAAGTCTGACATAAACAGCTTATGCCTACTGCCCCGGTGAATCATTTCAATCATGGTTATACAGCTCACTGAAAATTGCACATCTTCCAATCATAGTTGATACACAACAGGAATACTGCTAAAAAGACAAAATGGCACTGAAAAATTGTATCACCTCTGTTCCACAATATAAGCCTTTTTAACAAACCTTGCTAATAAGGCTGTTTGTTAAAAAGGCTTATATTGTGAAACAGAGACAGATGGAGTAGATCCTAAAATACTTTTACTGTATCCAATTATGTTAATTTGTTTTGACAAGGTTCTTGAGCTACTAGTGTTGAGTAACACTTAGTATCCATGTCAACAACTACAAATCGTAAATGGCACATTAGAGTTGATCATTTAGAATCTGAACATTGCCATTGAGAAGCTCTTCAGAGAAACATGTTCATGAACTTAAAAACTAACATAACGTCCAGATTGCACATCAATAAACAGCCCAAATGAATTAGCTAATGAAACTTTCATATGGCTCATAAAAAACGGTCAAACTGAATATAGCTTATTTTTATGCCTTTTTCTTTTCAACGATGTCAAAGAAATCCTAAATCTCAAGCAAGAAACACTCTTCTAACAGTGTGCAGCCAGAGAAGACAATCTTCTATGATATCCTTGGTGAATTTGGTATATAAAAAAGAACATTAATCAGATTTTCCCAAACATAACCTGAAGTGCAGCAAGTTTAATCCTTCTTCTTTTTTACAGTATTCATCATCTCCTCTATATTTTCACTACGTTAAAAATATTTTCAGTCTGTCAAAAAATTTGGAAGCTTCAATATATGACAGAATATAACGCAATCTTCTTAGAGTGATCATGAAATTCCATTATAGGTAAAGGTGAAGTTAAGCAGCTGAGTAAATGTTATCTGAGGTCTCTTGGAGAATAATGAAGCACCCAAAAACCTTGTCAATCTACTTTATTCTATTTTTTTCTGCCAAAACGAGATGAATGTAATTATGTCAGCAACAGCCTTACAGTTACACGTGGCGGATTTACAGCAAAAAATTCCATCCTCCAGTCAACTTATCTTCCCAGTCCTCCCATGAGACAATATGTCTTGGAAAGCCTTCAGTTCATCACCTGAGTAGGAAGGTTGTCTCTCAGTAACAAGCTTCATTATCTCTCTCGCATTCCTGTCCTTTCTAATTGCCATAAGACCTTTCAGCAGATGGTGGATGGTATCAACACTTGGAAACCAGTTCTTCTCCATGCTATCTTTACACAACCTGAATGCCAAATTGAATTCCCTCCGCTTACACAGGTAATGCACCATCGTCTGGTAAATCCTATCATTTGGCTTGCATCCCCTCCCATGCATTGCGCCAAAGACTGTCTGTGCCATCTCATGCTCACCCATCAGAAAAAACCCCTTAATAACTAAGTTGTATGTGATCTCATCTGGTCCAATCCCTGCTGCATACATCTTCCGCACCAGATCGTTTGCCTGCCAGCCCCTTCTCCTGTTGATCAGAAACTGGATCCTTACATTGTAACTGGCGAGTGTGGGCATGCAACCCCTCAACCTCATGAGGTTCCACAGGCCATCCCCAACCTCACGCTGGCCACTCTTATAGAACGCCGCCATCAGTGTCGTGTATGTGATGACATCCGGCCGCACTCCTTCCTTCTCCATCTCCTGCATTATCCGGTACGCTGCACGCAGTTCCCCCATGTCGCACGCCATCTTCACCACGGTGTTGTATGAAACGTCGTCCAGCTCAACTCCATACCTGGCCGACGCCTCGTCCAGCAGCTGCCAGACCTCATCAAAGAACCGTGATTGCATCAGCACCTTCATCGTGGCATTGAGGGACTTGGCCGTGCGTGGGCACCCGTACATCTCCATCTCCTTGAAGGTCCGCAGCGCATGCTCCGGCATCCGGGCCTTCCCGTACAGGCCTATGACCCTGACGACGAACCCCTCCCGCCTCCCCTGGGGCAGCGCCTTGTGCTGCTCGAGGATCTTCTCCACGAGGTCATTCCGTCGAGCACCTGCAAGCCGCCCCACCGCGTCCTCGAACGCGAACCGGTTCTCCACCAGGACGCGGTTGTCCGCGTTGTTCCGGAAGAGCTCGTACAGCCGCACCGGGTCCCGCTCGCCCTTGATCCTGACCAGCACCGGCGTCTCGGCGTCCGTGGTGGGCGGAGAGGGGGGCTGGCGGCGGCTCTTGGAGGCGGCGACCGCGGCGCGGCAGGCGGCAATGGTGGGGAAGTCCGGCGGCGGGGAGGGCGCGCGCGCCGAGAAGGGGCGGCGGCGGTGGTGGGAGAGGCCGGCGGCGATGACGGTGAGCGCGACGGCGTCGAAGGCGGCGCAGAGCTTGCGGATGGCGCCCAGGGATAGCATCTGATCCGCGCGATCCCGGGGCGGGGCGGGCCGGTCGCAGCCAGCGGAGGGCGCCTGGGTCTTGGGAGTGGTAGGTCGGGTGGGTGGCTGTTAGGGCGGCGGCGTGGAGGTTGCCATGGGCGGCGGCGAGGGGAGGACTGGAGGAGAGAGTTCCACCACGATGGCTGCGTGGAGCCCACCGGCAGTCGAATGGACTATCTCTATAAGGCCCATGGGTCCTCATCGAAAAGCCTGGTACTAAAACTGAGAGCCTCGGTGCGACCAAGAGTGCCTTTCGGCCTACGGCCCAGGATGGAACTGCACATTGTCAGATTTAAATGTTCGTAAAATAAAATGATTCATCAGATTTAAAATACAGCATGAAATAACCGTAAAACATGAATGTTCTGGTAAGACAGCTTCGAAATTACTTAAGAAATTAGTTGCTCTCGGTAAATTGACACTGATTGTCAAAATATTACAGAGATTACATTAATCTAGATTAAGAAAAGCTTCAAGATTATTAGTAAAATTAAAAATGATTATAATTGGATTTGGTTAGGGTGCGCCAGGCCTAGGCAGTAGTGCAACGCCTGGGCGATACGCGAGGGACCCAGTGGCAAGCCACTGTAGTGGACCCTCCCCCATAAAAAATAAATTTAATATCGTTGTGGGCACATGGCCCACATATCTCTACTATATAATACCAGCATTGTTTCTTCCCTTCGTCCGTGGTAGGGCGTACGTCGCCCGGGGCGATTTTGCATTTTAATCCCTCGGAAAGTAGAAAATACACCCGCAGTCCAGCTAAACATGCCGAAACACGATCGATCCACAGCCGGCTCCCAGGCTGCTCAGGGTGCTTTGTGCAAGTTTCCAGGGTCTCTTTGTAATTTTCTTTGTTTCCTGGACCTGTGTGTAATTTGTGCTGAGTATCCTATTATATGCATCGGATCTGTCCTAAAAAAAACATGCTGAAACGTTATCTGTTCGCCACACAAAAAAAAACACACGCATCCTTGCAGCGCCGCCTCCTCCCCCAGCAGCGCCGCCTACCGAGCTCGTCGAACATCCCCGGACGCCTCCAAAGTAGACTACCTGGTCGAGCTCGACGGGAAGGCCGACGCCGTCGCACTTTCGAGCTAGCGGATATGTCTAGTTTGACACATGTTGCATCGTGTCCGACCACACGGACCCTACCACGCCGCCCCTCTGGCTTACTGCGTGCGCCACACTGAACTTTGGGCGTGCTTCTCTGGGACCCTGCGCCTCCTGACCTCCTCTCCCTGCCCAGTGCCCACCGCCACAACGTCTCTCCTCTCCGGCCACCGTCGAGCGCATGCGAGGATGACGCTTCTTCTGCCGTGGTTCAGTTAAAAAAAACTGCAGTGCAGCTCTTCCGCAGTTGAAGTTCTTTAGCATACGTGAAGAAATTTGATTGCTCGCCAGCGGGCTTCCGCGGAGATGCGACCTGGGGCGTCGTATCCAATTCCGTCGGTCTCCGCGGCTGACCTGCGCTGGTTCCCAGCCGTGGACGCGGCTCCGAGCACGCATGCTGCGCCACCTCCATTTGATGTCACCGACGTGTCAGGTTCAGTTCATCCTACTGCGTGCAGTTTGCGAGTTGAACTTCAGCTTAGATTATCCCTGTTGGATATGATTGATCTGTGAATTTTTGTTTTTCAAAACGGAATGATTAGTGAAGTCACTTCTAAGAATTGGATGGATGTCTCGTGCTATTTTTTCGTATATAATCACTTATGATGCTTCAACTTCAGTTGCTGGTCTCAGAGTGATACAATTCTCTGGGGAATATTTGAAGCTGCCGCTAAACCATACAAGATTTACAAAAAATATTTAAAACGAAAATGATTTGGAATTTTCAATTCTTCTCAACAGTTTATCATTTTCATTATTCTCACAAAAGATTTAACAAATTCAGCGGAAAAAAAAAACATTGTGCAACCAAGAATACCTATACTATGACCAAAATCACTTATAGATATGGAGAAGTTCAGTAGCACATGAGAGCCATTCAGATACTCGGTCTCCGCATATAAATATTTCATGTAAGCTCCAATTTTGTAAATCGACAAATAACAAGTGTAATTATTAGCAATATCACAATCAGAGCAACAAAGCTTTACACCATTAGACTAACATCTTATATACGTAACAAATATTTAGGGAGGGTAGTAAAAAGACAAAGAGAGAGAGAGTGATGGGAAGAAGGGGTGTATAATGAAATGAGAAATTGGTTTTAAATGGAACAAAAAGAGATGTACTCCGTAGATACCAAAAAAGTTTGACCTACATTTATAAAACAGAGTGACTACACTTTATTCCACGTATCCATGTTTTCATCTTCCCGTTGCAAGTTGCAACGCACGGATAGTTTTCAGTACCAATAAACTCTGCAATGACACTAATACAAGCACCAAGAGTGAGCTCCTGTCACAAAGATCAGCGCTTTAACACGCAGGTCATTATCACTGATCCCTTTCCCTTTCGATCTTCGTGTCAGCAATCCTCGATGTGCCTTCTCGCCGCCGGCGCCTTCGCTCCTCGCCGCCACCTTCTCCTCAACCGCCCTCACGCCTGGCCTCCGCCTGCATACGCGTCACCAGCTTCCTCGCCGCGGCGCGCGGCCGCCTGGTGCTCCCTCGCCCACCGCCGGCTCACCACGCAGGCCGCCGCCAGCGCCAAGGCCTGCACCAGGAACATGCCCAGCAGCAGCGCCTCCTCCAGGAACATCAACACGAACTGCACCCTCCGGTCCCTCTGCGACCCGAGGAGCGCGAGGCTGCGGTCGTGGCGGAGGACCAAGGCGCACAGCGCGAGCGCGAGGCCGCAGAGCGCGGCGACCGCCAGCGCCGCGGGCGCCGGGAGGCGGCCATAGCAGGAGAGGTGGCGGCGGCGGCGGCGGCGGGTGAGCAGCGCGTAGAGGGACGCGAGCGCGGAGAGCAGCGTGACGGCGTGCAGGGAGACGAGCGCCCAGCCCAGGAGCGTCGGGCGGGGCCGGAGGAGGAGCACCGGGCCGAGCGCGGCGGCGGCGAGGGCGAGGAGGGAGAGGTTGAGGAGCCACAGGAGGAAGTTGCAGCAGCTTGATCTGGATTTGCCGGCGTCGGTCGCCATTTCTCCCTGAGCTGTTGGCTGCTTCGTGGTGTACTGAACTACCGACAGCTGCTACGCTGTTCCTAGCGAGGTGTCCTTGGTTCGTGCTATCAGGAGAGAGAGGCTTTAAATAAGCCTGGGCATACCCGGTTTAGCACGGTTTCTGCTGGTTTCCGAAACCAGACCATGTGCGACGGTGTCAGACGGTTTGGTCTGGTTACGTGACTTTACATGACATGTTAAATGACGGTTTGGTGTGGTCTGGTTTGCACGGTTTACACGGTTTGCACCGTGTAAGCGCAGGCAGCAGGCAGGCATTACAATCCGATCGATACGACGCCGCCGGCGACCGCACTTTTCTGCTGCGCTTGACCCGCTGCTGGCGGAGCAAGACATGGCTGGCGTGAGGCGCTCACCGGGCTTGGTCGCCGTGGTAGGGTCCTCGCGGCGTAGCGCCGGGCGCGCCTCAGCCTGCTGCGCGACGAGCACCGCGCGGAAGCTGCCGTGTGCGTCGGCCAGGCGCCCAGGCGGATGAAGTCGGGCGCATGAAGTCGTCGAGCAGCCGCTCCGCGAACGGCGAGTAGTCGAGTCGCTGTACTGGTTCCTGCGCCTGCGGCCAACCGCCGCCGCACGACACCATCGGCCGGCTGGCAGCGCGACGCTCGGCCGCGGCAAACCGCCGCCGCACACCACCATCGGCCGGCTGCCGGCGCGCAGCTCGCCCAGGGCCTACCGCCACCACCTGCCGGCCACCTGCGCGCCGCTCGCCCGCGGCCATCCGCCGTCGCACGCCACCACCCGCCGGCCGCCTGCGCGCTGCCGCTCCACACCGGCAACACCTGCCAACCGCCGCCTCGAGGCCGAGGGCCGTCTCCATGCCCAGCGCTCTCCCCCCACCACCTGCACGCCGTCGGAAGCCCTCCCCGAACACCTGCGAGCCGGCGACGCTCTCGAGCTCCGGCAGGCATCCCCATGGATGCGCGCGGACCCAGCCTCCTACCAGCACCGCGTGCCGCGGCCTCTCTTCCCCATCGCCCCACCCTGGCGCCACCAGCCTTGTCGGACCGGCCTCCGCACCCTGCATCTCCAGCCGCTGGACTCCGGCCAGAAGCGCCTTGCCTCGGCCCTTCGCCTGAACTCCGCCTCCGCGGGGGATTTTCTTTGTTTTGGTCGATGTGTGAGGTCGCGTGCTTGGTGCGACCGGTTTGGTCGGTTTCGCAAGGTCCAACCCGTCTCAAACCGGCGTCGTAAATTCTGATACGGTTTGAGCGGTTTAGTGCGACGACACCGGCATAAACCGCTTACCCGGTGCGGTGCGGGTCGGTTTGACGGTTTGGCCAGTTTGAGACCAAACTGTGCCCAGGCTTAGCTTTAAACACTAGTCTCTACTAGCAAAATGCCCGTGCGTTGCAACGGGCAACAAAATTTTATGATCGATCAAAAAATGAAGCAGGTGTATTTACACTTATATGAAAAGATAGGCCTGAGTCTAGCCCAAAACCTATAAAAATGACTATTTTGTGCGATGCTACGGGCTTTATTTATTCCCAAGTTATTTAGAATGAAAAGTTTATTTTGATCCTCGTATTTTTACATTGTATTTGTTTGCTTTTCTGATCACTCCCTAATGTTGTAGTCGCCATTCTCGCCAGTCTATGAGCTTCTTCAATCGACTCCCTTCTCTCATGGCTGAAAGAATTGTTTCCTCTTTGATAGCTCTCGCCTTCACCTCTAGCAAAACTCCCAAATACACCCAAATTCACATCTCATAGCCCGTTTACTACTTCTAGGCAGTCTGACGCGACATGAATACAGTCCAGCACCAGATCATCAGCGACATCAAACGCGGAAAACTGCAAGTTAATAATGTACTTGAGCTTAGTTTTGGGTTAAAATTCGTGACTGTCCTATTCACATGGTAAAATACCTTTGTCAACAATCAGACCACTTCAGAGTAAATCACTCGGACCAGCCACAGTCATCTCTGCTACAGCTCCCGTGAAAGTTCTGCAAGAAAAATCTCACACGTTTCAAAATTGTTTTGTGATTTCTCTCTACTATGATCATGTCCAGACAATGTCCATACACCATAAGGCACATGTAAATGTGGTTGAATGCAATCAAATGATCAATACATAAGCAATATCGGGCACCATCAATGGTCTCTCTATCATCGTTTGCATCTTCATAAGTGTTTTGTACCCAGCTGATCATTATACTGATGTGCTAATGTGCCATCTACAAAAACCTACCGGTAAGGTTGCATTGTGCTAATTGTCATGCAATATCATGCAATCAACATAGCAATGGAATCTGGGATCAGCATACAAAATGTCCTGATAGGATCGGTTGTTCAACATTTACAGGTTTTACCAGCATAGTCATTAGTCAAGAAGAATAAATAATCAGATCAACATGCTACGATAAAAGGTAGATTGGAAAATGGAAGATTAAATGTACAGGTGCAATCATAAGTGGTTGTGATTTTGATACTGAAAAATGTCAGATTAACAGGTAACATTACCCCGCCAAAAATGTTTTGGACAAAATGCCTTAGGGATAAGCATTGTCTATAGACAGGATTGTTTGGATGAACATATTCCTCAAAATCATCGGTGCAAAGGCAGCAGCAAAAGCCACCCATGATTCACTGCAAATAGCAGAGAAGAAATGTATCAATTGAATCTGAAAATTTAGACTATATGCAAGAACTTAAGTGCCATAGTAACATGAGGTCTCAAAAATATAATACGTCTGGTGCTATACCTTTATAGAAATAAAATGGTCGTTATTCAACTGTGGAGCGAAAACCTAGTTTCCAGGCACTCGTGAACAGCTACGAGTTTATGGACACGGATCATCCTCTAAACTGAAACTAAAAAATTGGAAAGAATTACATGATTTTACAGGTAATCAAACTGTATTATGAAATTGACGTTCTATCTAACCAAACATGGAAAGCAAATCAACTGTGGTCTAACAATTGTGTATACATCCATTAGCCCTTTTACATAATGGAAGCATTTATTTATTCTTTGCATCGCATCCGGTGATAGTAGCTGTGTGCTGCATGAAAGAAAATAAATGAAAAGGCTGCAAGGTAGGAACCACAACTGCAACCCAAAAGCCAAGTAGTGCACATCATAGTAAATGTGCATTGTTGAGGCAAGCTGAGAACGAAGAGAACAGTTGGTCCACAGATGTCAAGGCTCAGAAAGACAAGTAAATCGGCACAATAAACATAAGCTGAAGGCATGAGTTCTAGATGCCAGCCGAGAGATTGGACTTGCCTCCTATAATCGAAATCATTGGCAGGACATGACTGAAATTAGTAAGCGGTCAATCGGAAATCAGAAATCTCGTTAGTTCCAGGTGATTGGTCCGAGATGGATATACCGTGCGTGCGCAGGCACGTCGCAGATCAAGCTTCTGGGATTGTTCAGATGGACACCCACCATTTGGTCAGCATCAGTATTCACTGCACTCATTGAAAAGTGTTCCTCTATAATCTCGGCCTGCATCAAGGGATCAGCTACTACATCTCATTACCAATTCCATCGTTTTGACTCCATGGAAAAATATGCTTATTATAACGATGCCTGTCGCTTGCAGTCGAGCAACAAAGTCAGACAGATCGACCCTAGCAGCTAGCAAGCTAGTACGGGCATGGGACTGATCCACATCTCGGCCGGCCGGCCGGCAGGCAACCGAATCGGCGGCTGCTCCCGGATCGCATTCCGCGGCAGAAGAAACAGCGCGCAGGTGGGGCAGAAAGGTTCCTGGTCTGAGGACGGGGGAGCGGCAGCGGAACGAGCACCGACAATCAAAGGAAAGCGGCGGGGTGGGGCGTCGAGGAGCTCACCTCTCATGCGCCGGGACGAGGCGGGATCGAGGCTTCGGCAGGAGGGTGTCCGGCGAGCAGCGGCGGCGAGACTCTCCTCCAGGGCCGGATTGGGGAGCGGCGGCGGGGAGGGAGAATCTGCGGGTGGGGAGAGAGAAGTGGAGGCGACTGTGGTGTGGAGTTTCGGGAGGTGGGGTGGGAGGAGGAAGAGAGGAGGAGGGGCTGGTCCACGGGAGATACATAAGATGACGCCGACGACCTTTGGGGCGGCCCTAGGAATTATGGAAGCGCGGTGGCCGAGGTGGTGTCGGAGGAGCTCCAGGATGCGCCGAGGGACACGCTGGGAGTCGGCCGCGATCCGGCAAGCGCGGTGGCGGCGCCGCCCGCGTTGACTCGCTCGTCAGCTGGATAGGCTTCAGGGGGTACAAGCCGCATTACAGTTTAGATTTAGATTGATGAGGTGTTGGTACGTTTTAATATTTTCCGGTTCTATCCCTGGGTTTTGGTTGAATTTACATATGCTGCCACCGCCTAGGTGAAAAAAACGATTGTCGTCGTTCCAATCGTGAACTTGGGAAAGCAAAGAGGACCCGTCGAGCTCGCTGGTGCCGCCCACTCGCATCCCCTGCCTCCTCGTGCTCTCTGAGCCTGCCGTTTCCTTCGAATCGACCTCGTCCGCGCCGCCCTACAATCCCTTGCCTCTAGGCCCTCGCGCCGCCCTCGAACCTCCCATCGAGCTTGCCGGGCCGCCGCTCCCCTCCCTCGTGCTCAATCGGCCTTGCTTGTGGACTGTATCTTGGTGAGCCATGGCCGGAAGCTGAGATGTCCTCCCGTCAAGATTACTCAGGCGGTAGCCTCTCGAGAGCACGTACGCTGGTGCGACCCAGGCGGGAGGAGGCTATGCAAACCCACCACCAACGGTGCACAAACCCGTCGCCAGCGCGCCGGTGGGATGGGGGCGGGACAGGGAGGCACCGGACGGCGTGTCGGAGGTGCTCCTCGACTCGGGCCTCAAGGAGTCCGAAGGCGCCGTCGAGATCGATCCCAATTCCGCGGCCCTCGGCCGTCGCCAGCACGCCGGTGGAATGGGCCTGCGGCGGCTCGACCTCGGACTCGATGTCGATTCTGCCGTCCTCGCCCCTCGTCGACGTGACGGTAGCGGACAGAGGCCGCGCCTTCGACTGCAGCGCGTGCTGCCTCCCGCTGAACGCAGACACGGGCGAGGACTGCGCTTCTTCGAGCGCCGGCCGTGAGCGGCGGCAGGGGGAGGAGGGCGGCGGGGGAGGTGCTGGCGGAGGAGAGGGGTGACGCGCGACAAGGACGGTGGACTTTGTAAAGCTACCCAGAAAAAGATTGATTTCTGTGTACAGAAACAGAGCTGATGATAGAGATGCTTATCCAGCGGATCCCTCAGCCAGGTTTGTATTTGTCAAGCCGCCGCTCTACCGAGAACGGCACTCCCGGCGGCGGACGACTGCTCGGGCTGGAGTAATGATAAGACTGAACCATACTGGTAAACTTTCAGTCCCCACCATTCTATGACAAGATCTAAGAATTATCAATCTCTGATCTTGGTTACCTTCAAGAGTATTTCAGACAATATTTACATTTTTTATTTTCGGGTGTAGTTCGCTAAGTGTCATGCCTCAAATCTGAGTATAAGTGCAGTTGGTAATGACCGGAAGTACAGGCCTACCTTTCAAGTAAGCCCGGACAGAATTTTGTTGGGAAAAAACACAAAGATAGGTATAGTTCCGTCTGAATTAGCACAAAAATAAATAGTCCTGGGAGTGCACACCTTAATGTTCAGAAATAAGTGAAACATTATGCAGGTCAGTACAAACTAATCTATACCTCTTATAAAGCAAAACCCCACTAAGATCATTTATGATTTTTCTATCTTGACATGCAACACATCCACATCATCAAATAATCTTAGCCACCCAAATTTCCATCTCGATCCATCCATTTGTGTTGTCCCACTCTTTGGCGCCGGCAATGCATGCAAATATGGCACGTACAGATTCCCATGAGAGAAATAAAAAAAACAACCCATAAATTTCTTCCACCGACCCATCTTCCATTTTCTCTTCACCTTCCAGCAACCGAGCAGCTCTATAGACTTCCGCTTCGTTACTAGACCAATCCATGATCCTTGACCTTCTGCAACAGGCGGACTGCACCATTTTATTCGGGCGTATGATGAAGTTAAATCCCCTGCGATGCCTACAGTACTCCCCTAGCATCGCCCTGCGCTACGCGGCTCCCTGGAGCCCTCGCCGGCAAGTCGACCAGGATCTGGGAGGAACACCATGCGGTGACCTGAGCGGAGCCCAGGTGCCATGCATCCGAATGGTGCCACAGTACATAAGAAATATTTTTATCTCTGTCTCTCTCACACACAAATATACACTCTGTTTGATTTCAGTATTTTTCTTGCCATACTTTTGACCATTTATTTGACTGTGTAATTTCAGTTGGTCTGGATATCACCGGTTTGTACCGTGGTGGCTATTTTGTCCATGTACATCTAATTGGACTTCTGACTTCCCGTTCATACAGAGACTTTGCTATTGCTATTTTCTTTGTGAACTCCTAATTGGTGTTCCGACTAATGAAGTCAGCACTCCGTTTTGGGCTACAACTATTTTATTCCTGAGCTGCTAATTGATGTTCATACTAAGGGAACTCTTACCAAGCTAAATTCAAGGCCTCAAGGTATATCTCTCACTCGCATAGATATATTTTCAAATTAAGAGTACTTTCGACAACAACTATTGTGTTCCCCTAATTCAGTCATCTATGACCTTTTTGTATTCTATAACTTGAGCATTTGACCCTACCATGCATTCGGCTGATTTATATTGTTAGGTTAAACTGTCACAGATCTTACTGGAAGCCAATACAAGATAAATTTGGGCGTTCTTTCTACATGGTCATGTTTGTTCATATTCTCTTACTAAATGGTCATGGCCCAAAACAACACAATTTCAGGAGTCCATTGTTGTCTCCGTCCTGTAATTAATCATTTCTATAGTAACAAATGGAAATTCAATATGTTTTTGAGTTCTTTTCCTCAGTCTGACATATGTTTAAATTATCCTTTCCTAAGAAATTTAATTTACCGGTTAGTACTGAGTTCCTATTGATAGTCACTTAATACTGTTTTCGCCACATGGGACTAAAATTACTCACGTAAATTTCTTAAGAATGCTTATGTGTTTGCCAAAACTTTCTCTTAACTCATTAGGGATTACTGAATTATAATATTATTTCTATTTGTGACCATGGTTGCTTACTTATAAGTATAACAAATTATCATAAAAAATATAACATAATATAACAAATTGTCTCTTTATTATTATTGATTCTCCTTGGGTATTCTTATTAGTGAACGAAGTTTTTATAATTGTTCAGGTTTATAACGGTGTGGAACTAGAATTACCGCAGCAACGCGCGGGGCATTTTTCTAGTTAATAAAACATTCTACTGGGAAGTATAAATTACATGAAAACATTCTATGGCAAGGAAAATGAATAATCTCAGCTTACTTCTATACTTGTTTTCCTTTAACTGCAGCATACAACATGAATTTTTCGTACCTTCGTTATGTATGTCTATAGTTAGAAATATTGACGGCATGTGTAATGCTATTTAATTTGTGATTGCTTGTTGGATATTTCTTGTTGTATAAATTTCATCAAAATGAACAATTGAATTGTTATTTTATGCATCTGAATTTGCCATGCACGTGATCAACACAAATGCTAAATAATAATTGTGTTGCCATACAATATAAGCATCAGCGCGGAAATTCTTGTTGAGTTTTCAGATAGGGATTGCATCGCAATATTCAATTAAAATCAGCTCGTAGCAATATTCAATTAAAATCAGCTCGTAGCAACACACGGGCAATTTTGCTAGTACTATATAATATAGGTAGAGGTGATGATTGGTATGTTTTTTAGATTTCCAATTTTACCCCTACTGAGTTAAAAAATATTACATGCTCTGCCACCGCCAAGTCAAACGTACCGCTTCGATGACTCAAAATCTGAAAATCACGCCGCGCCCCCAACATCGCCGCACCTCCTCGCTCGCTTTGGATTGTTTCCTGTCTTGGATCGACTAAACTGTAGCCGCTGAACCCTATCGAGTAGAGAACGTGTGTGACGAGTGGCTGCCGACCCTGGCAGCGGAGCATGGTGTGCTCCGAGGAGGCCGCCGGCGGATGCGGCTGCAGTTGAAGAGGATCCGCGCGTGGTCACAGAGGATCTGGCCGATGGGGTGCCGAGCTTGGCGCCGGGATGTCCGTTAGTATGCGAGGTAGCTGGGGACTCCGGTTGTGGAGCTCCCGACGACGTCGATTGGCGCATCTCCGCCCGATAGCCTGCCTCCTCCTCTCTCTCTGCCCAACGGGAAACACAGCAGCTACCGGCGGGCGGCGGGAAACCCCGAGGGCGTGAGTCCTAGCCCCGATCACGACCTACATCCACGTCTTCCTCCATCCCTACTTCTCCGTCCGCCTCCTCTCTCTCTCCATAACTACCTGCTGTGTCCGCCGCTCAATCGACCCCGAGCCAGCCGTGCCCATAAGCCCAGTGCCTTCTCTGCTCCCCCTCCTTCCCACGGAGCTCCCGCCCCCAGCCCACGCCGGCGAGCTCCCAGGCTGGAGCTCCCGGCCGCCTGCAGCCCGTGAGCTGCTGCCGCAAACTCGGATGCGGCGCTCCACTTCTTCCGTTCTTCGTCCACAAGCTCTCACCGGCAAATGAGCTGCTCAGTTCGTGTATGCTGCCTGGCCTTATCTGTTTCCTTTTTTATGTATATATTTTAGGCTATATTGCATCTTGCGGTGGAAAAGCCAATAGCAGCTTGATTGATTATGTCTCTGATGCACAAAAGCAGAGCAGATTAGACTTTCTTTCTTGTTTTTCTAACTTATACTCGTATCTTTACTGAACATTATCAAATTGGCAATGGGCTTATCTATTTTATTTCTTCAGTACACATGAAACTTTTTACTTTGGTATCACCGACATGAAAAAAAATCAAATTGGCAATTGGCCCGCCTCTGCTTGATGGTACTTTACCCCGTACAATTGAAAGTAAACTTGATAGGGCAGGGCGATTAAGACAGGCAAAATACATTGAAAACAAAGGGATGCTAGATTAAAAATATAGATGTTACAAATGAACTAAATGAGACATGGCATTCTGTTGTTATAGTTTATTCAAAATCCGCTGCAACACGCAGGCATATTGCTAGTCAGATATTAAACTAATAAGAACAGATACTACATTTGATCTTAGCCAAAAAGCCGAGAAAGGTATGAGCTATGTCGTTAAGGTGCCCGTCCTTATATAGCGCTCCCTCCGGCTGTTGTCCTCCTCGCTCCGCGAGGTGGGACTAAACGGCTCCATGCTCTGCTGATGGATGCCGCAGGGATGCAAGCTCGCTGCCTTGTCTGGCCCCAATTTCAGAGCCCAACACGCTACATCAAGTTGAGAGCCGGGGCTCTAGCCCATCTGGCCATTTCTTTTTTGAATTTTTCATTTTTTTTAAAGGATCCGATTTCATAAAACAGGAACTCAGTACACATTACAACGAGGTCCAGAAAAGAAAGAAAAAACAACAAAAGGACCCTGCAACATGGAAAGAACCCCCTGAGCCACCGGAAGAAATCACAATCGGATCCAGCGCCAGCCCCAAACGCCTAGCCGTCGCCGGAGTCGCCGTACCACCTGCCGCCGGTGAAGACGCGCCTCCACCTTGTAGAAGACCGCTGAGCCGTCCGCCGCAAGCGACGGAAACCGAAGACGTTGAAAGAACACGGCCACAGCACCATCTCCACCGCTCCACCCATCATCCCGCCGACCCGGCTCCGCCCAGGACCACCATCAGCAACCCATCCACCTCCGACGGCCGCTCCCCTCGCCACCACGGCCGGCCAGAGCAACCTCGCCGAAGAAGACCACCACCAGCAGCATCAAAAGCAGATCGCCAACACCCACCCGCCTCTCCCCCTGCCACCACGGCCAGCCAGAGAAGGGAGGAAAGAGGAGGCGACCCGACGAACCTTCACAGCCTCCCCGGCGACGAGGCCGAAACGGGGACAGGAGGGGAAGGACCACGCCCGACATGCCGACACCATCGCCACCGTCTTTGACGCCATCGACTGGGCACACACACCTAGGCTACTATCTACAGGCCGGAGACGCAGGACCGGGGTTCCCCCACTCTCCCGCCGCCGAGGCGGCAGGCGGAGAGGGAGGGAATTTTATTTTGTTTGGATAAACTTATCTTTTCCCCTCACTAGTTTCGTTCTAAGATAGTCCGGTGCAGTTCTTGATGGAATCAAAGGCCCAAATAGTTTCGTAATACAGTACGAAGTACTAGAATATAGTCCTGAACTTGAAGCTACTAAATTCGTAATCGAGCTCACTAAACCGAAGTTCGTGATCGAGCTTAACGATGACCCGGTGCAATTCATGATGGAATCAAATGCTCTAGGTGTGGAGTTGAGTTACGGCATTGTGGTGGCGTGCGACTCATCCTTTGATCCTTTCTGTCAGATGACTGAAGAAGAATTCGTTTCTGATACCGCTGTTCAGGTATGGACGTATGGTAGCATGGCAACGGGGCAAGAGGCACGTCTGCACATGCATGGTGCACGAATGGATGATTGATGCATGATGCATGGCCATGGGTGAATCATCATCTCATGATGCAATCGTGTATTCCACGTGCCATCTTTTCTCGAGATTGATACACCACTTACCAGAGTTGGGACAAAATCTGCAATCAGCTTCAGAGGAAGAAGACGACCCTTGCTTCTCTCGACATGCTGCTGCTGCTGTTATCCTGTGTATATTCAGGCAACGGACAGTTCATGATTCGCTGACAGTGACCAAAGGTCAGTACATCACCTCCTCTCCCAATCCGCCTCACCGATCCAAAGGATGGTGGCTGACTGGCTGTCAATAGCAAGATCTCTCGAGTCTTCTTCAGTGCAAGATCAAGAAGATCGTGACGTGCGTAGCTGAGCAATAAATGCAAGTGATCTCCGTTATAAACAGTTTTTTTTATCTGACTGAAGCATGGTTCGTGGGAATTGGGATCCTGCCTGCAAACGTATGCGCTGCGAAGAAAGATGTTTTTTGCCCCGCTATATTAATATATCAATCATATGATACAACTAGAAGAGCAAACAATACAATTACGTCTGAAAGAAAACAAAGAGAAAATGAAGAGAAAACAAAGGCTGCACCGGCGGATCACAAAAATGACTCACAACCGCTGCGTCACTCTCGATAAGTCCCAACACAAACCTAGCACTCTGAATCGTCGTGTACCAAGAAGCACCTCGAAGAAGGAAAGAGACCATGACAACATTGCTGCCTGAACAGGACCTAGGGTTTTCCCCGTACGCTCCGAAGAGTGGGGAAGGGGTACACCGGACGCCCTTCAGGAATGAAGGGTGACACTTGCAAGCGTCACCATGTCGGTGTCAAGCGACAAAGATTTCTCCCGACCCCAAAAAAGCACCTCCCGGACAATCTGTGGCGCTCTACACATCTTGCCATCCACCATCGACATCTCGATCACCATGGCAAATGTAGCAAGTCCAGCCAGCTCAAGACGAAGAAGCCACCCGAAAGTATCACAACCACGCGGGATGAAACAACCTCAATCGCCATAGACGATAGCCGACCGGACGCCACGAAAAGAGCACACCAAACCATTGAATCCGGAGGGCGGCAGCGGCGCGTCCACCTGGAGGACGTCCCTGCCCTATGGAGGACAGTGCAAATGTATGCACTGTCCTGCCCCTATTGCAAAGAAGCAAACATCATATGAGCCTATGCTCTCTCTCCCCCTCCTCACCGAGCTTTACATCATTTCTTAAGGGAAATCACTTGACCGAATGACCATGCATATAAAACAATCGAATGGAAGACCGACTAAATTTATCTTGTTATTTGCTTCTTTATGTACATATCGAATTTGGATTTTACTTTTTTGCAGGATTGCAAACCCATTTCTTGCTTGGTAATACGATTATTTTGTAATAGGTCACGCTTTCTCATTTACCGTGTGTTTTGGGATGCGCAAAAGGTAAAAAAACATAATGTGGAGATGCAAGGACAGTAGGGGTGTAAATGGATCGGATCGGATCGGATTTTGTCTCTAACATATCCTTTACCATATTTTTCATCGGATTCGGATCGGATCGGATAGTGAGCGGTTACGCATTCGGGGGTGGATAGATATAATCACGGATTCGGAACGGAAATGGAGCGGATTCAGGGCGGAAAGAAAATTAGTCGGATCGGTATGCGCGATGTATATCATCAAGTGACATAACCAAAATTAATAGCTCAACAATGTAATAATCTAACAAATTTATAGTCCATAGTATGTATTATGACAATGCAAGGGAGTCGTTGTTCAACAAGTGAGATTCACAACTCACTAACTACAAATTCTATTCTATTAATTTAGACATTTCGGTAGAAAATCGGATTATTCGGATTATAACCATCGGATAATACTAACTAATATATTCGGATAATTCATATTCGGTTGCTATTTTTCATACCATATCCGTATCCGGGTGTTCAGTTCAGAATTGGATATCCTTATCCGGCAAATTCTTTGGAACAGGACATGGATACATGGATTCTTTAAAACGGTTTTAACAACAGATTCAACGCGGAAATTATTCTATCCGTTTACACCCGAAGGCTGAAAAGATGAAATAATCCGCGGGAAAACCCGTTGTACAGAGCAACCGTTGGGTTTCCACAAAAGACGGGGCAAAAATTGAGCGGCGAAGACGACACGGCCAGCAGCTCGGCGCACGGAAGTTTGAGCCCATCACCGCCCCCGTCAACAAATCCTTCTCCACCCTTCTCTCCGCCGCCCCCTTCTCTCTTCTCTCTGCCCTGAAAGAAAAAGAGAACAGTCAAGAACCCAACCCATAGAGCATGAGACAAGCCGCACGCAGCAGAGAGCGAGCCTGCCTATTTTCATGAGTTGAAACAAAGGATTTCTGATTGTTTCGCTGTTTTCTGCACGATTTGTGTTCACAGGTTCATCAATTCTTGGTCTTTCTGGTGGAAGAGCTGCAGGAGGAGGGAGGATCGTGCCAGCTTCAGGTGTGTCTGCCCGTTTAAATTGTTGAAACACTGTAGATGTATGAATGCTAGAAATTTCTTCTGAAAAACAGCAGGAGAATTTCCGGAAGTTATAAACGGAACACGGGCTACATGTAGTCCTCTTTAATTGTTTCCAAGTTCGATTTTTTATAAGTTTTATGAAATTATGAAAAATAAATCTAGATGTAGTCAGTGATGTATTCTAGTCTTCTACGGTCCTGCAAAATCTCGACGTGAAATATCTACTATTGTGGGCCGTTCACTACCTCAGATACACAATTTAGTCAATTTTACACAGCCCAGACTACAGAGTATTTTCTTTTTACACACTAGTAGAATTCATCGTTATCTACACCTAGTTTTTTTCAGATTTTTTTCGAACATGGAAATGCCTTTTTTGAGTTTTTCAAAACAGGCTCCATAGAGCTCAACCTCCAAAAAGCCACACTCTTTATTCATCACTATTTATAACATGCGGAATTTCATACAGAAAGAGGAGTATTTGTGTCATGTACAAAAAATAACAAAGAGATAAGTAGGTCCCTCTTGTCCGTTTTTTCTGCAAAAAAGAAAATTGACATATTGTTGGTTGAATTTGCAAGTTCCAAGTCTGTTGTATCCCCGTGTTCATGATCGTTTTCAAAAAAATTCTGAAACTTGGAAGTTGCAAAACTGTTATACATAACCATGTAAGATTTGGAAGATGATTTTCTATTGACAGGTTCTCAAAAATCTGAAACGATTCACATGTGTATAGAATGTGCTAGTATAAAGTAAGAACCAGAAACAAAATCATCGACCATATGGTTTTCTCTACTCCATAAATAAAAAACAAATGTAAAATGGCTTCATTTTGCAACTTCTAAACATGATATAAACAGCCATCTTTTCTGGAGATTCTTCTCCAGCTGGAATTTCTTAGCATTCCTTACATGTTTTTTCTTCACGTTTTTTGTAAGGACCAAAAAGAAAAGCCATTTTAAAACTAGTCTAAGGTTCATTTTAAACAAATTTTGGAAGTTCAGAGTTTAAAATGTACAGATCCATAGTTTACGGCTCTAGCCGGAGCAAGTACAGTAGTTCTATTTAAAAAATGGACATCTGGACTTGCTCTGCTTCCTAAGCTTAAGTGGTGTTTTTCAAGCGAGCTTGTAGAATTATGCACAAGGGCACATGTATGCTACTTTAATACTAGCAGACATCTTATATTGCAATGATGCAGTTTCTACCCAAACTGTTTCCTATGTTCTAGATTTTATTACCAGACATGTTCATTATCTCAACTGAAATGATGTATTTTTCTTTCTCTGTTTCCAGTCTGAGAATCTAAGCTAGAGCTGCTAGCTCAATGGCTGGGACCAGCAACAGACATGGAGCAACGATGGAGGATTGGACGCTTCCCACTCCCAGCCCAAGAACACTCATGTTAAGCCTCTTCAACGACGATTTCAGCTCTAACCCCTTCTACAATGTTTTCGGTGATGGTGGCAGCGACAAACCCCAGGATGGAATTGAGAGGAGCAATGCTTTCGTCGATTCGAGCTGGGGAGAAAATTCTCAAGCTAAAAAGGCCCCTCTACATTTCGAACCAAACCTGTTTGGTGCTAATGAGAAATCAGACCCAACCAATGGCAGCCTTGCAGAAAAGAATGGTTTCGGTGCTCTCAAGATAGACACTTCCCGTGTCGGTTATTCCGCGTCGATTCGGTCTCCTATCATGATTCCAGCCGGCGTGAGTCCGAGGGAACTTCTGGAGTCTCCGGTTTTTCTTCCCAACGCCATTGTATGTTACTATCCATGTCTCGGTCAATGTCAGTTTATGTGTAAAGATCACCTACGGAGAACATGTTTGTCAGTACATGATCACATGCAAATTACGGGGTTTTCAAAATATTTTATGAGAGTTGTATTTCCATCTATATTATGCAATTTTTAGCTCCTTATATACTTCTATAAGTGGTTATGATCTATGCAGGCACAACCTTCTCCTACCACTGGCAAATTGCCATTTCTGATGCGTGCCAAAGCTAAGCCCACAACACCGTCGGTCCATAAGAAGGCTCAAGAACTATCCCATGATGATCGTACATTCTCCTTTGAGCACATTTTGAAGTCTAAAACACCTAGTTCTTCAATTGTGGACAAGGTATTTAGTTTGTTTAAAGTTTACTGCTGTGACTTACCGCCCATTTCCTGCCACCACATTCGTCATGTATGGTTTTCTTGTTCTTTCAAATTTGCCGTGCAAAAATCAAATTATCTATTGGTTTATGAACTAACCTGACAATTTTTGAGTGTTCAGGGTTCCAGTGTTACTCATCAAAACGATCCATCAGCAAGTGATAGTGATCACGGTATCCCCGACAACGAAGGAGAAGATAGCGAGGCCAACAGAACTGGAGACTATTCTTCAGGGTTGATCATTGCACATGCTGAGGATGGATATAAGTGGAGAAAATATGGACAGAGGCATGCGAAGAGCAGTGACCATCCAACCAGCTACTACAAATGCACTCACCAAAATTGCCCTGTCAAGAAAAAGGTGGAGCGCTGCCAAGATGGCGATATAACGAAGATAGTCTACAAAGGTTCTCACAATCACCCTTTGCCGCCTCCCTTCTCGCGCATTAATGATCGGCGAGCTGATGGCCCAGAGAATGTTCCAAATGACCACTTACAAGATGTGCATGGTGAAGTTTTTGGGACAAAGCTATCTACTTCTCTTGACACAAGAGAAGTTGCAAACACGTCAGAGACAGAGGCCCGAGAAATTCTCGATCTCTCGTCAACACTCTCCAGTGAGGAGGACGACGACGACAGGGAAATACATGGTACTACTGTATCTTTAGGCTTGGATGGGGATGAAGGTGCAACTAAATCCAGAAGAAGGTTAGATCAATTCACAATTGCCTAAGACAAGCCTATTGTAGTCCGTTTATTGTTGGATCATGTTGTTTTGAATTCTTTTTCTCAGAAAGATGGATGCTGTCACCCAAGCCACTGCTGTCAGTACTATAGACATAGGGGTTCTGGCGTCAACAGCTGTTAGAGAGGCCCGTGTCATTGTGCAAACCACAAGCGAGGTCGACATCCTTGACGATGGGTACCGTTGGCGCAAGTATGGGCAGAAAGTTGTCAAAGGAAACCCAAATCCCAGGTCTGATCTCTTTCATTCCTTTAGTAGGTAACCAAGTAATAGATGTTTACCTTCAACAGTACCTTGATGATGGGCATCGTTAGTACTTAACCATGAAAACATATATGCAGGAGCTACTACAAATGCACATACCCGGGCTGTTGGGTGCGCAAGCACGTCGAAAGATCGTCGAACGACCTGAAGTCCGTGATCACGACGTACGAGGGCAGGCACAGCCATGAAGTTCCAGCTGCCAGAAACACTGGGCATCCAAGCTCCGTCCCCAGCGCCGTGCAACCAGCCGTGCCGCAGCCTGGTGCCCTTCACCGGATGCCAGAACCGGCACCAGGCAGCCTCCGCCAGTTCGGTGCAGCAGGTGGCTTCTCCTTTGGAATGCTTCCAAATGGCATGGTGGTTGTTCCAGTACAAGCTTTGGGGGCAGCTGTGCCGGTGCAGATGGCTGGTTATCCACCGGCAATGCAGGGTTACCCAAGGCTTGTCCTGCAGGCAGGGGAGGCAGGCGTGAATCCTGGCTTGCCAGCAGCAAGTGGAAATGGCCCTGTAGCTTACCGGCAGCTGATGGGCAGGTTTGAACATCAGGAAGACGAGACACGCAAAAAAAGAAATTGCCCCGTGTACGTGAAACAAGTTTGATACTTTGCCCTTTCGTGAGGCTATCCTTTCTTGTTTCAGGGATTCAGACACTTTTATAAGAAAAAGGACACATAAAAGTCAGATGGTTTTAAGAAGAAAAGAACAGATAAGTAGAGCTTAAATATAGCACAAGTTTGATGTTGAAATAGTCAGGACTCAATCCTATGTCGATCAACTTACTCAGTCTAGGATCCTGGAGAACTTTAATATTGTTGCGGTTTTAACTCATCCTACACTTTTCATGATACGCTACCAGCAACTAGCAAGTATTGTGTTCTTAACTCTACATCTCTCTAAGTGGAAACATTTCCTATTTCCAATAGAAAACCATTGCCACAATATAAGACATGACACAAATCACACAAAACATAACCTGTTCATATATGTTGCGCAATGCCAACCAACCAGTTCCCAGTAAGTTATCATGAACCCAGAACCATCATGTCTAATAATCTGTAATCGATACAAAATGTGTATCCTGGCAAACCCCAGAAGACTTTACATTTTATGAGGAGACTCGTTTAGGTGAGGTGTTCAAGTTAACCCTAAATCGCTAATTCTGTCGAAATGCCGCCTTATGTATACAACCAAAACTTCAGCTATGCATGCTGAGTCCTCCCTGCTCAGTGACAATTAACTGCTGGCTGCTGGAAATTCTCTCTGATATATTGTCTTCCACCGCTCGAGCTCCTCCCTGCACAAGCGTAACAGTTCAAACCAAAATATTTGTAGTCCAACTCTGATTCAATTACAAAAGATAATGCCTCATCTGCAAAGATAACTGTGAGCAAAGATTAACAAATGGGCATGAGCCCAAAACTGGTTCCTTAAACAGAACGACGAAGTACGATGCCTGCACTGTCTTTGAGGACGAGAGTCAAGGAATCAAACAGGTCAACAACAACCGTTCGGGCATCTTGGGTAACTTGTGCATTAAGATGATTTTATCAGAGGATAAAATGGGTGCAGTGCATCGTTTCTTTGTCCAAAGTACCTTTATCCTAGCGAACTAGTTGAAGGTGTAAGTGTCTATTGTCTAAAATAATATTTTCTTGAAAGAAATGTCTACAAGAATAATAATCCTATATATAGGTCTCACATCAAAGATTTGGGGTCGGTTTCATATTATAGTCTTCTGGAGGTGGTTGGCACTTCTAGCTCTTATCTAACCAGAAAAGGGCATCATTGTCACCTAAAAATCGAAGTGAGCGAAAACAAATGCAAGTCTTAACAAGGATCACCTCAAGCATCGTCCTATTGACTCGTAATGAAGAAGACCGAGGACCTTACGCCTGCCATCGTTCCTACGACCAGCCCCCCGTTTGACCACTGGAAGTTGCTTGATACCTTTGACCTCCATGAGCACCTTAGCTGTGCTCAGATCTGTATCCGGAAAGCAGGTCACCAGCCCTCTTTCATTGCCATGGTATTGAAACCCTCGTGTGACGCATGATGTAACAGGAGAAGAATTTACCTGAAAAGGTCCTCGGGTGAATATACATAATGCTAACCTAGAAAATGACAATCAAATGGTAAGTTCAGTTGCAGATTATAAATTTCTGATGTTTACATACATCCAAAACAGATGAATTTCCCCCAGTGCTGTTAGCATCTTCACTTGATACAAATCCTTTACGACGAATGTCACCAACTGTAACAATTCCTTCAAGAAAATCTTCATTGTCTACAACAAGAACACAACCTTGCTGCTTATCGTGCATAAGCAATGTTGCCTCCTTGATGGTGACTGTAGGTATAACCTTAATAAAATGCTTCGTCATTGCCCGTGATACCTGGAAGAGTTGTTATTAGAAAGCTAGTAAATGCCACCAAAGTTTTACATATTTACTCAAATGAAGCTACAAATTGAAAATTGAGCTATCGAACCTTCAACTCATCAAGAAGTGTCTCCTCGCTGTTACTACCATAGTAATCATCTTCTAGAATTGCGAGTTCGACATCATCTGCATCTGTTCTTCTCCCATCTGTCTCGCTCCTATCGGCAGGAGGTAATAGTGAAGAATAACCATGCCGAGGAGATGTAGCCTCAAACATCTCTTTATTGCTAGAGTGGCTTAAAACAGATGGGACCCATATTGCTAAACCAACAGCACCCTGTTAATGGAAAACAAATGTGAACTTAAGCTACATCGGATATATTAAATTGCATGCTTTAACAGCAAAATAATAAATGCCTCAGATGAAACATTACCATCAGAGGAAGTAGAATTCTGTAGTCTTTTGTCAGTTCAAAGAGCAGCAGTACAGATGTTAATGGAACTGAACAAACTGAGGCTAGCGTAGCTGCCATTCCAACCTGAATAGAATAATAAAGTCAATACAGTTTTGGTCGTACCAAACTTTAACCTACTTGCCTAATTAAAAAATGATTCTTACCAGAGCATAAGCTTGAGGGTGTGCAACCGCAGTGTTACCCGGAATAGCAGAGTTTATTAATTGTGCCGCTGAGCCTCCGAAAACAGCACCAACGGCAGCACCAATCATCAAGCTTGGGGCATAAAGGCCACCAACAAGCCCAGAACCCTTGCAAAGTGCAGTGGCAACAACTTTTGCAGCAGCCAACTGGGCTAACAACCAAATCCCAGGGGCTGAAGCACTTTTTCCAGTATGTAAAATTTCATCGACGTTGGTGAAACCCCAGTATAGTATTCCAGGGTATCTTAGAGCTATTAGACCAGCTCCAAGACCACCTAATGCTGGACATACTACAGCAGGGAGACCGAATTTTTTCCTTATCAAGTCAAAAGTCTTTGTGAACCAAACGACCAATTGCCTGAATACCACACTCACTACACCACAAAGCATGCCTAGAATAAGATATAGTGGTAGCTCTGCAGAATATAGCTTAAGTCAGTTGCATACTTAGATATCTGGAAATTTAAACATTGTAACAGGTACAACTTAGAGAAGATATTATAATTGCAAGTTATATAATTTTTAATGGTGAGACAAGAAAAATCACAATGACAAGAAGCGTTAAAAGTGGATGTGATTTGTACAAGGAATGACATATGCTGTCAGTTGTACATGCTTATGGTAGGGAAATCAGCAACAAAAACAAAGTGTCCCATTTTTCATGATACTTGTACAAATGGAAGACTTAGGAGAATACAAAAAAGTGCTACAACTACTATTTTTGTTTTCAATACTACACAAATAAGTATTATTTTTTGTTTTCACTACTGCAAAACAAGTAAAGTGATACTAGATGGGGTACTGGAGGAACTAAATGCTGCAGAATATTATAAAAGAGGTACACATAATAAACTGTGATTGGTCAGACCAAAGAACATCAATTTGGAAAACATCATCCCCTAACATATTACTACCAAGTGCATCCAGATCAACATGTTGGTATTTTCCAATTTTCACAAGTTTCCGAGTTGTGACAATACTAAGCTAAATTTCTTATGATAGATTTACCTAGAAAACATAAGATGTCATACTTGCAAACAAAATGGGATAGTGACATACAATTTGGAAAACAGGGTTGAACAGAGATAGTCAACCCTATTGAAGCTACTAAAACTAGCAAAAACAATGTGTAAGTGAATGGTGTGCAGACCAAATAACTGAAATCATCCCCCAAAACAAAAGATACAAATCAAAACTAGGTGCTAGACAAAAATCAGAACACTGTAACTTTCCTACATAGTACAAGAGCATATGCGTATCTACTCACAAAGCAAAAACTACCTTTCTATAATACCAAATTTGATCAGAATAAGATAAAATACCAGCAGCAGATTTCAGTTCATACGTCGGCACAATAAAAGCTGCCTTCTCCCCTAGCAAAACATTGGACACAGTTGATGATATAACCGATGCCAAGATAATCATAGCAGTGGTGAACGGTGGAGAGTTCTCTGCCCGAAGTGGCCTCAATACTGTTTCAATGGCAAAAAAGCATCCAGCAACTGCAGCATTGAAACCTAAACACATAGTAACAAAAGCGTCAGAAGAAAAATATAGGACAAGAGAGTCAGCAATCTGAGTGTGGGTAACAGCAAACTAATGATTTAGTTCTACACAACAGCACTACAATGTTCCCAAATAAAATTTGTGGTTCCACTTGCTTGCATAATTACATCTTAGTACTTTGTTTAGTTTCAACCAGCATCTTAGCAAACTTCCCATGTATTTCAGTTCTAGCAGATGCATGCGGAAAAAAATATCAGATATAGTTACATAAGTACACCTGAAGCAATTCCAGCAGCTGATCCTGCTGCGATAAGAGCAATCCTTCGTTCCCTGTTGTTCTCCATCATTTCAGCACACCCAATTGCACAAGATTTACCAATATCTACACTTGGCCCTTCAGGTCCCAATGAACATCCTGTCCCTAAAGTAATTGCAGCTTGGATGGCCTTGATTGTTGGAAAGATTGCACTCATGAAATCAATACCTTCCCTTTGAGATGATAAGGATTGTTTTATCTGCTCAAATATCTCCAGTAATCCATGCATCATACCAACAACAACTCCACCAGTCACTGGTATTAACAATATCCTATGCCAAGTATCAGCAAGCCTCTGCAGGCGAAGCCAAGCAGCACCCTCGGTGGGTGTGCCGGCCCATGCCCATTCATGTATGACATGCACCTGAAAAAGGGCAGGCAATCGTTCATCAAACAACCGATCGGGAAAGATCCAAACAAGAACCTTTTAGTTCAAAATCAGCTAATTCAGATTGAAAAGATCCTACTTAATGACTATGATCTTCCCAAGCAAGGCATTTTCTTTAGTTTAACAGAAATTCACTTTGGCACCCGAGCCCCTGTTATATTAAACGAAATGTAAAAAATAGTAATTTTTTTAAAAAAATCTGAATTTTTTGGAGGTGAACACACACCTATGTCCAACATATGTGCAGTTTCGTGGCGAAATGACATTTCATATGCCCTGTGCAAAAAAGACAAATCTATGGTCGAATGTAATTTCAAAAACGTACTTTTCAGAGCACTGATTTTGTTATTTTTGCACATAGCGCCACAGATGACATTTCATCACGAAACTTGGCACGTTTTTAAAAAACATGTATATGTTCATCACACAAAAATTTCAGAATTTTTTGACATGTTTTAGTTTTTTTTAAAATTTTGTATAGTATAACAGGAGCATATGAGCTCAGGAGCCAAAACGCCTCTCCCTTAGTTTAAAGGCTTGATAAATCAGAAACACATGATAAGTCGAAAATATACAACTACCCAGGCGGTTTTTGGATCCCACCCTGCAGTGAAACTAATTATATAATAGCTCCACATGGCTCTACAGTTACAGTGAGAAAGCAAGTAACTAGAGTCACACTGAGTATATCTTAAAATGGAGATGCCTATCAGTCTATGAGAGACCTATTAATAACACCAGAATTTTCCCAAGGTAGCATACCCCCACTCAAAAGCTCTCCAAAGCAAATGCTTTTGAAAAAAAATATCAGAGTAAAACAGAGCACAAGCTCTACACTCGCATAGCAGTTGAAATTTACACCAAAGGCTAGTCACTCCAGTGATTAGTTTAACTACAGACATTACAAGATGCACTGGTCGAACACCCAAATTCATCAGGAGGAGCCACCTTTCCAGCTTATAAGTGGCTTAGTAAAACCCAAATAGGTACCAACCTGATTGATCTAGAACAACTCAGGCAGACTTTTCATCAAGCCACGTCATGAAAAGAATATGGACAGAGGAACACAATCAGTTCACCAAAATCAGCAGTAAGAAGACACTATGTAGCACATTTTTTGTCAGACCGGCAAACCATCATAAGTCATGCACTGAACTACCGAACAAGAATCCTTGGCCCTTGCTCATCACACAGCATCACAGGTCATGCACCAAACAGAGACCATGATCGTACCAGCTATCCCAATAGGCGGTACCATCATATTTCCACATGAATAACAGCACACTAACATGTGTGCCATAACGTTCTGAACAGCGCACAATTTTTCACATAAAAGATCACACTATCATGTTTCCTCCGGATCTATGCGTCCCTTCATAAATGAGTGTCCTACAACGCATGCCAATGTATATTCGCACCCAAAACCCGAAGTGTTCACTGGGAATTCGGCACTACCCACCTATAGCAGCAGATTGACGGAAACAATCACCTTAGGAAGATCAGATTAAATTTCATACTTGGCAAACCTATAGATCTCAGCAGAATAGACTAATAGTATCTGTTCCCGCACGCACTGGGTAGCAGAATAACACCAATATAAACGCTTATTACCCCACGTAGATCTCTCTACTTACCCCGCGGTTGAACGCGGCGACGCAGATGCCGGTGGCGAGCCCGAGGAGGCACCCGACGAGCAGCAGCGCCCACTCGGGCGGCGCGCCGTCCCCGAGCTCGTCACTCTCCTCCTCCCTTGTCCTGGGCGTCCGCGCCTCCCCGGCCCCCGTCGCCGAAGGGGACAGCGGGCCGCCGTCCGCGTGGTTGTGGCGCCCCCGGTTCGAGAGACGGCGGTCCAGGTTCCGCAGGAGCTCACGCACGCGGTTCCCTCGAGGGGTGTACGGCGACTCGGGGTCGGAGGAGGACGGCAGCGCGGCGTCGCCGGAGCGCAGCGGCTCGAGGTCGCTGTCCGCCATGTCGCGTGAGCGCGAGCTCAGCGCGATCGCATTAAAAGGGTAGGGACGGAGCTTAGGGCCGTCGGCTGGAGGTGGATCTGGGGAGCTTGTGGCCGTGATCTCGTCGGCGGTTGGCGATGGCGAGGCGGGGTGTGGGGTGGGCGGAGGTTGGGTTAGGAGGAAGGAAAGGGAAGTGCGCCGTGTTTGTTTTTTACAGGTTACCCCCTCGTCAAAGGCTGTATTTTGCAGGGACGGAGTAATAGGGCTTATAAATTTTTAGTCAAAATTCAAATTTTACTAAGTCTGAAAAACTAACATTCATAATCATACTCCCTCCATCCCATTGAAGTGACGCAGACGGAGAGTGAACTGAGTTAGTGCAAATTTACAAATGGGATCGGCTAATTGGGACAGAGGGACCTTATTTTTTCTAAAACATTGGACAAACTTAAAGGATATTGACATTTGACTAAATTACACACCTTATTGGATAGAATGGAGGGTGCAAACAGTTAAGTGTACTGTTAGTCAAACAATTTGTCTGAAAATTAGTGGTTTGGTCACTAAACTCAAGGGGCAAACCCAAGGACTAAGTGGACAACCGAGTGGGCGGAGCTTAGGGCCACTAAACTCAAGGGGCAAACCCCACTCAAGATCATTGCAGTTCCAATATAATTTGATCATATTTGAAAGATTCTTCAAATTCTACTAAATATAATTTGATCATATTTGAAACAATTTGTTCGAAAATAGAGGAGTTGGGCCATGCCGCGACGTAGGGGTGGGCAAAAACAGTTTCGTGATTTAATGTTAGACAGTTAGGATTGTGTAGTTAGTAGAATACGCAGATATATCAGAGGTTGTTAGCTAGATAGGATAGCCAGTTGTACTCCCTCCGTTCGGAAAAGGATGTCACAAAAATGGTCTATCTATAGTTCATTTTTGTGACATCCTTTTCCGAACGGAGGGAGTAGATACTAACCGAGAGGTTGTTGCTTTACCTTTGTACAAGTAATCTGAATATAAATACATGCCGAGGATGAGCCTGAGGGCCATCTCGCCTTCTCCTATCTTTCTCTGAACTTTACATGGTATCAGAGCCATTACGGCAAATGTCTTCCTCTTCCTCAAGCTCCACCATGGTGCCCACCTCCGTGACCTCTGCGGTGACCGTCAAGCTGAGCAACGCCAACTTCATGCTCTGGCATGCGCAGATGCTCACCCACCTGCGCGGGCACTCCCTGCTCGGCTACATTGATGGCTCGATCGCGGCACCGGCGGAAACCATCTTCACCACCACCGTAGCTGGCCGCTCTGAGATTGTGAATCCGGAGTACGCCACCTGGTTCGTCCGCGACCAGGCTGTTCTGAGCGGGTTCTTCTCCACAGTGACGGAGGAGGTCCTCGCGCACATCATGAACGCGCCCACGGCGCGTGCAGCTTGGCTGATCTTGGAGCGAATGTTTTCCTCTAGATCGCGTGCATGGATCACCCAGATTCGCACGCAGCTGACCTCGGCGAAGAAGAAAGGTGTTCCTGCTGTCGACTACTTCCGCAACATGAAGACGCTAGCGGACACCCTCGCCGCCATCGGCCAGCCTCTTCGTGAGGAGGAGATCATCTCCTATGTCCTCGCTAGGCTCGAACCCAACTACGACACGCTGGTAACTGTTAGAGAGATATTTGTATATTGTAGTTTCCCTATTAGATAGGGGGCTCCCTGCATATTTACACCTGTACATGTACTATATATTGTGGCCTTTGGCCCCCGTGGAATACAAGTTGCTTATTCCTAATATGGTATCAGAGCTAGGTCTTTTTTGGCACGCGCAACTCGTGATGTGATCCTCTTGTCGCGCCGCCGTCGTGCTCGTGTCCGGCCGCGGTCGCTGCTCCCGTCTCCTTCTATCCCATCTGACAATCTTCTCCCGGGATCGAGCCGCTCGGAATCGAGCTGCTCTCTTCCTCCCGCTCGGAATCGAGCTGCGCATCTTCTCCCGCTCGGAATCGTGCTCATCCGGCAGCTCCCGTGACCGATTGTTGCCGCCTCGGCCATCTCCTGGCCGGCTGCCGCCGCCCCGGCTCGTTTCGGCCGCCGCCACGTCCCAGCCGCCTCTACTCCAGCTGCTGCTACTCTGCTCCGACCGCTGCCCCTGGTAGCTCTGCTCCGGCCGCCGCCGTCGTTCCTCGGTCGCCGCCGGCCATCTCCTCTCAGATCCGGCCGTCTCCTCTCAAATCCGTCTGATTCCGGCTGGTTCCATGCTGTTTCAGCCCTGTGTCGGCCGATTTGCCTTCGTTGTTCTTCCTCTGAAGCTCGGGATCGTGCGCTAGCTTGATCTGCCCGAGCGTTGACTTCTATTCCCCAAAAAAAAAAGGCAAAACAAAAGATGATCTGATCTCGTTCCACGATGTCGCTGTCTGCTGCTGATCCCGTTCTAGGCTGTCCCAAGCTTCCGTCTTTGCTCGGTGCTGCTCCGGGGTCCTTGTTGCCTATTTCGTCTCTCTCGATGACGTCTGCATGCCGCTCTACGTCGACTCTCGCGGCTTCTGACCGCAGTTATGGCCGCTCTACGTCGACTTCGTCTATGTCGACTCGCCGCTCTACGTCGACTCTCGCGGCTTCTGTCCGCGGTTATGGCCGCTCTATGTCGACTCCGTCTATATCGACTCGCCGCTCTCCGTCGACTCTCGCGGCTTCTGCCCGCAGTTATGGCCGCTCTACGTCGACTTCGTCTATGTCGACTCGCCGCTCTACGCCGACTATCGGGGCTTCTGCCCGCTGTTGTGGCCGCTCTACGTCGACTCCATCTATGTCGACTCGCCGCTCTACGTCGACTCTCGCGGCTTCTGCACATGGTTCTGGCTGCTTTTCTTCGACTCCTCGCGTGGCGTGTGCACGCACTTGTGACCGCTCTCCTTCGACTCCCCATGTGGCGACCACGTATTGTGATGATTGGTCCTCCTTGGCTGACGCATCTACCTCGACCTCTTCAGTGGCGTCTTTCACTGCGCGTGAGATCGCGCAACTCCGATGCCTGCTTGCTACTTGGGACTCTTCACCGACAGGTTCTGCTGGTTCTGCGACTGACTTTTCTGGCACCGAGAGACCACCTTCTTCTCATTCAGGTACATCCCCTTGGATTCTTGATACTGGAGCATCTTTTCATATGACTTACGATTCTTCCGCCTTGAGCTCTATTCGACCTGTCGAGTCTCCTGTCTCTGTTCGTACTGCCGATGGTACTCCCATCCCCGTTGCTAGTCGAGGCACTCTTAGCAGTCCCGCGTTTCATGTTCCTTCTGTCGCTCATATTCCTCGACTCACCATGCAGCTTTTCTCTGGTAGTCAGATTGTCGATTCTCGTTGTAGGGTCACTCTAGACTTTGATTCCTGTTCTGTTCAGGATCGTTGTACGGGCGCTTTGCTTGGTGCTGGTCCCCGACGCCATGATGGTCTATGGGAGCTTGACTGGCTTCGTCTTCCTTCCGCTGCCACCGCCGCCAGTCTCTCGACCCAGGTTGCCGCAGCCACCAGCTCTTTTCAGCAGTGGCATCATCGTCTTGGCCATTTATGTGGTTCTCGTCTCTCGTCTCTAGTTCATCGTGGTGTTCTAGGGTCTGTCTCCGGAAACGCTTCTTTGGATTGTCTGGGTTGTAGGCTTGGTAAGCAGATTCAGCTACCATATCCTCATAGTGACTCTGTGTCCGAGCGTCCTTTTGATCTCGTTCATTCAGATGTTTGGGGTCCGGCTCCCTTCGCTTCGAAAGGGGGTCATCGCTACTATATTATCTTTATAGATGATTACTCACGATACACTTGGATTTACTTTATGTCCTCTCGTAGTGAGGTTCTCTCTATCTATAAGCGTTTTGCTGCCATGGTTCACACTCAGTTCTCTACACCTATTCGTGTGTTCCGTGCTGATTCTGCTGGTGAGTATATCTCCAAGCATTTGCGTGGTGTTCTTGCTGAGCAGGGCACTCTCGCTCAGTTCTCTTGTCCCGGTGCACATGCTCAGAATGGCGTTGCTGAGCGTAAGCATCGTCATCTTCTAGAGACTGCTCGTGCGATGATGATCGCTTCTTCTCTCCCGCCACATTTCTGGGCTGAGGCTGTCTCTACCTCGGTCTATCTCATTAACATTCAGCCTTCTGCCGCCCTTCAGGGTGGTATTCCTCTCGAGCGACTATGTGATCGCTCTCCTGACTATTCCATGTTGCGTCTGTTTGGTTGTGTTTGCTATGTTCTCCTCGCTCCTCGTGAACGCACCAAACTAACCGCTCAGTCTGTTGAGTGTGTTTTTCTCGGATATAGTGATGAGCATAAGGGCTATCGATGTTGGGATCCCGTGGCTCGTCGGATGCGTATTTCCCGGGACGTGACGTTTGACGAGTCTCGTCCTTTCTTTCCACGCTCGACCTCCTCGACCTCTACTGTGGAGGATCTCTCTTTTCTTACTTTTCCTGATTCTCCTCCCGATGTCCCTCATATTCCTCCTCCTCCCCCTGATCCGGTGCCGTCTACTCCGATGCCTTCTTCTCCTCCTTCATCGACGCCTTCTTCTCCTCCTTCGTCGCCGTCTTCTTCATCCTCCCCGCCTCCGCCTTCTCCTGTTGCTCCTTCTCATCCTACTTTTCCTTTCTATTATACTCGTCGTCCACGTGTTGTGACCGAGTCATCTGATGCACCCTCTACTTCTGGTGCACCGTCTCAGCCGACTTACTCTCTTCGTACTCGGCCTTGTCCTTCACCTGATTTCTTTGATCCGCTACCTATAGTGTTTCGGCTGTCCCAGAGCCGACTACGTATCGTGAGGCTGTTGTTCATCCTGAATGGCAGCTTGCCATGGCTGAGGAGATTGCTGCGCTTGAGCGCACTGGTACGTGGGAGATCGTTCCTCTTCCTCCTCGTGTTCGTCCTATCACCTGTAAGTGGGTCTATAAGGTTAAGACCCGCTCTGATGGGACTCTTGAGCGTTACAAAGCTCGTCTGGTTGCTCGTGGCTTTCAGCAGGAGCATGGCCGTGATTATGATGAGACTTTTGCTCCAGTGGCTCACATGACCACTGTTCGGACTCTTCTTGCCGTGGCATCTGTTCGCCATTGGTCTGTGTCTCAGCTTGATGTTAAGAATGCCTTTCTTAATGGTGAGTTGCGTGAGGAGGTTTATATGCAACCACCACCGGGGTATTCTGTTACAGATGGCATGGTCTGCCGTCTTCGTCGCTCTCTCTATGGCCTTAAGCAAGCCCCTCGTGCATGGTTTGAGCGCTTTGCTTCTGTGGTCACAGCTGCTGGTTTCTCTTCCAGTGCTCATGACCCTGCGTTGTTTGTTCACTCTTCTCCTCGTGGTCGCACTCTTCTTCTTCTGTATGTTGATGACATGATCATCACTGGTGACGACCCGGAGTATATTGCCTTTGTCAAGGCACGTCTGAGTGAGCAGTTTCTTATGTCGGATCTTGGTCCGCTTCGTTACTTTCTTGGGATTGAGGTTTCGTCCACCTCTGATGGTTTCTTTATATCCCAAGAACGGTATATTCATGATCTTCTTTCTCGTGCCGCTCTTACTGATGACCGTACTGCTGAGACTCCCATGGAGCTCAATATTTCTCTTCGTGCTTCTGATGGCGATCCTCTCTCTGATCCGACTCGTTATCGACATCTTGTCGGGAGTCTCGTCTATCTGGCTGTTACTCGCCCTGATATTTCTTATCCTGTCCATATTCTGAGTCAGTTTGTTTCTGCTCCCACTTCGGTTCACTATAGTCACCTTCTTCGTGTTCTACGCTATCTTCGTGGAACGATCTCTCTTTGTCTCTTCTTTCCTCGTTCCAGCTCGTTACAGCTTCAGTCCTACTCCGATGCCACTTGGGCTAGTGATCCTTTGGATCGCCGTTCACTTTCTGCTTACTGTGTCTTTCTTGGTGGTTCTCTCATTGCCTGGAAGACGAAGAAACAGACCGCAGTTTCCCGTTCGAGTGCAGAAGCTGAGTTGCGAGCTATGGCTCTTTTGACTGCGGAGGTGACTTGGTTACGGTGGTTACTTGCAGATTTTGGTGTCTCTGTTACGACACCCACGACTCTATTGTCAGACAGTACAGGTGCTATTAGCATTGCACGTGACCCGGTGAAGCATGAGCTTACTAAGCATATTGGCGTTGATGCTTCTTTTGTCCGTGCTAGTGTGCAGGATCAGATTATTGTGCTCCAGTATGTGCCTTCAGAGTTACAGTTGGCGGACTTCTTCACGAAGGCCCAGACTAGAGCACAGCATAGATTTTTCCTCTCCAAACTCAGTGTTGTGGATCCACCATGAGTTTGAGGGGGGGTGTTAGAGAGATATTTGTATATTGTAGTTTCCCTATTAGATAGGGGCTCCCTGCATATTTACACCTATACATGTACTATATATTGTGGTATTTGGCCCCCGTGGAATACAAGTTGCTTATTCCTAACAGTCACCTCCCTCAGCGTCAAGGATGATCTCACGCTCGATGAGGTATACTCCCATCTGCTGGCGTACGAGCACCGCCACGAGATTCAGGACGCCGAATACAGCATCGGCGGCGGCTCCTCCTCTGCCAACTTCATCAGCCGCAACCATGGAGGCCGCGGTGGCGGCAATGGCGGCCAAAGCAACAACCATGGAGGCCGCGGTGGCGGCAATGGTGGCCGAGGCCGTGGCAACGGCCGCGGTGGCGGCAACGGAGGCTTCAACAACAACAACGGCAATGGTGGCCATGGCAACGGAGGCCAAGGGCGTGGCGGTCGCGGTGGCGGCAACTCGGGTAACGGGGCGCCATGTCCAGTCTGCCAAATCTGCAACAAGGTCGGGCACGTTGCCCGCCGCTGCTACAATCGCTTCGATCACGCGTACCGCGGCGAGGACGAGCACCACTCCGCTAACCATGCTGCAACCTCCTACCAGGTGGATCCCAACTGGTACATGGACTCGGGCGCCACCGACCACATCACCGGCGTACTGGTTTCGCTTTTGTACTACGTCTAAATTTCTGATTGGATCTGTGAAGGAAAATGAACTGGCTTCCCTTGACCGGTTGAACTGGTTTCTACGGTTTGAGATTTGCGCGCACCTACCGTCGCGAACAAAGGCGACACCCTGGATGCTAGCTCGTGAAGATTGATGTGTCCAAGTGATGACTCCTTTGTCGACTTCACGTATGTGGCAAGTTGGCTCAGTTTCTCAAAGTGTCGGTCACAGTGGAAGTGTGTCTCTCTGAAACATTGTGCAAATAAACTGCAAATTTCCACTAAATCAGTTCTTAGTATGGTGCGTTATTGGTTTTACCGGTATTATGTCTACTAAGAGCCGGTTTGATTCACAGTATAGGAAAAATTCAGGAATAGGAAAGCTGCAGTATTGTAATGTCATGCCCACTTCAATACTACAAGATTTCATATGCGTCAAGCTTTGTTTGATTCCATCACAGAAAAAGCGAAGGATTTTAAAAAATAGGTTTGAGTGCATATTAGAATTTCCATAGGAACTAGTCCAAAGGATTTCTTATGAAAAAGTACTATGGGATTCAACCCTATGAATCAAACAAATACCTAGGAAAAATTCCCAAGGATTTAAATCCTACAAATTTCCTATGCAATTGCTTTAAATCAAAGAGCCCATAACTCAGTTCTTAGCAGGAAGGATACAACTACAAGTGCCCTTCAGCTCGAAAAAAACAGCAGAGAAGTACCGGGGAACTTAAACGCCAGGGCCTGACTTTATTAACATATAAATTTTAAGCACTCGAAATTTCAGTGGCAAATCCGCATGACCGTGGATCATTGTCGCAAACAAAATGCACTGAACTTTCATCAAAGAAGCAAACGAAGCTAACAGACTACGAACCGTAGGAAAGCTACATGACAAGCACAAAGGGCCCTTTAAGCAAAAGGAAACAGCAGCAGACGCTACAACTTTCTTTCAGTCAAAACACCGCTTTGCAGCAAAAGAATTGTTCATTGTTGGGTACAATGGCACACTTGAAAAAGATTTCGAAACTGCGTTACCGATTTTTCTCCTTACAAATCTCGCCTCAAAAGCTGGGCGCATAGTGCATCAGGCAACAAGAATGTTCATAGTTCATGTAACCTAAACTGTGTTCTTGAAAAGATTTATTTTTACAGAGAACTATGTGCAGAACATTTGACGGCAATACAGAGATTGGCTCATGAATGCAGGTTGTCACGGAAGCATAAAATGACTTCCCAACAGCTACAAGTCATCAAAGTTTTGTAAACTAACCGTATGAAACTCAACAAGTGAGCATAATAAAAGCTTTATGAAATAACAACTGAACTGTACTGTACATAACAACTCAGGTTACACCTCGCATCAAGAAGCTTTGGCTATGCTATTGTACCGACCACTGACAAAACTGTGCCTGGCATCACAGGTTCAGAAATACTGAGACGCTATGAACTTGCGAAAAACCCTTTTCGTAAGATAGTAACAAAGCGATGCATATTACAACAGCTCACAAGGGTTTTGTATATCACATCTCATATCTTACTCCTGTATCTGACCAGCTTTGCCAATGTCTCCTGAGCAGCCACTGTCTGGGCGTCGCCGTGCCCAAGCATCACCGTCCTGATGCTAATGCAGGTCCTGCACAACTCTTCGCCGGTGTCGAACAGCCCGCCTCGGAGCAGAAGCTTTGCCCGTGTCTCGAGCAATGTCGCCTTGAGGAGCGTCACCTCCTGCCAGATGAACTCGTCGACACGGTGATTTGGTTGCAGCTTCTTCCTCCAGGATAACGATCCGCGGTTCCAGTCCTGCATCCGCGACGTGTAAGACTTCTCCACCTCCTCAAGGATGTTGGTGCACACCTTGAGCAGCTCCAAAGCTGAGCTACAACGCGAGAACGTCATGAAGGACTCGATAGCCAGGGGTAGGGCTGTCTTCCTTATGAAGAGGACCATGTCGACGGCCTTAAGCTGAACTGCAGGTGGCTCGGACTTGAAACCAAACACAAGGAATGCACTAGCCCACAAGTGGTCTGAGTACACCGAGGGGTTCCCAGCCCTCATTACCCCATTCACAGCCGCAGTGGTCGGTGCCAAGCCTCCCCTGATCTTTCCAAATAGCTGTGTGATCGGGTGGAATTGGATCCAGCAACCAGGGTGACGAGTTGCCTTTCTTGCCAAACCGAGCTTAACAAGTAAGAGTGCCGACTCTACCTCAGCTTTTCGGCCATTAGGAGCTAGAAAGCAATGTGTACCACATAGAAATGCAGTTCTGAGGGATTCGCCAAACAGGTGAATGCTTCCTTTCACTGGTAGCTTGCTCGCTGTCGCGGCCAATAGTGTAGACGACACAGGAGCAGGAGCTAACCAAGAACCGCAATGATCATCTTCGAGGACAGGTGCCCTCCTTTTGCACGGTCCATCAAGGCAAAACAAAATACCAGGACCTTTATTAGGAAGGAATTGTTACGGCAGAAGCCGTCGTCATTGGCATCATGGGGGAACAAATTCTCATTCAACGATATTCTCTCAACAGCCTCAAACAGAGTGGAAGGAGCAATCATGAGTTCGGAAAGCAGTGAACCGACGACCCACAGACCAAAGCTCAATCTACCCAACGCTCGTCCAACTTCCTGAGGACTTCCGTTTCATCAGGACGATAGTCATTCTTAAGCTTACCCTTCATTAAGATCATCGCATCAATGTAGAGAGCTGCGGCAGCTGCATCGGCTCAAGATTCATCACACGTGACAAACGAGTGGTGATAATGACATTCGTCGCTCCGGTGTTCCTTGGGATGAAGTCATGGAGATCCTTACCTTCCCACCAATCCCTCTCATTCTCAAGGTTGTCAATGACAAGCAAGTAGGGCACATCGCGGAACAGCTCCCGCTTTACCCTTTGGAATGCATCAAACTCCTGCTCCTCAAAGCTCCTGATCCTACCCCTCTCCTTCTCGGCCTCAGCACTTATATCCAATCCCAGATTCATGGATAAATTGAGTATGTTCTGCCTCAAATACCGAGCCTCCCCTCCAATCCACACCACCATCTTGTACCGCTGTGAATACCGGTAAGCAAACTCCAATGCCAATTCAGTCTTGCCAATACCTGAAGAGCCATTTATGCAGACACAGTGGCACCGCCGTAGCCCTTGCTGTTGCACCGGAACCTAGTTCTCCTGTGCTTTGATCTCTGCTTCTGAAGGTTTCGACCTTTCACTGATGACAACTCAATCACTGGATCAATCCAGGCCTCCAATGTAGGCTCCTTGCATTTGCGCATTTCCAAACTGATGTACTTGGCATTAGATGTCCTCACCGTGTCACTCTCCTCATCTGCAAAGCCATCGAGACGCCACTAGATCTTTCATTTGTAGTGGAACCCCTTGAGCAATCCACTTCTTGGATATCTACCGTGGATCCAAAGAATATCCCTCGATTTCACTCAGCTCTTTCTCCCTTCCGACGAAATGCCGGTTACGTGGGAATGGTATGCCTCCAGAACCCTCACTTTCCTTGTCAGCAATGTTCTTCCGGCCAAGCTTAGACTGCAGCAAAGTGACTGTCCTCGACACACAGCTTCTCCAATTGCTCTCATTCGCCTCGAGCTTGAACTCGTGGCACCGCATTAGCCCTTCAAATGCTTCCTTCCCTTCCTTATCCTCCAATTTACCATCAAACAGCCCGGCAATCTCCGCTGGCTCGGTATCGAACAGTATAGGAATGAGGTTCTTCTTCTGAGCAAAGAATCTGATCTCCTCAAGGCTGTAGGGATTGAGGAAGCTTGACATGGTGACGACCACGACGCCGAATGCCACGGAGCAGATAATTCGGTCCGTAATCTCATGAATCTGCGTGTCGGGGTACTTTGCCCGGTCAGCGACAAAGGAAGCAATGCCCTGCAGCTCCAGCTCTGCCTTGAGCCACTTGCAGAACCTGCCGAGGTTGCCGTTGTTGTGGTAGCCAATGTACACGTCGCAGCTCCGGAGCTTGGCGTTGGCCGACGGCGACGCGACGGAGCCCCGGGTGAAGGACATCCGCGGCACGGGGAACGAGAAGGACACGCGCGGTGGCGCGCCGCCACAGCCGCCGCCGTCCGAAATCTTGGCCGGGTCGATGCCAGAGTCGTACCGCTCCGACGGCGGCGTGCGGGACGCGCTCGGTGCGTCGGTGTCCTCCGACTGGGACCCGTTGGAGCAAGACGCCGGCGACGGCGCCGTGGTGGTGGTGACGCTTGAGGCCTTGCTTTCTTGATGCAGCTGCGGCGGCGGCGGCTCGAGGATTCGAGGGAGATGTACGGGGACTGCAGCGCCGAGACGAACGCGGAGGAGGGCGGGACGGCGAGTAGAGGTGCGGCGTGATGGAGATGGCCGGCGAGATGGGGTTGGACCGGTCGGAGCTGCTGCAGAACCGGCATTGGTCCTGATGGTGAGGGACTTGGTGGCAATGGGGATGTCCTTGGGCACATCAAGAAAGCTCGGAGCTTCCTGTTCCTCCTCCATGGCTACCGAATCACAAAGCTTGCTGGAAAGCGCGGCATGATCTGGTGCTCCTCATGTCCCTATCAAAGATTCAACAAAAAGGGGGATAATAAGAACAGAGAAAGCATATGCAGTCACATCTCATTCAGATTAAAAAAAAGCAATACACAAGAGGAACTGTTCCAACAACCTGCAGCAATCTGCAAGATTCTGCACTTGATTCCATCCAGAGATGTGTGAAAGGAAATGGAAGTTTGAATGAAGAGGCCAAGCAGAGAAAAAACTTACAGATATAATAAGGTCTCCTTCCAGAATCCAATGCCAATGTCTCTTCGGAGTTCAGACTCAAACTTGCTGGAGCTTGAAGAACCGAAAATGGCTGGAGGGCCTGGAGCCGGATTTGAAAGATGTCCTACCTTTCCGCCCCGAACAACATTGAATGGATGGGTGCTCCCACTGCGATCTTTGTCCTAGGAGGAAATTAATAAAGGGAGGAGGAGGCCCATCGATGCCAAAGAAAGTACGGCTTGAGTTCAAGGTCCTCTCTTGAGATGACCACCAACCCCTAAAAATATTGGGAACCAGATGTGGCATCAAAAGGTGCAGGTAAATGTGGAGCTACTACTGCTGTCTCTACTACTACTAGTACCACACAAGACCAGCACCATTTCCAATGGAAAAAATCACCCACCGTCCCAACAGTAGTATAGCTCAAACGCAGCAATGCCCAGAGCAATCATCCTGTCCGTCCAAATCCAGGGTCACAAGCATCTGGCCTCCATCTGGTGGCACTGGCAAAAGTTTTGACCATGTACAGCTCTACCTAGATGGAGCAAAGCAAGTGCGATTCTCATCTGGAACTGTGCTTAGAAAAGGGGGACTGGGCATTAGATTATATTACTAGCTTGGTTTGGTTGCCATTTGAACAGGAGCATCTGGCTGCCTAATATAATCCCTTGTTTTATGTGCTCTGGGTGGGTGCACTGCCCCTTCACTCACTGTTTGTTTTATTTTACAGTGCCCCAAGCTTAGATAAGTTACCCACAGTGGTTAAGTACTAGTACACTAATCCAGTCCACTGCACTGCAATGGAACCCTAGGCTAGAGTGCTCAGTTGAAACAGGGAGGGGAGATCTTGCAGTGGATGGATAGAGCACAAGACGACATGAAATAGTGCCGCTGAGGGAGGAGCAGGCATGGCATGGCCTCTCGGCTTGTTCCGGCGTGGAAAACTGGGCCCTGGAGGGGAAGACCAGTCCAACTGCAGCTGCATTCAAATCAAACGCTGCCCTCTCACCAAGAAACAAATGTTAAAACAGGAACCTTTTGCTCTCCACGCACACACCGGCCCTTTCTCTCTCCAACACATGTTGGGTTGCAGGCTTGTGGTGGTGGAGCCATTGATGATTTGATTTTCTCCAGCTCACTTTTCAGGGTGAAGATAACTCACATGTTGACCGAGTTGGTGGTGATGGCGGACACCTCCATTTGTTAGATTTTCTAGGGCTTCTCTTGGCAGCGACCATCTCAAAATAGATGAAGGTTCTTCGTCAAGCGGGATGAACTACTCAGGGCACCTCCAGGAGAGCCCGCAAATGGACAATCTCTGTCCGAATTTGTCCAACGGACAAAAGAGCTGCTCCAACGGGGCATCGCATACAGACATATTTTTTCCCCAAAGCTGACCCAAGTTTGGTCCATGTTTGGGGTTGTCCGCTGTCCGGTTTTGTCCCTCCTTCCGTCCATTGTGTCCGCTTGGCCCACTAGCAGCCACACATCTCAGATTCCCCACCTACCACGCTTTCTCCCTCCTCTATTTCACCACCGCCCCATGGCCTACGACTGCGTCGAGGAGAGCTGCAGCATGTCCTTCTCCGCCGGTGCCGTACTCCGCGACTGCGAGTGGGTGCCCAACCTCATCCTCGTCGTCCTGGGCGACGCCGTGCCGATGCACGGCTCTAGGAGGCCCTCCCCGTGCTGCCGGCGCCCCAACTCCGCGACCGCGGGCCGCGACCTTGTCCTCTCCGTGACGGCGACGCGCGCTGGCCCAGGCGCGTGCTCGAGCAAGAGCTACCGGCGGCGACGCGCGCTGATGGCAATCTCTGCCGGCCAAGATCGGTGGCCGCTGCTCCGTCCGGCCGCTGCGCCGTCCTGTTTGTGTACTAGTACTGCACATGAACGAGCAGGAGAGGCCGAGGCCATCAAGTACCAGCCGCGCCCTACGCCGGAGTGCTGGCTGGGGACGGGCTGGTGGAAGTGTTCGAGCTCGCCAGCTCTCCGGCCGGCGGCCGCGCAGCTCGACAAGGCTGGCATCGCACCGGGTGGAGCGGCACCCGTCCCGCCCAAGCAGCAGCAACATCGCGAGCTTGAAGGGCATGTCATCCGTACGGCAGGGTAGCTAGCAGGCTAGCAACACACGCCGACGAGTTCGTGCTGCTGCTACCACTAGTTCATGCCGTGGCCGAATGATGCTAGCTCAAGTTGAGCTGCTGCAATAAAAAAATGAACAGGGAAAATATGCGTTGGGCCGTTGGGAGGGGTGTCCACCCAAAACGGACAAAGTGCTATTTTGTGTCCACGGACCGCCCCAAACGGACAAAAAGCGGACAATTTGTGTGTCCATATGCAGAGCACCGTTGGAGGTGCCCTCAATTTCAAACTTAGACTGGAGACCCAAAAATTATTAGAGCTGTCACGTTTTTCTTCAGAATATCTATGGGGATGCTCATAAGTAAACAGACTTTGTTGGGGTACAAAAAGATTTCAAACCAATCACTGAAGGGTTGTTAATTTATCATATGAATTTCTTCCTGGTACATCCAACAAAACATCAGTGATCGGTACTATTGACATTTGCCGGCAAAACAGTGCCACTCTAACTAGGTGCAATCAAGGAAAGTGTTTCTGTACTTCTTGTAACATAAATGAGCCATCAAATCTAAAGCAATCCACAGTTACAAGGTCTAACAGAGTACTTTCTGCTGAGCTATGGTAAAGAATGAATATCAAATATCATAATAAAAAATGTTTAAAGTATAAAATAAAGCATTTGTTTCAGTTCAAATAAAAAAACTAAAAGGGAACATCCAATTTCAGGGTGGGATTAAGTTTTTTACAATCATACTTTTGATGATCGATTATTGGCTTCAAGGAATGTGCTAGTTCGTGTAGTTTGTGTTTTCCTGTGAAAGTTTTTCTTAGAAAGTGCGATGGAACCTTTCTCTATCCAAGCATCTGTCTAAAGTAAGGATCCATGAAACCAAGTTATTATGAATTTCATAAGCAATAATAAAGTAAAATACACGTGTCATGGCAGGTTGCCAAACACAACACAAGGCAAACTTTGGTCCTGCATTAGAAGGTACCAAGAAATTGTCCACACACATCAACAACTTCTCAAGGATGAGGCGTAGAGGAGTCTAATCTTCGTGCGTCGGTACCACAAGAAATACGACTCACAAGTGAACACCATCATCATTGGGTTCAAATTGGTCGACCTAGGTTTTCACCCTGGATAACCGATTCTACAAATTGACTAGACACTAGGGGGCTACTAACGTGGGCTGCATATCCGTCGGGTACCCACCATTGGTATACCGGGTACGCCCTGCCAGAGGCCCACCTAGTGGCCCATCAAACTTATGCAAGGAGCAAGCTATCACATCTAGGGTTTCCGCAACATGTAACCTACTCGGTCACGAGCATTCGAGACCTGCCTCCTATATAAAGGCTAGGAGGGGCCGCCGAGCAAGAGGAGGACCCCACACCAGATTCAATCTACACCACCATAGCCATTGCGGCGACCTTGTAACCTCATTATCAATACAAATCAGAAGAGTAGGAGTAGGGTGTTACCCTCCGGAGTGTAAACCTGAGTAAATCGCCTTTTCCTTGTTAGCCGACGATACCACCAGCTCACACGTTTCCTTCTCCTCAAACCCCTAGTCCATCATCGATAGGCATTGTCGTTATACCCACACCATCTAGTCTTCGTGCATCGGTCCCATACTAAATACGATTCACGTCCATGTCAGATTTGACCAATGAGGTAAGGTCCTAGATTTTCACTCGAGATCCACATCGACACCTTTAGCAAAGGATCATCGCCATCACTGGGTTCAAGTTGGCTGAGCTAGATTTTCACCCTGAAATAACGGGTATTAGAAGCTGCCCACTGAACCCTCAACACATCCATCGTCTAAACCTGTCATGGAACGGCGCACTGCATCGTGTGTTGATTTTCTGCCATCCCGGTTAATAACCATCACCACTATTAAGTTCAATGCACAATTCAGCAGAATCAAAAAACTGAACTGATGAAAAGAAGGCCGACAATCCACAACCACCACATCTCATGTCCGCCTAAGGATCACACCGGGTGCTAGAACGGTAAGCATAGGAAAGATAGACGATGTCAGCGAAAAAAGCAAAAAAAAAAAAAACGTTTGTGCCACAACTAATTGTCAAAGTTTTCGGGCGATAAGCGCAAAACTGCAAACAAACCGGATGAAGGAGGATGGAAGTTCCTCATAAGGCACAACGTAAAACAGCATGCCTCCAATCTTAGCCTATTTTTCCTATAAGCTATGCATGTTATTACTTAGAATTTCTAGTTAGTTAGGGATAACTATTTTAGAAGCATAAAAATGGGAGAAGGCAGCTTATTTTTTAAACCACCAAAAAATTGAGCCTTAAAAGTTAAAACAAGTGGGCTGATGCCACGATGCTACACTGCATGTAATTGTATGTTGTTTAGCAGCATAGCTTCCACACCTACATGATGCATTGCAACAGCATGGGCGCAGACCATGTGTCCGTCGGCAGGCATGCTCTCATATGAATGAAGAAAGTATATGGATGGGGATGAATTATTAGTTCAGTCCAAAGAGTAGGCACTAACAACAAACAGCTGGCGTATAATTGAGTGTGACTGCATCAGTGGCCTGATTTGTGATTCGGTTGGTCTATGCGCACGGATGAAAAAAAAATAGAAAGGGCTTTTGCAATTGCTCCATGCCCGTGATCACATTTCCAGTTCGAATTACTTGTAATATATGCTTCTGGATCAAACTAAATAAATATTGGGATGCTTCAGAAGAATCTTCTAAGGATTTGTATGTGTTGTCACAATTAAGAACGATTGTTTGTGTCCATCCATCACAGGTGACAGATTACCTGTCTACGAAATAGTGGGAACTAGCTAGCCTAGCAAGTGCAACTCAGACTGTCTCATAAAGCAAGGCAATTAGAGCTATAGTAGTAGTATTCATTAGTAAGAAGGTCACCTTACCTTGAACAGTTTGTCCTTATCCAAGGTAACTTTGCGGCCATGTTTGGTTCACAGGATTCGAAAAAACGCCGTAATGGGAAAAAAACATAGAAAAATGATAGGAATGCAAGTGCAAAACAGAGATTCAAAAGCACATTTTTTTTTATAAACTTGGTTGTTTGATTCACAGGAATAGGAAAAACATAGAATTAGTAATAAACATGGTCAAATCAAAGTCAAACAATTTGAGAATGTATAATTAGCATTTTATTATGCCAATACACATCTCGATTTCGTTCTTCGTGCATAGAATTTTGAAAAGGAGGTCTAGGTGGATTGTAAGCCTCGTTTGATTCATAGGATCTCAAATTGTAAGAATAGGAATTAGATAGGAATGCAAGTGGAAAACTGTGGACATGAGAGTGCATGAATGTTTCCTGTTGTGGTCGTTTGAAATATAGGAAAGAACAAGTAGAGGAATTCAACACGTCTTCTTAAGAATCTTGATTAGCATAAATAAGCAGCAAAGCAATCAGCGTTCAGTGTGTGGGTTGCAGCGACAAGACTCACCATTAGCTGTCATAATTGCTTCGTTCCTTATGAAGGAATAGAAATAAGAGGTGGGACTGAATTGTTTCATCCCCGTGATTTCCATAGGAATCTGGTTGCATGGGAAAATTTCCTTCACACTTCCTTTGATGTATTCCCGTGAATCAAACGCAGCTACAGTGCCAATTCCTATCATTACCTAACTATATAAAAGGGATGCAAATCCTCGCCACCACAGCCACCGGGTCACTATTCATAACTGTAGCAGTCTACAGTAAATCAATCCGACCCGTCCGCCGGCTATCCGACAGTCCACAAGACACGCCCGGTTTTTGTCGCAGCCACTTTGCAAAAAACAACTCGCACAGCTAGAAATTAAACCCGCACTCCAAATATTACCGCTGCGAAGGACCTACCTGCGATTTCAGACAAATACAATGGCTTTTCTGCAATTCTATCTCTCCGCGTGGCGGCGGGATTGCCGGCGTCGCCGACGCGCCGGCACGCCGCTCCGGCCATCCCCGCTCAGATCCACGCGCACGGGCGGCTCCGCCGTCGCGCCCTCCACCTCCCCGCCGAGCGCCACCTGCCGGGACGCCGCAACCTCGACGGAATCGACGCCTCCGTGCTCGCAGCCCTCCGTCGCGTCCGCACGCCGTAGCCGCCGCTCCGGCGACCTATAGGCGGTGGTGCCGCCACTCCCGGGCTACCCGCGTCGAGGCGCGTCCCGCGGCCGCACGCGCGCTTCCCAGCTGGCTCTGCTGCAGCTCCGGCGAGCTCGACGCCGCCGCGCCAGAGCCTGGCTGCCGGTGACGTCACCGTGACGACACCGCGGAGCTGCGGGGCTGGGCTGCGCAGATGGGCCGCTTTCTGGGCTGGGCTGGTTGCTGCGCAGCCCCGCTCGACCCTCTTTCTTTTTTTTCCCCTTCTGTTTTAGTTTTCTATTTTCCAACATTTTTGTAACTTTTGAATTAGAACTCCAAATCAATTCAGACCAATTTCAAAAAAAAAATGTAGAAATCAATACAGTCATTTCAAATCCTTAGTGACCTTTTCCAAATTATTTCAATTTCCACACAAAATTGTAAAAATCAAAACAACCATTTCAAATACATTGTGATCTTTCCAAAGTTATTTCAAAACTTAAATTTCATTCACAAACTGAATTTTACAACTTTCTTTCCAGCGCAAATAAAATCCACAAGAATAATATCAATAATATCATTTAATATGATAAACCCAGTTAAACAATTTGGTACAAAACATCTTATTCAAAAAGAGACCGGTAAATCAATTAAATACAATGACCCATTTATACTATGAGCTTCAAAATATCGAAATAAGAATACCACAAACGTAGATATTAAGAAATAACTATTTTAAACTTAAATGCCAACTAGATATAGTTGAATCAAAAAACAAAAATTAAAATAGAACATGCATTAAAAAACAAATTAAAATACTTTATACATATTGTTTTTCGGTATTTAAATAAATTTCAAACAATACTGAAATAAGAGTACCACAAATGTTACTGACAAACAACTGTTTTAACTAAATACAATTGAACCAAAAAAAAATTAAAACATAACATGCTTTAAAAAGTTTAAAACATTTTATAGATGTTGTTTTACGGCATTTAACCAATTTTATAGAACATGCTTCAAGAACTAAATACAATTGAACCAAACAAAATTAAAACATAACATGCTTTAAAAAGTTTAAAACATTTTATAGATGTTGTTTTACGGCATTTAACCAATTTTATAGAACATGCTTCAAGAAAAATTAAAATACTTCATAGATGTTGTTTTACGTTATTTAAATAATTTTCGAACAATATTAGCATAAGAGTACTACACATGTTAATGACAAACAATTGTTTTAAACTTATTTGCTAACTAAATACAATTGAATTACCTAACTAAATTTAAAACATAACATGCTTTTAAAAAGTTTAAAACATTTTATGGATGTTGTTTTAGGGCATTTAAACAATTTTCAAACACTACTAAAAGTTGCAAAATCAGTGACTTTAACTATGTCCATCAGAACAATATGCAAAATATATCATAATGATCACAAAAAAAATGCTAACTATTTACAACATATGATCAAATTTGAAATTGAAATATCCCAAACTTTGAAATGTCTACCAAATCTGACCCTTCTACAAATTTAAAAAAGAAATTGAATCTGAAAAACTTCCCAATTTCGACGAATTTCGGAACCTGAACAATTTTTATCTGCAAGCTTTCTTTACATTTCAACAATTTTCCAAATCTGCACAATTTAAAAATTTCCACACTTTCCAGAATTTGAATTTTGCAACAACAACGCGACATACACATCTGAATATTTCAAAATTTTAAATGCCTTCCAAACCTATCTATTTTCCAAACGTAAAAACAATCCAAATCTAAACAACTACCAAATTTGAATAATTTTCAAAATATAAACAAATTTTAAACGTAAGCTCTCTATGCATCCCAACAATTGTCACCACTATACAATTTTAAAAAGTCGACATTTCGAATTTTCAAATTTTGCCACACGGGTACGGCGCCATAATCTTCTCTTTAGCATATTTTATCCTAAAATAATTACTGCAGCCACCGTAATTGCAATGATATGCTGCAGGGCACACACATTTGACCTCATAGTTCTTAAACTTCACACCATAAAAAAAAAATCTTTCACACCACTACTGTTTAGAGTGTTCTCATGCTTAAAGTGTTACATATCGTCAATCAATTCTGACATCTTGGACTCCAACTGTATTCCCATGAATAATTTTGACAATTATTTCTTACAATCTACAAATTTATTGTTGTTTACACGCACTTCAATATTGCACATGTTCATTTTTACCATTTGAAACATCTGTTAACACAATAAAAAACTACAAAATACCCCAGTTACCCATCTAATATTTCCTCTCCTAATAATAGTTTATTCCACTATTAATAGCCACACGGATGCGGCGTGTCGCCACACCATTTTAACTAGAGAAAAAAATTGCCTCCCACAAATTCTTACCATCAAGGGCGCGGCGTGCGCCGCGCCTATTCAACTAGTAGTATATATAAAAGTTGGACGTTTCGGCGAGCTCTCAGCTGCCCGTGCACTGTAGACGGTACTGTTCATCTACAGTGTACTACAGTGCCCAGGTACTGTAGCGTTTTTTTTTTTGCAAGCATTTTTTCCTCAATTTTTTTTGCAAACATTTTTTCCTCAAAATTTTTTTTGCTTCTCCAAAAACTTATATACATGAAATATATTCGCGACGATGAGTGGGTTCCATCCCCGTGAACGGTTTCGGGATTCGTCGCCTCTAACCCCTCGATTTTGGATCCAAATTCGCACAAACGTTGACGAATTTGTCAAATTTTTCGAAAAAAAAACCCGCGTTTCCCAAAAATTACATACACGAAATATATGCGCGTCGACGAGTGGGGTCCATCGCACTGTTCATCTACAGTGTTGAACAGTGCCCGGGTACTGTAGCGATTTTTTTTTTCACCATTTTTCCTCCGCTTTTTCTTCTCAATTTTTTTTCCCCTCCAAAACTTACATACATGAAATATATTCGCGTCGACGAGTAGGTTCCATCCCCGTGAACGGTTTCGAGTTTTCTCGGTTCAAACTCCTCGATTTTGGATCCAAATTTGCACTAACGTTGACGAATTTTGACAAATTTTTCGCAAAAAAATTTCTTCCACTTTTTCTTCTCAAATTTTTTTCCCTCCAAAACTTACATACACTAAATATATGCACGTCGACGAGTAGGTTCCACCCCCGTGATTGGTTTCGAGTTTTTTCACTCTAAATTCTCAATTTTAGATCCAAATTCGCACAAACATTCGACGAATTTTGACCCAAAAAAATTCAAAAAAAAACCGCGTTTCCCAAAAATTATATACATGAAATATATGCGCGTCGACAAGTAGGTTCCATCCCCGTCATCGCTTTCGAGTTTGGTCGACTCTAACTCCGCAATTTTTATATCCAAATTCGCACGACCATTCCATGAATTTCATCAAATTCGAATTTCCTTCAACATTTATTATGTCATTGCAACAAAACATTTCATACATAAAATTTCTCTTAAAGGCCGCGGAGTTAATGCTAAAACCCTGACAAGTGGGTCCAGTTCACTTAAAGAATTTGCAGAAAATAAAAAAAAAATACAAAATCAATAGTTTAAGAACTATCTACCAGAAAAATGTAAAAAATATATCAGCATAAACAGGAAAACAAATTCTAATTACTTATATCATAATACAAACATTTTTTGACATTTTAAAATTGGACCCACCTCACTTAAATAATCTGCAGGAAATGAATAATACTATGAAATTAATGGTTTAACATCTACCTACTAAGCAATTATGCAAAATATATCGCAATAATCAGAAAAATAAATTCTAATTAATTGTACCATAATGCAAACATTTTTGGTCATTTCAAAATCGGTAAACATTTACAAAAAAACAAAATGCACTTCTTCTGATTAAATGAAGTTTATTACGAATTAAAAAAAAATATATGCTTTATTTCCTCTACTTAAGAATCTTAATTAACTATTTAAGACAACATAATAACATATCATACCATTTAAAAACCAGTTTGCATTTAAAGATAACATAACAAAACTCTCTCTAAATATGCAATTTAACTAAATAAATACACAAATTGGTTAATAATTCTATGTAACCATAATATTTTTACTCTTAAAATGAAATTAAATATAATATTTATGTCATAAAGGAAAACATATTTAATCATTTTAACCTATCTAACATATTAGATGTAATATAACTAAAATATCTCTAATTGTATACTTAAATTTTAAAAAACCTTTATTAGATGGATATTTGACTAAAATACAAATTCACTTTCTCTAATTATTGACTTAATTTAATAAATGATTAAAGCAAAATACAAACATTTCATAATAGTGCACATTTAGATATAATATAATTAATCTCTCCCTAAATATGTAGTTAAATTTAATAAATGTTCAAACTGGTGAATATTTCGATATAATCATAATGTATTTCCTCTAATTATGAATTTAAATAAACTACTTACGTCAGAATAGGAAACAAATTTTATCATTTCAATTTAGCTAACATATTAGAGGTAATATGTCTACGTTTTCCCTAATTTCTATTTAGATTTAAAAATGCTTTATTAGTTGGATATTTGTAGGAAATACAAACTTATTTCAGCTAATTATGGACTTACTTCAGTAAATGCTTATACAAAATATTTCCTGCAAATTCATTTTCCTCATATTCTGAGTTTAAAATTAAATTCAAAAAATGCTCAAGAAATGTACTTCCTCCGAATATTGGATCCAATTAAAATTCTCTCCGATTATTGAGTTAAATTTAATATGTAAGATAAAACACAAGCATATCATACCAAACCGACTATGCTAACATTTACAAATAATATACCTAAACTCGCTCCAATTATGCGATTCAATTTACTAAATGCTTAAATTAAACTTAAATCTCTTTAAATATGAACTTAAATTTAAATAACGCTTTATTACATGCACATTTCAGGATGATTTCAAATTGAATTTGCGCTAACTACATTATACACGTTACAACTACTACCTTTTCTTACAATATATATACCACGATTTAAAAAACACACAAAATACCACAAATTAATCTCAGCAAGGCCGCGGCGTGACGCCGCGCAAAATTTAACTAGTAGTATATATAAAAGTTGCGCAGATCGCTGGCTTACCAGCGGCCCGGGGACTGTAGATGCACTGTTCATCTACAGTGTTCTACAGTACCCGGGGGTACTGTAGCGTTTTTTTTGCAGCATTTCTTCCTCAATTTTTTTTATTTCTTTTTTGTTTCTCCAAAAACTTATATACATGAAATATATTCGCGTCGACGAGTGGGTTCCATCCCGTGAACGGTTTTGAGTTTTGTCGGCTCTAACCCCTCGATTTTGGATCCAAATTCACACAAACGTTGACGAATTTTGTCAAATTTTTCGCAAAAAAAAACCCGCGTTTCCCAAAAATTACATACACGAAATATATGCGCGTCGACGAGTGGGTTCCATCCCCGTGAATGGTTTCGAGTTTTGTCGGCTCTAACCCCACGATTTTGGATCCAAATTCGCACAAACGTTGACGAATTTTGTCAAATTTTTCGCAAAAAACCCCACGTTTCCCAAAAATTACATACACGAAATATATGCGCGTCGACGAGTAGGTTCCACCCCCGTGATCGCTTTTGATTTTTGCCGACTCTAACTCCTCGATTTCCGATCCAAATTCGCACAAACATTCGACGAATTTTGAAAAAAAAAATCCAAAAAAATCCTCACGTTTCCCAAAAATTATATAAATGAAATATATGCGCGTCGACGACTAGGTTCCATCCCCGTCATCGCTTTCGAGTTTGGTCGACTCTAAATCCGTAATTTTTAGATCCAAATTCGCACAACCATTCCACGAATTTCGTCAAATTTGAATTTCCTTCGACATTTATTATGTCATTCTAACAAAACATTTCATACATAAAATTTCTCTTAAAGGCCGCGCGTCCCACAGCGCGCGGGTGCGCCGCCGGCGAGGTCGACGTCGCCGCCGGTCCGCCGCCACGGGTGACGTCACGCAATGACGTCACCACGGACCCGCCCGTCAGTTTTTTAATTTTCTGTAAATGTTTTCTGTTATTCAAAACAAAAACCTGACACGTGGGCCCGCCATGTAAGAGGTTTTGCAATTACAAAAAAATGATTAAAATTGGAAACTTTATAACTTTCATAATATAATTCAGCAAAATGCAAATAATATGTCAAAAATCACAAATTTTACAAATTTCCAACCTTTGCACACAAAAGTTACACCAAAAAAATAATCCCCATGAAAAAAATGCAAACAATATTTCGAATGTTTCCGAAAACACCTAATTTCCATACTTTCCACACAGAAAACGCAACAAAAAAAACATTGCACACATTTCAAAAATTAAGAAAAAATAGATTTAATGAATCTTTAAACTTTCCACGCGAACTAACAAATGCTCATTTTTTCTTGAAGATTTGCTGGTTTAGTTTTCCAGATATTTCAAAGTTTCTACAATTAGAATAGAATGATTAAAATTGCAAAATTCATAACTTCTTTTCTTTTTCCAGAAACTCTTGCAACTTTTGAAATATAACTTCCATAATTTTGAAATCTGCACTGCTTAAAAATGTGGACACTTCAAAATTTGCATTCAAAACGTAAATTTTCAAACAATTCCAGAAAAAAAATGTATTTCTCAAATCCATTACTTCCCTCTAAAATATTCAATTAATTTCTAAGTTTCAAAAAAATATTTCAAATTTTAACTAAGGACGCGGCGTGCCGCCGCGCTGAAATTTAACTAGTTCTATTTTACTTGTACGACGTACGTACGTCGTCGTGTTCCAAATCGATCCGCTCGATAGTTTTAGGGTTTCATACATAGATTGGTTTTACATGGAGAGACATGTTTTGTCCTCCATCAATAAGGATAAATTAATCATATATAAGTTTTGACGGCAAGTCTTGTTTGATTTATCAGAGAGTTTATTTAATCATGTGAAACAGAACTGCATGGCCATCTGTGTGTCATTGTCATCGCATCCTCGTTGTATGCTTCTATTGTTAGGGTTGTTGCAGTAGCACGATGCCACTTTTGATGTGATGACCATCAGCAATTTGGGTATAGTCTGGGCTCACGGTGGGCATAAAACCCGAAACCCGAATCCCGAACCCGGAAAAGCCGGACCCGAACCCGTATACCCTGAACCCGACAAACCCGAGCACTTGTACGGGTATCACTTCTGGAAAGCCGAATTTAGTTCAGGTATCTCGGGTATCACTCCCCGGAACCCGAATATCCCGATTTACCCGAACAGCCCAGCACACTAGCGATCAGCACTGCACAGCCCATCAATATGCAGCCCATTTCTTGAAACACAGGCCCAGCAAACTCCCGAAACCCTATCCCTAATCCCCACTCACGGCCACACCCAACCCCAGCCGCCACACCCAACCCCAGCTCGGCAGCTCCTCCCGAAATCCCACACCCTAATCCCCTCCTCCTCGTGCTCCCACACGGCCACACCCAACCCCAGCCGCCACAGCCACCGCCACCGTCCGCTGTCATACCAACCTCCGCGGCAGTCGAGGCCAACGGGAGGGGCGACCTGGCGGCCGCTGGCGCGCGCGACGGCGGCCTGGAGCGCGGACACTGCCGACTGCCGAGGAGAGGAACGCCAGCGACGAGGTGGTCGGCGTCCACGGGCCCCGTGCGGCGTGCGCGCGAGCTGGGAGAGCGCGGCGGCCGCGGCCGCGAAGTACAGCCACGGGCGTCGCGGTGGTGGTAGTCCTCGAGCTGCGAGCGGCCGAGGCGGGCGAGGATGGACGCCACGAGGTCGAGCTCGCCGGAGAGCAGCTTCGATCCAATCCTCCAATCCTCCTATTCTCGGGTATTTCGGGATTACCCGGACCCGGACCCGAAAATACGGGTACCCGAATTGTCGGGTAGCAGATTTTTGGGACACATCTCGGGTATGATGTTTGGAAACCCGAAACATTTTTTACCCGAAAAACCCGACCCGAAATTTTGGGTATACCCGAACGCCCAGCGTGAGTCTGGGCATCCAATTTGTGCACCCACATAATGACCAGGCAGTTGCTTGGTTAATTTTAAGTGTGTATGCGGCCTGAAATTTAATTGATTTCTTTCTAAAAAAAAAGGCAAAAAACCAAAGAGGAAACAAAGCGAAAACGAAAACATGGTCTACGCTAAATGAAATTTAATCGATTAATCTTTTATATAGGACAAAACACGCACCTTTCTTTTTTACCATATATGAATTTTGTGTGTTGTGCGTTAGATGGAGAGAAAGAGAGCTTTGGTCATGTACAGAAACCTCGGGAAGCATGATCCGTTGCTCGGTTGGTGCATCTCTTTTTGTGTGGAGAGTGTGATCCTTTGGTGTGATTTTACTTAATGATGCCTTGTAATCATATTTTGAATGCAATCGCATGATTTCGTTGTTGGATTGATCAAATTATGTGTACTTAATCATATGAAACACTTTTGTATTGCATTTGTAAAAGCCATGTGTGTCATTGTCATTGCATTTTCCCTTGTGTTCTAGTATGCTGTTACTATGGGATGGTGCCACTTTTGATGTGATAGCCATCACCCCTTATGTAATTGGATATGGTTTGTGTTGTTCACCATGGAATTTGCGCACCCACATAATGAACAAAGGCAGTTGGTTGGTTAATTTATTGCATGTATGTGGCCTGCAATTTACTTGTTTAATATTTTAAATAGAAAATACATGCATTCTTCAAAAAAAATACCATACAAGTGTGCATGTGAGAGAGAGAGAGAGAGTTCATGTAGAAAAATATTACTCTTCTGGAGTATGATATCTTTTTATGTCATCTTGTGCCATTATTATTATAAAAAGAAGACCAAATTAATTTAATTGTTTACTTTACCTCCTTACATGAACCATAATGTTTTTAGGAGTGTTTTTCTTCTAGTAGGAACAAGAATCCTACATTTTTCCTATATAAGAATCCTGTGAATCAAATGAGGCCTAAATTTCTGCGTTTTTTCTTTGAAACCTACATCAAAGGAATTTTTTCTGTGTTTTCCTTTACTCAATTCCTTTGAACCAAACGGATGAGTAGTTTTCCCATAGGAAAATTCCCTATTCTTAAATTATTACTCCAGTTTTACTTTGAACCAAACAAGCCTCAAGTGGCAAGTGAGGTGCAGTACAAAATGACGCAAAACAAGAACATGTTACCAGTTTACAACTGACGGTGACCCATCTAACAGGCCCTGGATCATGTTATTTATTTACTCTACAATACGAAGAATGAAACAATATATAGTTGACATCACCAAAACACTTGCAAAATGGACTGATCATACCAAGCAAGGCCGCGAGGATGTCGACGGAATCGGTCCCATGCATCATACATAGTGCCGGGATTCAGATGTCAGACGTATGATTCTCACTTCGATTGAGTGCCCTTGATGCCCATCGGCATCGCACAATCCACTGTCCATACCGCGTGACGTGATCCGCATCGCTTTCTGGCAAGGCAAGATCGCAGTTGCTGCAGCCGCGGATGGGTTCCGTGTTCCCTCGATTTTCTTGCTCATCTCCGGTGATCATCGGACCAGGACTAGGGCTGTTTTCTGTTGGGTCAGGCTGTTGACATAATATGGGCCTCATGTTGCATCAGACCGATGAGAAAGATCTCAAATGGGCCAAAAGCACATACAACAAATTAGGGCGGAGGGTTCACTAAATAATAAAAGCATTAATACAGCGGAGGGAGACAGCATCGATCTAGAACAACTCATCTTCCTCGGAGTGCGTGAAAGAAGCCGCCTCATTTGAGGAGATTGTTGTGGCGGACGTTATATACTTGTCCGCATGTACGTGGCTAGCTAACTAGCGCCGCATTGCTCACTAGTTTAAGCAAGGATGGATAATGTTTAGGGAGTCGAAATGTCGATCGGGTGCTCAACTGTCATCTCTCGTTTGGAATTTTTGAATGGGTTTTGGCTTTGGCCACGCATTTCGTGGACCGGGAGGATTTGGCCACACACATGTGCCGAGAGCAAAACCTGTGGAAAGTAGAGAATGGTAGCAGGATCCTGGCGAATGTGGATCATGATAGTTTTGGGGTCGCATGTCGTCATCTTTCTTCATCATGTTATTGTATGCGGTAGTTTGATTTGCACAACAAAAAGGCCTAAAGTGATTTTGTGCAAAATACTCACTCCGTTATGAAATATAAAACGTTTACTATGCCTGGACCCTAATAAGTGTCACAATTTTGAACTAACCACAATTCAAATCTATGACACTTATTTTGAAATCGAGGGAGTATCTTTTTCCTAATTCACTTGATCGACACGTTGGACTTAGTTTTACTCATTTTAATCAGACGGAGTAGTTTTTAGTACAATTCATATGTAACCACAAATGTGCACCACCGAATGAACACACACACACACATGATTTGACTGGAATACCATCCATGGAAAAGGATGTGCTTTGATGAAATATAAATACCACAGGATATTTATTATACTTTCAATGTTAATTCTCCCCACACCATGTCACATACATTTGGCCCACATGGTTATGTCTTCCTTCTCTATTTTTCTAAAGGAAACGGCTCGATTTCTTTTGTTCGTATGGATTGTGCCACGATGATTTCGATATTGATAGAAGCAAGTTGCATTATTCTTTTACATGTGTTGTTTTTGTGTATCATTTGGTTGCATCTGTGGGCTAACCTACACCAGGAACAGATGGAAATTAGCGCCAAAAAGCTGGAGTGGCTTAGGTAGCGTGTGTATTTATTGGGAGATTGGGTTTTGTGTGGCCTGTCACATTTCTTTCTTTTTTTCTGTAGAAAAGTTTCATACACGAGTTTGAATGTGTTGAACAAAATTGTCCCCACAGCGTGACTTCCATAAAAAAAAACTACTCCGTCAGATCCTGAACCGTCGTACAAGCAACGGACGGTTAAGATCAGGTCAGAGTTGGCGCTCCCGCCACGCGGACGAGACATTTCGCCGTTTCTCCGGCGGCACGCTCAACTTTTCTCCTCCTGGCGCAGCCCACCGCTGACTAGGCGGCGTATCTAATCAGGGGTTGGTGGCGTGGCGCCGATAGGTCCATTCCATTGCACCACAGTCCTTTGATTGATCCGTTAAATTAAAGAACCATTTGTTGACTCGAAAGTCGAAACCCACGCGAGAGCAGCTTCTATTCGGAATCCTCCGTCGATCCCGGTATTAATTCCAACCATTAGTCAGCCATGATTGGATCTCGCCACGGTGCTCTGCATGCGCTGCTCCGGTACTAATTAAGTTTCTGACGAGCAGTTAAGGCCTAGCTTCTTGCCTACTCCACACGGGCAGTTAAGCTTCTGACGAGCCGAATCCATTAGGTAATTGAGCTTCTGAATTCCTCTCTACATGTTTATAGTTCAATCAGATCATTAGGTTTTCGGAATTGTCGAGATTGATTTTCCTTTTTCCGTGTGTTTCAGATTGGTTATAGCGGAAGATCGATGGGGTGCATCCCGTCGAAGATTCTGACGAGGTCAGGGAGCCTCCATGAGAAGGCCAACCATGGGTTCCAGAGGAGCAGCCTCATCGAGGAGATCATCCTGTCCAACTCCAAGAGCAACGGGGACCAGTTCCTGGCCCTCCTCCGCACCTCCAGCTCCGCCGCCAGGAGGAGCAAGGCCGACGCCGCCGAGCACAGCCCGGCGACGGCCAGGATCGAGACCATCAACGTGTCCGAGCTTCTCGCCGGGCTGGAGGAAGAAGGGAACACCGCCGAAGAAGAAGATGAAGAACACGAACGGCAGGGTGATCGGAAGGAAGGCGAGAAAGCTTCGCCTCGCTGCGTATCGGATGGCACGGGCGGGAGGGCGAAGAGCTTCCGCACCTTGGAGGAGTTCGACGCGATGGTGACGTGGTGCAGATCGCCGGAGCGAACGGAGCCTGCAACAGTGACAGAACCCATACCAGACGTATCTCTGCCGCCGCCGCAGCCGGAGCAAGACGCGCTGGCCACGGCGAGCAGCTCGCCGGAGCGAACGGAGCCTGCAACAGTGCCGCCGCCGCAGAGTGGCTCGTCGGAGCAAGACGCGGTGGCCACGGTGAGCAGCGCGCCCGGACAAGGAGAGGCCCGCGGCGCGAAGAGACGGGCGAGGGCGAGGCATCTCGGCGAACTGAGCGCGCCGGCGCCGGCGGGCTTCGACTTCAGCAAGTCGGGCAGCCTGAGGGACTGGCTGCTCGGGGGCGGCCAGATCTTTTCGCCGGGCTCGTACGTCACGCCCAAGTTTGGGAAAGTAGCGGCAGCGCCGGCTGATCAGCCCGAGGAACACGGAGAGCGGCTTGCGGTGTTTGATCCGGAGATGGTGGCGCAGCTGGAGCAGGCCATGGAGGAGCTGACGGTGGACGAGGAGCGCGTGCTGAGGGAGGTCTTGGAGGTCCTCGAAGCAGGAGAAACGCAAACGGAGACGTTGGAGAGAAGCTAGACGATCCTCCGATCCAGTGGTGGCTGTGCAGGATTGGTCATCAGCTTCGATGATTTTTTGTTGTGGGCCGGCCGTTCTAGAGTGCTTGTGATGTGAATTGGGAATTTGGGATTCTTGTACAGCAACGCTTTATGTTTTCTTTGTTCATGTTGTTTCACGAACACATGCATCTTGTACTGCAACGCTTTATGATTTTTTTTGTGAAACACACCGGTACAACGCAGACGCTCACATACACGTGCACTCACATATACGTACACACACTCACACCTATAAATGCATACGCACGTTTACCCCTATGAGCACCTTCGAAAGACTGAGCATGTATCCATGCAAAAAAAAAAAAGACTGAGCCTGTCGTCAGGTCTTGAGATTGACGAAATCACCACATGCATCTCGTTGTCGACGCGAACGTCGCCTTCCACTGTAGAATAATTCCTCCTAAATGAGAAACACCAATATCAAATCTAGGATTTGAACTCTGGTGGGCTGGGGGTACAACCATCCTTCTAACCATCTTACCACACGCAAGTTCTCCAACGCTTTATGATCCTATCGTCCGCTTCGAGCAGCCAGTCCGACTCCACTGATCTTCTCAACGGTCGCAGCGACCACCAATGGCGGAGCTAGAATATCTGGAACCAGGATGCACACATGGTGTCACAAAAAAAATTAAAGCATTTTTCGAGGTGCATATGTGGTGACATTTTGCTATGTTACAAAGGAATTGTTTTCCTCCGTGGGTTATCTGCACCCTGCTGGGCCAAGGTTGATCCGCCACTAGCGAATGCGGTCTTGGTTACCATTCTCAGTAGTGGGAGCATGGGGGTTGCCTTTGATGATGTCACACACATCACCCTCGAAGAGATTCAGAGAGTGATGTTGGGCATCGAGGGTATGTCGCATGTCTTTGCTTTTCGCCACTCGGTCATATACTGACCTGACGACCCCTCGACGACTATAGTTGTCATCTGCTGGCTGTAGCAGAGTTGGCTCAAGGCAGTCATCGAGTGGGATCACCCACTGAGGAATGTCAATGTTCCAGTGTGGCCAGGACCTAGTGGGCCGCTTTCTCTCCATCCTGACCTAGACCTTCTGCATCACCTTGTAGCCCGAGAATCACTCTAGGATGGTAAAACATGGGCGATGACACATGCATCGATGAGATTGTCGTTGGGCAGTGTGTAATACATGGCGTCCTCTCTCTCACAAACCATTATTGGGGTTGTGAAAGGGTCGGTATGACACCTAGAGAGGGTGAATATGTGCTACTCCAAATTTTAGTTCTATTTAAATTTAGGCTTGACACAAAGGTAAATTCGCTAGTTATGCAATTACGGTGAATTTACCTATATGACAAGCTAGTAACTAAGCACGGTACACAAAGTAAAGGCGGTAAACAAGGATAGAAGTAACCGAAGTGAAAGCACACGGAGACACGAATGTAATCCCCAGTTCCTCCTTGTTAAGGGAGTACGTCTCGTTGGAGAGGTGTGAGGCACCACAAAGGTCGAACCTCAACGCCACAAAGGCTCACCCTATTCTCCGATAAACCACAACACAAAGGATTGGTTCACCTTCCACTATCGAAATCCTTCAAGGCGGAATCCGGAGCCCTTACAACAACGATTTGGGGCACAACCCACAAATGATTAGGGGCTCCCGAACAGCTACAAATCTGTCACAAAGACAAACCAGTAAGTACAACAATGGACTAGGTTTTCCTAATGGAAACCCTAGCAAATGGTCCCTCAAGACTCAAGTGAATGAGGGGGAAATGAAGAACGACATGGTGAAGATGTAGATCGGGGCCTTCTCCTTCAATCCTCCAAATATCAACGAGTTTGGGTGGAGGGATTGGGAGATCTAGTGATTCTTGAGCTTGCCATAATGGTGTCTTCAAGTCTGGGCGAGTTAGCTGGCTGGAGGTAGGTGGAGGGGTATTTAAACCCCTCCCAGAAATTCTAGCCGTTGCAGACAGCTTCACACCGGAGACTCCGGTCTGAGTGACCGGAGACTCCGGCCTCACCGGATACTCCGGCCCCCTGGCGGCGGAGACTCCGGCCTAGACCAGGGTTGAACAAGTTTCAGACACGGTGCAGCTTGGGGCAGAGACTCCGGTCTCAGGGGCCGGAGACTCCGGCCTGGGGCCGAGACTTCGGCCTGGACCAGGGGCTGAACCACTTTTCAGCTTGGCGATGCAATTCCCCTGAGTCCAGAGACTACGGTCCTGGAGACCGGAGACTTCGGCCTGAAAGTCTCCAAATCCTTCTTTTCTCTTTTTGGTGTTGATGCACACATGTTGAACACATTTAAGCTGCATCACTTAACACCAGATTAAATAAATCACAAGTGTTGTTAACTAACACACAAAACTAAGGGATTACAAAATGTTCTTTCAATCTCCCCCTTTTTGGTGTTAGATGACAACACACGGATTTGCAATAAAATTCACTACAAATGTCATGTTTAACAAATGGAAAGACTCCCCCTAGATGTGTGCATATAAATCAATTGCTTTGGAATGCAAATGCACACATATAGAGAGACAAGTTCCAACAATATATAACAACATGATATGGAAACAACACATTTCACAAATAAGACAGATCACAAAATAGGTTGAGTCTAGAGATGAAAACCATACCTTGTGCATATACATGTAGATAAACACCCATAGAGATCATAGCACAATAATGTAGTCTCAACCATACATAATAAGAAATCCATGTGTCTTACACATCACATAGTTCACACGAAACAAATAAGTTTGACAAATGAAGATAAAGGGACACAAGCGCAATAAGAATGATAAAAGAACATGCTTGTGTCTGACCCATGCAAATCCCACGGAGGAGAACCTAATAGAACTACTTCACCCCCTTTGGCATCGAAACGCCAAAAGGGAAAAGAGCATAACTAACGATACCCAAGGAGGTCACTCGGACTCGTCGTCTTCCCCATCACCACTCCTAACGGTGTAGTCTTCATCGGATATATTCATGGGAGCCTTGCCGGTGTTGCGAGAAGTAGATGGCAAGGAGGTCACATCCGCATAATCATCCCAAGGAAACACGTCTTCGTTCCATTTTTGATATGGGATAGTCTCTGCGGACGAGAAGGAGATAATAGCATTGCCATCTTCATCTTCTTCAGGAGGAGGAGTGATGCTACCATTGTTGAGCTTGCGCAATTCCTTGATCATGATGCCTTGGTTGCTCAAAATGTGCTTCTCTCTCACATATGAATCATGGTTCTCCTTGTGAAGTGCAACATCCATGCAAAACAGCTTTCTCTTCCACCATGAGATCTTGCTCACTTCCTTGTTCACTGCAGCCTTGCCTCGAACATATGATGGAGGGCCGGCATTCTTGCTTCTCCTTCTAGGCATTGGGGCCTCGGACGCCGCTTCCTCATCACTAGATTGGGGAGGAGGTGCACGAGAGGAAGACGGTTGCTTGTGCTTGTTGAGCTGTTGGAGGATGCCCTTGGCGTGCTTGGTGAGACGAGAGGTATCGATGGAAGGCACCTTTTCAAGGATGAGCTTCATCACATAGGGTGCATATAAAGGATTCTTGTGCTAAAAAATTGCCCAATGCATCTCACACTTGATGAAATCCATAACATCAATCTCCACATTTTGGCAAGACGAACCGGCCTTTTGAACTTTGTAAGCATGGTAGAGGAGATTGACAAGTCCTCCTCGAATAGCATCCACATTGTCGGCTTGAGGAGCAAGACTAGACTGCACCATGCGGAGGAAAATGTTGTATGTGGGGAGGATATCTTGATTGGTGCCAACAGAGGCGGCATTGGAATACAAAGGGCGCAAGCGGCCCTTGTTATAAGTGGTCCCCTCCACATGCATCCTCTTCCCAACAGGAGTAGTAGCTCCCTTGAACTCATAACCCAACAACCTTCCAAACTCCACAAAGTTGGAGGTACACTTGTTCGAACCGGTCATCCTAGTCATGGTGACCTCTTCATCATTATCAAAGACAACAGTGGAAAAGAACTGATGAACAAGGGGAATACTGTAGTCTTCTTGAATGTGGGAGATAATCTTCTCAAGACCAAGCTTCCGAGCAATCCACACGGCCTCTTGAAAGTATGGTTTCTTGTTCAAGTTCTCAAGACTCAACACCTTTTGCTCATAGACTTCATGCTTCTCAATCTTGGTATAAATCTCATACATAATCAGCTGTTGCTCTTTCCTAGGAAAGTTAGCATCATCAGTGTTGGGCGGCAAGTCAAAGAAGTGCTGCTGCCGCATGGCTCGAAACTCGTGCTTACCCATACCCAATATTGTGGTCAAAGAATCAAAATAGGCTCTCTTGGCCGCTTCTTGCTCATCAAACTCATCTTGGGCTGCAATTCTTGTGGCTCTCTCATCCATGGCACTACGCTGACGCCAGTTGTCGGAGTTGCGATCATACAATAGCTTATCCCTTGATTGAGCACGATATTTCGTTGAAACCTTGTGGGGGTGGGAGACGGAAGACTTTGTCCTCTGAACACCTGTGAGACATGGAATAAAAGGGTAGCATGGAGGTAAGCTTGCATGTACAGGAGAGCCAAAGAAGAAAATTATTTGAGACAAGATTTCCCTCAGGTATGATCCAGACCGGAGTCTCCGGTCTCAGAGGGCGGATAATCCGGCCACACCGGATTCTCCGGTCTGTGAGGACCGGAGTCTCCGGCCTGAGACTGCAGACTGCAACCTAGGTCAAATCTAAGGGGAAACTTGTCACAAGTAATTTTCTAGAGTGTACATTGCCAACCTAAAGGCTCTACACCACGAAGTTCAAGCAAATCTTCTCTCAAAACAAGATCTAGAGTGAAAACCTAGAGAGAGAGAAGGTGAACCTTTGCCCGTCATGGTGGAGGTCAAACGAAAGGGAGAAGGATTCCCGACGCTTGGAGGGTGGAGGAGCCGGTGGCACGACAGATTCCGGCGGCGGGGAGCAGCCGGAGAGGCTCTTCGAGGCGACGGCGGCGACAAGGGAGAGTTTTGGGGTCGGGGTGGGTGAGTGTTGTGAAGTCAGACCGGAGTCTTCGGCCCAAACACACCGGAGTCTCCGGCCTTGGCTAGAGATTCCAGGGTTTGGAGCGGATACTTCAGTCAGACCGGATTCTCCGGGCCTCAGCACCAGAGTCTCCGGCCCCACAGACTCGAAATTGCCAGATTTGTGGTGTTGGACATGTAAGATGCAAGAGGAGCAAGTTTTTAGATAAGATTGGCCTGGGATTAGACACAAAGTCACTGGAGATGGTACTTCACACTCAAACTTGGTAAGAAGCAAATGAAGCAAATAAGAATCATCATTTGAGTGTGTTTTCCATAAAGAACAACGAATAGGAAATGAAATAAAAAAACAACTCCAAAAAGACCAAATCTTCACAAAGAAGATGTTGGTGGCCTAGGCCACCATGTATGAGTGTATGTGGTGTGACACCGCAAAGATATATCTTGGGTTCACCGCCACTACTCATCATTTAAGCTCACAATTCATGAAATGAACATATAGAGACAAAATGAGTTCTTACTATCGGCATAATGGGGGAGGGATAGTCCAATGGATTAGGACCGCACTCCCCCTATGTCCATGCCTACACCTAAACCAAATAGAGAGCTAAGATATAGGTGAGTATGCAAGATAGTCAAGCGACGCTCCTCGAATCCACGATATTTAGCTCATGCCTCAAATAAGTGAACCTTGCTTCATCAAGTGGCTTTGTGAATATATCGGCAAGTTGGATCTTCATTGGAATATAGCCAAGCTCAATGTCACCCCGATTGATGTGATCACGAATGAAATGATAACGAATCTCAATATGCTTTGTTCTTGAGTGCTCCCCCGGGTTGTGACCAATCTTGATAGCACTTTCATTGTCACATAAAAGAGGCACTTTGTTACAATGGACACTGTATTACTTTAAACTTTGCCTCATCCATAACAATTGAGTGCATGCACTAGCGGCCGCCACATACTCGGCTTCGGTGGTGGAGAGAGATATGCAATTTTGCTTCTTACAAGACCAACTCACCAAGGACCTACAAAGGAATTGGCATGCCCCAGAAGTTGATTTCCTATCATCCTTGCAACCGGCCCAATCCGAATCCGTGTAACCGGCAAGAGCAAAGTTTGAGCCCCTAGTATACCACAAACCAAACATTGGGGTATGAACCAAATATCGGAGGATTCGATTTATCGCTATTAAGTGGCTTTCTTTAGGAGCCGCTTGGTACCTTGTACACACTCCTACACTCGACACAATATCGGGTCTAGATGCACACAGATAAAGAAAATAACCAATCATAGAGCGATAGAGTTTTTGATCAACATCTTTACCCTTTGGACTAAGTTCAAGATGACATTTGGTGTCCATAGGAAACCTCTTATCTTTAGAATCTTGCATCTTGAACCTCTTGTGCATGCCTTGGATATATTTGGCTTGAGAGATAAAAGTCCCTCCACTCAATTGCTTGATCTCAAAACCAAGGAAGAACTTCAACTCTCCCCTCATGGACATCTCGAACCTATCGGTCATAAGCTTTGAAAATTCATCATTGAAAGCTTTGTTAGACGAGCCAAATATGATATCATCAACATAAAGTTGGCATATGAAAAGCTCCCCTTTAACCCTCTTAGTAAAAAGAGTGGGATCGATTTACCCCACTTCAAAGCCACGGTCTATCAATAGCTCTCTTAGGTGCTCATACCAAGCAAGAGGTGCTTGTTTGAGACCATAGAGCGCCTTATAAAGCTTGTAGACATGGTTTGGGAAGTGTGGATCCTCGAATCCCGGTGGTTGCTTGACATATACCAACTCCTTTAAAGGACCATTAAGAAAATCACTTTTCACATCCATTTGTTGCAATTTGAAATTGTGATGTGATGCATATGCAAGAAGGATACGGATGGACTCAAGGAGAGCCACGGGAGCATAGGTCTCTCCAAAATCAATGCCTTCAACTTGAGAGTATCCTTGAGCTACCAATCTTGCCTTGTTCCTCAAAACCATTTGATGCATGTAAAATGCATACATGAACTTTGCACTATATCGCTCATATTCCAATCATATTTGCATCATATAAGGGTTATACCACTGTTATTTAATGATTTTAGGAAATAAAATAATTGTTTCCTATTTTTATGGAATTAACCCTGCGTAGGCAGAAAACCCTATTTTTTCCTTTTATGTTTCAGGGACCCAAACGTCGTCAGAAAAATATGGAAAAATACAGAGGTCATTATTTTGGAAGGGAGAAGACGTAGGAGCGAAGGAATCAAGCAAACGGAGCCCGGAAGGCCAAAAGGGGGTGGCCCACGCGGACCCTGTACCTGGCCGCGTGGGGCCCACCATCCTGGCCCTCGGAGCTCCGCAGTCGTCGATCTTTTCTCCACCGCCTTCGTCTTGACCTAAAAACGCCTATAAAAGAAGTCCCACGGCGTTCTCGAAAACAAGCGCCGCCATATCACAGAAACACGAAAACGAAGATCTGGAGCTGCAGATTGGAGGGGGAAAACTCCGACGGGGCGCTGCCGGTGTGGTCTCCATCTTCTCCATCGACATCTCCACCATCTCCATCATGAAGAGGGAGTAGTCCACCTCTGGACTATGGGTTTGTGGAAGTAACTTATGTATCCCTCCTCTCTTTGAACTTCACTAATTACCGTATAAGCTGCTGAACATGATTACGGTCATATATGTAATTCCTATGTGGTGGATCTTTTTATGAGTTAATATATGTTTGAGATTGCAATGTTTGTTTCAGTTATGAGTATAGATGCATAATATGTACCCCGTTCTTATATACTTGTTATGATCAAGCATGTTTATGAGGGCGTGTGTGGGGTGATGTGTGCATTAGTTGGAGTAACGGGGTGTGGTGAGTGCGGTAAGTTGACAATTGAAATATCGCGATCCATTTGGGTGTTTACCATACTTTGTTGCCTCACTAGGGATAAACAAAAATACCATGCTACCAGAGATGTGGGTGTGACCATCGCCACTACTCTATGACTAGATCTAGCATGTTCTTATTTTCACTTCATGTCATGATACTTAAAGCTATACTCTGATTTATCTTAATTACTAAGGTGTTATGATTTAGTTCGCATCTTGGTGGAGTATAAGAGAGATTAATAACCAAAAGATCTCTATGTTAGGACGTGATGCCCATATAATTAGTAACTTGATATCAAACTTTGTGTTGCAATCTCATATGTCAACTCTATGTGTCCATTGTCTGCCACACCATTAAAAGAGAGAGTGCATTTGTGAAACCATGAACGCCGGTCCATTTTTAATCATAAGAAACACCTTTCCAACCACTTTTATCACTTTTCCATTTTCTGCCATTATTAAATCCGAAAATACAAAAACACGTTTCCATCTTGCATTCATCATAAAAAAACAAAAAATATCATTTATCATCGTTTTCATCATCCTTGCACATTCATCCACCACCATTGCATATTTATTTCTTGTTTGCATTGCATATTTATCTTAATATCATTCTACACCTTGTGCTTGACAACCACATGTGAGGTTGAGGACCAAAACAATTAACCTTGTTTTGTAGGTGACCAAAAGAAGGATAGGGAGATAGATCTTTCACTACTAATTCCCCGAGAATTCGATATTAAACCCTCGAGTCACCCTCGTGGGGAAAACACGTCTTCCACTTACTACACACTCTGCACTTGGAGTCTCAACCTAACCCATTTACTTTTGACGCAGGTAAACTACACACCAGAGATCAAGACTGTCCATTGGGCATCAAGCTTGTTTTCTAGCGCTGTAGATCAACCTCTTCAAGGGCCATCACCATTCCATGCTCATCTTGCTTGTTCTTGAAAATCCACTTAGTGCCGATAACATTGCAGCAATCTTTTAGCTTATCAACAAGATTCCACACTTTGTTGCGCTTGAAGTTGTTGAGCTCTTCATGCATGGCTTCCAACCAATCCGGATCTTCAAGAGTTTCAAAGACTTTCTTTGGTTCCACCATAGAGATATGGGCTTGATGTTCACTAAAGCTTGCCAATTTTCCTCTTGTGGTGACCTTGCTCTTTGCGTCACGAAGGATAGCTTCAAGATGATGACCCTTTATTTCCCAATCTCTTTTGACTCTTGCTAGACGATGGGTTTCGATATCCTTATTGTTGTGAGGAATTATCGCTTGATCATCTTGATCATTTGAGTCCTCGTTTTGACCAGAATGATGACCTTGATCACCTTGATGCACATCTTCAATAATAGAAGGAGATGGTTGATCATGGTCTTGACCTTGGCTAGTATTGACAATAGGAGTACTTGGTTCTTGCATAGCCTCTTGGTCAACATGAGGAGGGTCTTGCGCTTGTTCTTGGGTAGGTGCATCATTTGCTTCCATAGAAGGCGCCACTTCAACTTGTGATGATGGAGTCTCCACTTGAGTGGAGCTTGGACTTGCTTGATGAGGCTCATGATGGATTTCGATGGGGCGATAGAAACCAACCCCCATTCTTCTTATTGCATCTTGAGGTTCCTCATTATCTACATCACAAACATGAAATTGCGCCACTTAGGAGCCGTCATTCTCATCGAACTCCACACTACAAGATTCCACAACTCTCCCTAAGAATTTGTCGTAGACTCTATAAGTGTGAGAGTTCACACCGTACCCAACAAAAACACCCTCTAAAGCTTTAACTTCAAATTTAGATAAATGAACACCTTTGATTTTGTAGAAACACTTATAACCAAACACTCGGTAGTAGGAAACATTGGGCTTGTTGCGGTAAGCATTTCATATGGAGTTTCCTTCTTTCCTTTGCGAAAGAATAACCGGTTAGAGGAGTGACACGCCGTGGAGATGACTTCGGTCCACAAGAAAAGTGGAGACTTAAACTCCGCCAACATGGACCTTGCCATATCCATAAGAGTTCGGTTCTTCCTCTCGGCTACACCATTTTGTTGCGGGGTTTACGCAACAGAATATTGATGACGAATTCCCTCTTCACTAAGAAACTCATTTAGGGTGTAGTTCTTGAACTCAGAGCCATTTTCACTTCTAATGGCCAATATGGGAACATTGTGTTGACGTGAACTTCATTGGAGAAGTCGATGACGGTTTGTTGAGTCTCATCCTTCGTCTTGAAGAAGAAAACCCAAGTAAATCTTGAATAGTCATCAACAATCACCAAACAATACTTCTTCCCACCAAGACTCGGTTGAGGTACGACACCAAAGAGATCAACATGAAGAAGTTCCAATATCCTCTTTGATGAGATGATGGTCTTGCTTGAGTGGGGAGAATCATGCATCTTTCCTTCAACACAAGGCCTACAAAGACGATCTCTAGAAAAAGAAACATTCTCTTTTAGTCCAAGAATGTGGCCACCCTTGTGAAGACTTTGCAAAGTTCTCATGTTGACATGGGACAAGCGGCGATGCCACAACCACCCCATGTCGGCCTTTCCGAATAGGCATATTGCTTGAGTGTTGGTTGACCCCAAAAGTCCACCACAAACAACTCATTTTCAACATACCCAACGAACATGACCTTTAGAGTCTTGCTCCTCAAGAGTACCACCATATCAATAGTAAAATGGACATCAAAGTTCATCTTATTAAGTGCACGAACGGACATAAGATTGTAACCTAGAGACTCGACAAGCATGACATTTACAAGGGTGATATCCTTTGCAACTACCACCTTGCCGAGACTCTTTACCTCAGCTTTTAACTTGTCACCATAAGAGACGGTTGAGTGATTTAGATTTGGTCTCAACTCCGTCATAATCTCCTTGCTTCCGGTCATATGACTAGTGCATCCACTATCAACCATCCATTTAGACCCACCAGAAGCATAGTCCTACAAGAGATCATTTCTTAGATTTAGGTACGTACCCATTTCACAATGGGTCCCTTTTGGTTAGCGACAAGGGTCTTAGGAACCCAATAGAGTAATCAATGTAACCATCATAAGGACCAACATATTTTGCATAAACATCACCATAATAGTCAACATAAAGAATGTAGCTGGGATTGTTATGCCCCGCAAAGTCACTGCAAGTGGTCTTGCCCCTAGTGGCATTACCACCCGCAATGGAAGTCTTGGCTTGTGCGGGCTTGGTCTTGATCTCCTTGTTGTTGCTCACTTTCTTCTTTGCCTCGGCTACATAACCAAGACCCTCCTTCCCTTTGTGTGTTTTTGTTCAAACAAATAAGCAATACCCTTATCTTTACCTTTGGGAATAGAGGTCTTGGCACTAGTGGCCTTGGCAAGATCCACCTTCAACCTACATTTTCTTCAATAGCATTTGCATGAACACGAGGAAGAATAGATATAATAGTTGAACTTGACTTAGAAAGTTGAGCTTGAAGTTGCTCATGTGACTTGACTAGAAGAGAGTGAGTAGTTTCCAAGGCCTTGTGAGCCCTGTCAAGCTTCTCCATATCATCAAGAAGTCTAGCATTAGCAACCCCAAGTTCAACTTTCTCCTTTTTAATCACTTTATATTTAGCAAAGACATGATCTCTATCCTTAATGATTTTATTAATATGTCATCATTTTTAGCATCAAGAGAATCAAGTCTTTCCTCAAGAGTAGTTCTATATTCACTCTCTTCATCAAAAGAGGCATTCAAGGATGTTGTGGAAGCATTCAAGGAAGCAATGGTGAGAGAATCCTCTCTCTCAATCTTACTCTTGTCTTCAAGAGTTCTTCGGCCGCACATAGTTGTCGCATGAGAGACTCAACATGTTCCTTAGCTTCACCTTGCAAGTTAGTCATGAAAGTATCGAAGGCAACAAGTTCCTTCTTAATCACAAGACTAGATTGATCATTCACTTCATGCATAGTCTTGGGAGTAGAAGATGATACCTCGGTAACATGTGCCATGAGGCAACGAGCATTGTTGGTGGAGAGTTTTTCATTGGGGGATTCAAAGAGAGAAGATGATGAATTTGATACAATAGCCAATGCGGCTACCTTTTTAGTGGTGCATCTTCGGAATCACTTGAGGGATACTCTTCTTGTGCCACCAACACTATCTTTGGTGCCTTCTTGAAGAAAGGCTTTCTTGGTCTTGTGGGCTTCTTTTGAATCAACTTTGAGTGGTCCTTTGTGATAAGCTTCCCACCATTTTGTTCTCGGTTCTCATAAGGGTACTCTCTAATGTAGTGATTCTTGTCATGACAATTGTAGCAAGTCTTCGTCCTTGAGTCAAGCTCTTTCTTTCTACACTCTCTATAGTTTTGCAAAATGCTTTCTAATATGTTCTTAGCTTCTACTATAGTTTTTCCCATAAAAGCACCTCCAGCATCAGAATCAAGTATATTTCTAGACATGCAGTTTAAACCATTGTAGAAAGAGTGTAATATGGTCCATTCATTAACCCCATGTGATGGACAAGTTCTAAGCATAAGTTTTATCCTATCCCAAGCCATAGCAATATGTTCATTTTCATTTTGCCTAAAAGAAAGAATGTTGTTTCTATTTTGCAAAATTTTAACAGGAGGATAATATTTCTTAATGAAAGGTTCTTTTAGATCATCCCAAGAATTAATACTACCAGATGGCAATGAATGCAACCACTCTTTAGCTTTTCCTCTAAGTGAGAAAGGAAATAACTTCAGTTTTAGGATATCACTTTCCACATTTTTAAACTTTTGCATGTCACATATTTCAACAAAATCATGAAGATGCATAGAGGCATCCTCCATAGCACTACCACCAAATTGTTCCCTACTTATCAAGTTCAACAAACTAGGACTTACTTCATAACTATCAGCTTTAATTTCAGGTGTGGCAATAGCTCTAGTAATAAATTGATCATTAGGAGTGTTTGTGTAGTCACACAACTTAGTTCTTTCTCCCATTTTAGCAAGTTTTTATGTGTTTTTTAATTTTTTATGCAAAACTGAAAATAAAATGACACTAACAAATGCAAACTGAAATGACAAATGCAACACAAAAATGCAAAACTGAAAATAAATATGCAAACCGAAAATAAAAATGCAAGACCATGACAAAACAAAATAAATTGCTTTGAAGGTAAAGATAGATAAGATGATGCTCACGTAGGTGCAATCTCCCCAAGCTTAGGTGTTAGCACAAGTTGGTGATGAAGTTGTGACTTTGTTGTGAGATGGACGCCAGAAAACAAAGCTGGTGCACACCCTTGGATAAATCTCTTCAGCTATGACTCTCCGGTAACGGCGCCAGAAAACAGTCTTGATACCCCACTAGTACAGAACGACACATCGATACCCCTCTATGGAAACGGCAGGCGTTAGGCGACGGAGAATCGCGCTTTCCGCACGGCCAGTGCGTACAAACCTGACCTGGGCCGCGGCTGGCCCGCCAACATAGGTAACGGAGAAAGTATTAACTCCATTACCCATAGTATTGGCAACGGTCTTAATTCTGGCTCCGTTTCCGATATGTGCCTCTATAGCAACGGAGACTTTTGGGTGTCCATTTCCAATGTGAGGCGAGTAAATGCCATGGCGTAGTGGCACCGCCCACTACTCCTTGAAAACCCCAATCCTTGCTAGCTCAAGACGCCACCGAATCTGCTCTCTCTCTCTCTCGCTCGCTCGCTCCCTCCTACTGATTAGCGAAGATGCCTCGCAGCAACGACACACAGGAGCACACTGAGTCGCCGTGGGACAGTCCCCCCGTCAGCGGCGAGTCCGTTGAAGGACCGACGCCGGAGACGAGCGACGACGAATACGCCAACTTCCATGATCCCACCTTGATGTTGGGCCCGCCGAAGGTTGATTCTGATGACGAGTCAACCGAAGAGGAGGAGGAGGAGGAGGAGGACGAGGCGGAGGCGCCAGTCCCGAAGAAGGGAGCTCCGACGACGGAGAAGAAAGCCGCCGCCACCGCCTCCGATATGCTGCCGCCGCCGCCACCACCTCCAATGGCCCCCAATAAGCGAGGCCGTGAGAAGGACGAGGATTGCGCGGAAGCAGGGCGTAAGAAAAACAAGAAGTAGCTAGTAGTAGTTCTATAAGTTCTCCAACTGTAATTTACTTTATTATTATTAATATGTACTGCGTATGTAATGTAGTAATCACTAATATTAATATAAGTATCCTATAAGTGGTTTTCTCCATATAGTAGAGATTAGGAAAATATTATTCCAGAGAGTAGAAGAAATTCCACAGAGTGGGCGCGTAGGTCCCACACCTCAGTGGAAGAAACACAAAGGAAACGGTCCTTCTAAAGAACTGTTTCCTATGTTTTACCTATATATATGGGCGTACAGAGCAAAACCTAACACTCCTTTCCTCACTCTGTCCCAGTATGCTAGATCTGTTCGTGGCGGCGCCTCCTAGCGTTGCGGCCATCGCCGGCGCCGTGGCGGCGCCGTATCCGCCCAGACGACGGCTATCACGGCGAGGTCTTCGCCATCTCCCCCGACACGGCGAGGTCTTCGCCGTCTCCCCCGACACGGCGAGGTCTTCGCCATGTCCCCCGACACGACGAGGTGTTCGCCATGTCCCCTGACACGGCGAGGTCTTCGCCATCTCACCCGACATGGTTTGGTCGTTGCTCTGTCCGCTTCCTCTGCCTCCACCACTTCTGGATCTGTTAGATCTATCCAACGGCGACGTGAAGAAGGTATCAAATCCACATCCAGTAGTTCTATCTAGATCATTTCTTGATGTAGTTAACTTGCCTATTGTGCACTTGCAACCGGTTGTAGTTTAGCTAACTTGTTGAAAGTAGTTCAGTTCACATCCGGTAGTTCTATCTAGATCATTTCTTGATGTAGTTAACTTGCCTATTGTGCACTTGCAACTAGTTGTAGTTTAGCTAACTTGTTGAAAGTAGTTCAGTTCACATCCGGTAGTTCTATCTAGATCATTTCTTGATGTAGTTAACTTGCCTATTGTGCACTTGCAACCAGTTGTAGTTTCGCTAACTTGTTGATAGTAGTTCAGTTCACATCCGGTAGTTCTATCTAGATCATTTCTGGATGTAGTTAACTTGCCTATTGTGCACTTGCAACTAGTTGTAGTTTAGCTAACTAATCCATGTGAAAACAGGAGTCTATTTCGGTGACACTGCATACAAAAGTCGGAGACACAGAACAAACAACGAACATTACTCAAGAGAGTAGTGTTTGTTGACTTTCCCATAATGGCCTCCAATTATATACACAGGTCAGTACACACTATATACTACTGTATACTTCATATTATTGTGTTAAATTGTTTGTTCTATCTAGTAGCGTCCGAACTAACATAAATCCTTATTTACATTTAGGGATATCAAGCTGTTCCCTTTCAAACTCCACCATACATATCCACCGTCGCTATTGTGACGTTTTGGTACACTGCATAAAATACTTTTTTAAGTAAGAGTGTTTTATACAGTGTCGCTGAAATGTCACATCGGTGACGTATTAGATTAGATTTCGGTGACACTGCATAAAAATCCAGAGCCGGTGGTGGCCTCCATGGAAAGGATGATCGTTGTCAGGCATCCTATGAAGCTGCTGACATCGTAATATCTTGTTGACAAGCCGTGTGTTGGCTGCTCCGGTTCATCAATAAGAGCCACCTCAAGACATAGGTAAGATATCGTTTCAGTTTGCTTAAATTCATAGTGTATTTGTTTTAGCATATGTATTTAACAATTGTAACTCTATTTACTAATGTATAGGGTCCAAAGCTTCAACATCCTTCTCTCAAGAAGTTGAGATAAGAAGAGATAGCTAGAGTGACACCTGCGAGGATTGTGGAAAAGGATGTAGGGAAGAAATCATATATTCTTTCCGTCCTTTGACATTATAGGCTTAGTATAGATGAAATCTGTTATCGTTTTACCTCTTATGTTTGTCACATCTTGTGATGCAATTGTAAAGGTGAAATTGTGATGGAAATGTAAAGTTACATTGTGATATGAATGAAATCTGTTACCGTTTTAGTATTTGAGCTTGTGCTGTGAGATTTTAAGTATCTAGTGCCATTTGTAAACGTGGCATCCTGTAACTGAAATATGAGAAATGCTCAGTGCAAACGGGTGGATGGCAAACTCCGTATCAGATGAAGGAAAACTAAGGAAACGGAGGTCTACGCACAACCGTTGCCCAATGGAGACCTCAACGGAAACGGTTTTTGGCCTCCGTTACCGATGAAGGCCTTCACATCAGTGACAGAGGCGGGGACACGGACCATTTCTCCGTTGCCGAAGGGGTTTTTGGCCCGTTTCCGATGTGTCGTTCTGTACTAGTGCCCGTCGATGTGATAGCCTTCAGATAGCTACCTGCGTGAAAAGTAAACGGGGTTATGTTGAGACTCCAAGTGCAGAGTGTGTAGTAAGTGGAAGACGTGTTTTCCCCACGAGGGTGACTCGAGGGTTTAATATCGAACTATCGGGGAATCAGTAGTGAAAGATTTATCTTCTATCCTTCTTTTGGTTACCTACAAAACAAAGTTAAATGTTTTGGTCCTCAACCTCACATGTGGTTGTCAAGCACAAGGTGTAAGAATGATATCAAGATAGTATATGATGCAAACAAGAAATAAATATGCAATGATGGTAAATAAATATGCAAAGATGATGATAACAATGATAAATGATATTTTTGGGTTTTATATGATGTATGCAAGATGTAAAAGTGTTTTTGTATTTTCGGATTTAATAATGGCAGAAAATGTAAAAGTGGTAAAAGTTGTTGGAAAGGTGTTTCTTATGATTAAAAATGGACCGGGGTTCATGGTTTCACAAATGCACTCTCTCTTTAATAAAGTGGTAGACAATGGAACACTAGAGTTGACATATGAGATTGCAACACAAAGTTTAATGACAAGTTACTAATTATATGGGCATCACGTCCTAACATAGAGACCTTTTGGTTATTAGTCTCACTTATACTCCACCAAGATGCGAACTAAATCATAACACCTCAGTAATTAAGATAACTCAGAGTATAGCTTTAAGTATCATGACATGAAGTTAAAATAAGAACATGCTAGATCTAGTCATGGAGTAGTGGCAATGGTCACACCCACATCTCCGGTAGCATGGTATTTTTTTTATCCCTAGTGAGGCAACAAAGTAAGGTAAACATACCCAAGTGGATCGCAGAACTTTCTCTCACGTTCACTGCACTAGCCACCCCCCGTTACTCCAACTAATGCACACGTTCCCCCACACGCTCTCATAAACATGCTTGATCAAAACAAGTAAATAAGAACGGGGTACATAATATGCATCTATATTCATAACTGAAACAAAACATTGCAATCTCAAACATATATTAACTCATAAAAAGATCCACCACAAAGGTATTACAAGATGACCGTAATCATGTTCAGCAGCTCATACGGTGCTAATTAGTGAAGCTCAAGAGAGGAGATACATAAGTTACTTCCACAAACCCATAGTCCAGAGGTGGACTACTCCCTCTTCATCATGGAGACGGTGGAGAAGTCGATGGAGAAGATGGAGACCACGCCGGCAGCGCCCCGCCGGAGTTTTCCCCCTCCAATCTGCAGCTCCAGGTCTCTGTTTCGGTGTTTCTGTGTTTCGGCGCTCCTTCCAGAGAACGTCGGGGACTATTTTTATAGGGTTTTAGGTCAAAACGAGTCGGTGGAGAAAAGATCGACGGCAACGGAGCTCGAGGCCCAAAGAGGGGTCCCACGCGGCCAGGTACAGGGGCGTGGGCCCACCTCTTTTGGCCCTCGGGCTCCGCTGTTTGCTTCCTTCGCCCCAAGTCTTCTTCCTTCCAAATATTGACGCTCGTAAATTTGCAGGTCATTTGGACGTCGTTTGGGTCCCTGAAACATTAAAATAAAGAAATAGGGTTTTCTGCCTGCGCAGGGTTAATTCCATAAAAATAGGAAATATATAATATTCCCAAAAATCATTATAAAACATTGATATAACCCTTATATGATGCAAATATGATTGGAATATAAGTAATAGTGCAAAGTTCATGTATGCATTTTACATGCATCAACATCCCCAAGCTTAACCATACTCGTCCTCGAGTATGAAGGTGATAAAACTAACATGGACTTTGCAATTTAATACTAACAATGGATATCAAAGATGATTACTATTGCTACATAGAGTCAAATGATTCATTCTTCAAAGGAGTAGCAATATGCAAGATAGTTTATGAAGTGATATCAAGTATTCAATGCAAGGATGTTCAATGATAATTCACAAAGTGTAACATAAAGAAAGTAATATGGACCACATGTATGCATAATGATAAGTAAGAACATCCTACAATGGTCATAGAGTGTAGATGAAAATCTGAATATAAAAGGTGGACACTTTGGAAAGATGTATATGTGAGTAGAGGTAAAGCATGCATAAGTTTCATCTAACTTCCAAACTCTTCTACTTAAGTTAATGATTGCAATGTGGTAATCCTTGGTGTCAAGCTCTCATTCCCCTATCATAGCATCTTGAATGATTAAGTTTAAAGTGAAAGCAAATATGAGTAGTGTGCTTGACAAAGTAAGGTTGAATGTCTCATGCCCCTTGAATACAAGTACCTACACCATGTGTTACTCAACTTGGGAAACAAAGCAAGTTCAAGTTAAATATCATTGTAAGTAATAATAGTATCATCAAGAGCGTCAACTGGGGTACCTCTTGTCCCAGGATATGGAACAAGCCCATATCAAAATGACAAGACAAACAAACAAAATGAACAATCTCAACACCCTTTTTATTTACCATTGGAATAGCTTTTTATTGTAAGGTGTATCACAGAAGGTTCACCATAGTATGTAAGTAAATTTCCACCATGAATGATGCATGGCTTAGATTAGCGGCCCAGGCGTCTCTCTAACCATTTATACAAACTCATTTAAACTACTTCATTTCCACATTTATTTCACCATGATAAGCATCCATAAACAAAAGTACATGATATCAACTAAATGAAATGAAGAGCATGTTGAAAGCTTGCCATGTGACAGCACATATGAGCTAACTCCAACCGACATTTATCAAGCCACAACATCATAATTTAATCACAATGGGTCATGTTTTATTTATGCAATAAAAGTAAAGTGTGCATCAAGTTCGTGAGAGCTATATAACCAACTTTTCCCATAACAATCAATAACATAAACATTTTCATTCAGAGGTATAGATAACACAAATAACATGATAAACATACTCGGAATAGCATAAAGCTAATAGGTAGATATGGTGGACTCACTGGAATAACTTTGGTTGAAGGTGTTGGAAACAAGTTTTTACTTGTTGGAATTTTTGGGCTAGCAAGAGGGAGAAAGTTGACCATCTAAATGCATGCATGAGTGTCCATAGAACTAACTAATCCATGTTAAACAAGTAAAATAACATTCAGCATCAAAACATGAATAAAGATAGCTCTTGATAAAATTTGCAAATTATTACTCATTAACAAGCTCATGAATCATGCAACTATATGTATCTTTTAAAATCAACTCAAACATCCCTTTTCCCAATCTTATAATAGCATCCAACATAATTCAACCCAATTTCCAGTAGCTCTTCATATATAAATGATAGTGTGGTGGTCTCACAAAATAAAAATCAAACAAAACAAACAAAAAGACGCTCCAAGTTTATGCGATAAAGTGTTTCGATCGAAAAACAGAAGTTAGACGTGTGCAAACCGAGAGTGTGTAGGTCCAGTGGGGTTGTCTTCACATCCCCAAGCTTATGGTCTTCACCATCCTTGGATAGCTCTTGGTGCATCTCCTCCAATCCCTGTGAAAAAACTTCAAAACACCGTTTCTCCCATTTCTTTTCTGTGGGGTGCATTAGTAGTGATAAACAAATAGATTTCTTGCTGCATATAATCCTTAACAAAAATTCATATGAATGTCCAGAAAGTATATAATGTATGTAAACTCAATTGGATCAAAAAGATTCAAGTTAAAAGTTCAAAGCATGCATCAAACAAAATGGGACAGAATCTGTCCAGAAAAACAGCAGCAGCAAAACGTATTTTTCTACCCTACAAACTTTGTCGAAAAATTCCGAAAAATTCATGCATACAGAGGATGAAAAGTTGCAACTACAGTTCAAATATGAGCTCATTCGGAGTTACAGAATAAGAATTAAAAATCATACCGTGCACAGATTCGTGCAGGAATAAAATCTCCGAACGCTATAAGCAACTTTTCAAACCAAAATGAGTAAAACTTGGCACTTTATTAAAAATTCCAGAAACTAAACTAAAACAAAGTCTCTTGTTACAGCAAGAGGACACAAAGAAAATCACAAATAAAAACAACCGGGTTGCCTCCCGTAAAGCGCTTTCTTTATAGCCATATAGCTAGGCTTCTTACTTGTTGTTTATTGAAGACGAAGCTCATGAGGGAGCTTGAACTTTGATGTCCCTCTTCCTTGGGAAGTGTTCCATGCACTTCTTGTGTGGAAACTGAAACTTCACATTCCCTTCTTTTGAATCAATGATAGCACCTGTAGTACGAAGAAAAGGTCTTCCAAGAATAATAGGACTAGAGGTTTTATTCCCCATCCATGATTAGAAAATCAACAGGCACAAAAGTCATATGTAACTCTACCATAACATCACTTACTTTTCCTAAAGCATGTTTAATGGAATCATCAGCAAGTGCAAGTTCAATAGAGCATTTTTCAAGATTTTTCAATTCAAGTACTTCATATAGTTCTTTAGATAAAACAGAGACACTAGATCCTAGATCAAGTATGGCATGGTGTGTCTCTTTTCCAATAGTTACTAGTACTTGGGAATCCATATATCCCCAAGCTTAGGTGGTATCATAGCCTCTTGGTTGTACCTAGCAATCTTTTCTTTCAAGACATGATTAGCAATATAAGAACCAAAACCAGCTTGGTTAGTGTTGATGGAAGGATCACTTGCAAATTTTTGTAAGATAGATATTAATTCATGCAAGCTACAATTTCTAAGTCAAGCAATGGATCCTTGACTTCACTAAGCATTTTAACTTCCTCAACTTCTCTCTCTTTCATTACCCCAATAGATTCTTTAGCAACTCTCTCTTGCTCATGAATGTGTTCCCAAGATTTATTGATAACCTCTTGGCAATATTTAATTGTTTCCTCATGTTTTTGGGCTGTAATGATGTTCTTTAATGAGGAGACTTCCTTAGCAAGCTGATCTACCCTTTCAAACAAAGAGTCTTGTTTTTCAAACTTAGAGATAAATTCCTTATTAAGCTCCTTTTGAGTAGATATAAATGATCTAATGGTGTTTTCCAAATCACTAGAAACATTACCACTAGTAGCATATTTATTTGGCACATATGGGGGTTTATTATAAGAGTTATAATTGTTGTTACCATACCCATTATTACCATAGTTCCTAATGAAGTTGACATCAATATTTTCAGAATTATTACCAACTAGTTCTTGCAAAGGAACATTTTCAACATTAGGTTTATTAAGCAAAGCAAGAATAGTATCCATTTTAGATGACAAATCATTTGTTTCTTCAATAGAGTTTACTTTCTTAGAAGGATTAGGTGCTCTATCAGTATGCCATTGACTATAGTTTTGCAAAATGCTTTCCAATATGTTCTTAGCTTCTACTATAGTTTTTCCCATAAAAGCACCTCCAGCAGCAGAATCAAGTATATTTCTAGACATGTAGTTTAAACCATTGTAGAAAGAGTGTAATATGGTCCATTCATTAACCCCATGTGATGGACAAGTTCTAAGCATAAGTTTTATCCTATCCCAAGCCATAGCAACATGTTCATTTTCATTTTGCCTAAAAGAAAGAATGTTGTTTCTATTTTGCAAAATTTTAACAGGAGGATAATATTTCTTAATGAAAGCTTCTTTTAGATCATCCCAAGAATTAATACTACCAGATGGCAATGAATGCAACCACTCTTTAGCTTTTCCTCTAAGTGAGAAAGGAAATAACTTCAGTTTTAGATATCACTTTCCACATTTTTAAACTTTTGCATGTCACATATTTCAACAAAATCATGAAGATGCATAGAGGCATCCTCCATAGCACTACCACCAAATTGTTCCCTAGTTATCAAGTTCAACAAACTAGGACTTACTTCATAACTATCAGCTTTATCTCAGGTGTGGCAATAGCTCTAGAATAAATTGATCATTAGGAGTGTTTGTGTAGTCACACAACTTAGTTCTTTCTCCCATTTTAGCAAGTTTTTATGTGTTTTTTAATTTTTTATGCAAAACTGAAAATAAAATGACACTAAAATGCAAACCGAAATAACAAATGCAACACAAAATGCAAAACTGAAAATAAATATGCAAACCGAAAATAAAAATGCAAGACAATGACAAAACAAATAAATTGCTTTGAAGGTAAAGATGGATAAGATGATGCTCACGTAGGTGCAACCTCCCCAAGCTTAGGTGTTAGCACAAGTTGGTGATGAAGTTGACTTTGTTGTGAGATGGACGCCAGAAAACAAAGCTGGTGCACACCCTTGGATAAATCTTTCAGCTATGATTCCCGGCAACGGCGCCAGAAAACAGTCTTGATACCCGTAGATGTGATAGCCTTCAGTAGCTACCTGCGTGAAAAGTAAGGGTTAGGTTGAGACTCCAAGTGCAGAGTGTGTAGTAAGTGGAAGACGTGTTTTCCCCACGAGGGTGACTCGAGGGTTTAATATCGAACTCTCGGGGAATCAGTAGTGAAGATTTATCTTCCTATCCTTCTTTTGGTTACCTACAAAACAAAGTTAAATGTTTTGGTCCTCAACCTCACCTGTGGTTGTCAAGCACAAGGTGTAAGAATGATATCAAGATATATGCAATGCAAACAAGAAATAAATATGCAATGGTGGTAAATAAATATGCAAGGATGATGTAACAATGATAAATGATATTTTTGGGTTTTATATGATGTATGCAAGATGTAAAAGTGTTTTTGTATTTTCGGATTTTAAATGGCAGAAAATGTAAAAGTGGTAAAAGTTGTTGGAAAGGTGTTTCTTATGATTAAAAATGGACCGGGTTCATGGTTTCACAAATGCACTCACTCTTTAATAAAGTGGTAGACAATGGAACACTAGAGTTGACATATGAGATTGCAACACAAAGTTTATGACAAGTTACTAATTATATGGGCATCACGTCCTAACATAGAGACCTTTTGTTTATTAGTCTCACTTATACTCCACCAAGATGCGAACTAAATCATAACACCTCAGTAATTAAGATAACTCAGAGTATAGCTTTAAGTATCATGACATGAAGTTAAAATAAGAACATGCTAGATCTAGTCATGGAGTAGTGGCAATGGTCACACCCACATCTCCGGTAACATGGTATTTTTTTTTCCCTAGTGAGGCAACAAAGTAAGGTAAAATACCCAAGTGGATCGCAGAACTATCTCTCACGTTCACTGCACTAGCCACCCCCCGTTACTCCAACTAATGCACACATCCCCACACGCTCTCATAAACATGCTTGATCAAACAAGTAAATAAGAACGGGGTACATAATATGCATCTATATTCATAACTGAAACAAAACATTGCAATCTCAAACATATATTAACTCATAAAAAGATCCACCACATAGGTATTACAAAGATGACCGTAATCATGTTCAGCAGCTCATACGGTGCTAATTAGTGAAGCTCAAGAGAGGAGAGATACATAAGTTACTTCCACAAACCCATAGTCCAGAGGTGGACTACTCCCTCTTCATCATGGAGACGGTGGAGAAGTCGATGGAGAAGATGGAGACCACGCCGGCAGCGCCCCGCCGGAGTTTTCCCCCTCCAATCTGCAGCTCCAGGTCTTGTTTCGGTGTTTCTGTGTTTCGGCGGCGCTCCCTTCCAGAGGGCGTTGGGGACTATTTTTATAGTCGGTTTTAGGTCAAAACCTAGTCGGTGGAGAAAAGATCGACGTCAACGGAGCGTCGATGCCCAAGTTGAGGGGTCCCACACGGCCAGGTACAGGGGCCGCATGGGCCCACCTCTTTTGGCCCTCGGGTCTCCGCCTATTTGTTTCCTTCGCCCCCAAGTCTTCTTCCTTCCAAATATTAACGCTCGTAAATTTGCAGGTCATTTGACGTCGTTTGGGTCCCTGAAACATTAAAATAAAGAAATAGGGTTTTCTGCTTGCGCAGGGTTAATTCCATAAAAATAGGAAATAAATATAATATTACCAAAAATCATTATAAAACATTAAATAACCCTTATATGGTACAAATATTATTGGAATATAAGTAATATAGTGCAAAGTTCATGTATGCATTTTACATGCATCAGAGCCTAGGCTCTGATACCAATTGAAAGGGTCGGTATGACACCTAGAGGGGGGTGAATAGGTACTACTCCAAATTTTAGTTCTTTTTAAATTTAGGCTTGACACAAAGGTAAATTCTCTAGATATGCAACTATGGTGAATTTACCTATATGACAAGCTAGCAACTAAGCATGGTACACAAAGTAAAGGCGGTAAACAAGGATAGAAGTAACCGAAGTGAAAGCACACGGAGACACGGATGGAATCATGAGTTCCTCCTTTCTAAGGGAGTATGTCTCGTTGGAGAGGTGTGAGGCACCACAAAGGTCGAACCTCAACGCCACAAAGGCTCACCCTATTCTCCGATGAACCGCAGCACAAAGGATTGGTTCACCTTCCACTATCGAAATCCTTCAAGGCGGAATTCGGAGCCCTTACAACAACGATTCGGGGCACAACCCACAAAGGATTGGAGGCTCCCGAACAGCTACAATCTGTCACAAAGATAAACAAGTAAGTACAACAATGGCTAGTTTTTCCTAATGGAAATCCTAGCAAATGATCCCTCAAATGAATGAGGGGGAAATGAAGAGCGGCTTAGTGAAGATGTAGATTGGGGCCTTATCCTTCAATCCTCCAAAGATCAACGAATTTGGGTGGAGCGATTGTGAGATCTAGTGATTCTTGAGTTTGCAATAATGGTGTCTTCAAGTCTGGGCGAGCTAGCTGGTTGGAGGTAGGTGGAGGGGTATTTATACCCCTCCCAAAAATTCTAGCCGTTGTAGACAGCTTCACACCGGAGACTCCGGTCTGAGTGACCGGAGACTCCGGCCTGACCGGATTCTCCGGCCCCCTGGGGGCGGAGACTCCGGCCTAGACCAGGGGTTGAACAAGTTTCAGTCTTTCAGACATGGTGCAGCTTGGGACAGAGACTCCGGTCTCAGGGGCCGGAGACTCCGGCCTGGACCAGGGGCTAAACCACTTTTCAGCTTGGCGATGCAATTCCCCTGAGTCCGGAGACTCCGGCCTGAAAGTCTCCAAATCCTTCTTTTCTCTTTTGGTGTTGATGCACACATGTTAAACACATTTAAGCTGCACTTAACACCAGATTAAATACATCACAAGCATTGTTAACTAACACACAAAACTAAGGGATTACAAAATGTTCTTTCAGGTTGCTATCGCATTGCCGCTGCATACGCTATTGGTCTAGCACCGCCTTTTCCCCAAACACCCGATCCAACTAGGTCAGTAGCCGACATTGAGTATCCTAGAGCTTCTCGGCGGTCTACTCTCCAGTCTAATCATCTGATCAAGCGCGTTTACTATGTGTACTTGTTTCTTTAAAGACCTTAAAAGTCCATAAATAGTCCCAAACTACACTATTAAAGTCTGAAGTGCTAAACGAGCAATCACGTTTATTTAAGGGGTCGTGCTTGTGTCTCGATGCGAGGCACACATGCCAATATTGCATGACCTTCTTATAAACAGGCCACCATGGGCCGTGCCATGCTAGGTACGTTTACACATAATAGGTCGTGTCATGTCCGGGCCCGTTGGCCACCTAGGCCTCGACCCAGAAGGCAGCCGCGAGATCCGAGAATGTCATGTGGTGCTGGTGATCTCCTCTAATTGGTCGGATATGGATTTTCAGAGGCGTAGGGTAATATTTCCATCCTCGATAACACCTGTACCATATTACTCCCTCCATATCAAAATATAAGTCTTTCCACTAACTTTTCTTTTTACATACATGTATCTAGACATGTTTAGTGCAACTAAAATATATCTAGATACATGTGTGTGAAAAGTTGGTGAAAAGACTTATATTTTGATACGGAGGAAGTATATTGGAGAAAAGACACAAGTGTAAATTCTTGGAGCATAGCTCACTTCTAAGTCTCCAACCCACCTAAAAGAGATCTAGGATGATGCAAAGGCAATGTCAGGAGACCATGGCCGTGGTGATTGAGCTACGGCTTCATACATGTTAGTCTTTTGAATCGGCGAACTGGGAAAATTGACGACAACATCATTGATCAGCTCGATCGATGGCCGAGTGATATACCATCACGTGTTTTGCCTAGCAGAAGCATACACTCCTGCCGCGCATTGCCGGCTTCAAAGATGATGGTTACTTCTTCTGAGCATCAATCAAATCCGTTTTTTTAGTTAAACGTTAGATATATATTTTGCTTTTTTGATTTTTTTAGAAATTTTCCATATATAACTTTCAGTATACTCCTATAAACCCTAAAGAGAATAGTATTTGTTTACGTACTTGAATAGTACACTGTCCATTTCAAAATACAAGGCGTACTTTAATTTCGCTGATCAACGATGGCCAACTTTGACCATGATTTGAACTTATGATATGTCCACAAAATAGTATAAAATATATATGAAATGAAACAATTTTGCAAGACGAATCCGATGGTACATTTATACATTCTCGATCCACATAATTTATTACTCCCTCCGTTTCTTATATAAGGTGCCTAAGTTTTTGAGAAAAAAATCGAATATAAGGTGTATTATGATTTATAGACAATTTTACTCATAAAAACGGGTCACAATTTAGAATGAAGTAATTTGACGGATTATTTCAGTTTGGGGCTAACACGGACTCCTTTTTATCAAAAACATTTAGTACAAAATTAGTCCACCACATGCAAAATACTGGCGTATTAATATCTGTACCAAAACCTTATGTTTCGTTTGGATGTTTATATTGGGAGGCTAGATATTATATTGGACTGAATGTCCAATATTTACGATATTGATATTGAGATTGAATATCAATATTTCTGTTTTGATGTGTTAGATATTCGGATAACAGACATGATATTGAGGTTGAATATCAAATGCCGTTTGGATGTATAAAAGTGAATATTGCAGTATTTTTTTTACAAGTCTAACTCTTCCGACATTTTTCTACAATGTACACAATTTTTTTACCAAAGCATGTTAATCAGACTACAAGTGAGTTGCAACGTGAGAAAAATGTTCTTGACAATTAGATTAATCGTGATTTGTGCTAGCTAGAAGTTGCAAGTGGGTCCTGATCGAGAATTTTAGTCACTCCCAATTAAGTCGAAACCAACAAAAAGATCTGATCAAGATTACCAAATATCAAACAGAAACAACACTTGTACATATATACATCACGGATCAGTACGGGAGCCAGATCGAGTGCAGCACCATGTGGATCATGTCGAACCGCCTCGCCGGACGGTGGAGCACGAAGTGGCGCTGCGCCTGCAGGACCCTGGCGCGCAGCACACGGTACCTCCGCTCCGACACCCCTGTAGGATGATGGCCTTCAGCTCCGGTATCCTCGCCGCCGGCGAAGAAGTCGAGTGCGGTCCGGTTCTCGGGTGGCAGGCCGAACGTCGGCTAGCGGAGGATGCCGTCAGCGAGGTTCACCTCCGGCAGCGTCGCGTCCTTACTCTTCACAAATACCATTGATCACAGACAACATGCAGCACATCACAGATCAGAGAAGGAATACATGGGACGGGAGATGCAGCAACAAACCTTACTCTGGTCGCCGCTGGCCGGAGGTCGGGATGCAGGTGCGCCGGCCCCCAGGCTTCGTCCAATCTTCGTCAACCTGCAATGGAAACAGAGATAGATTAAATGAGAGGGGATGCAGAGTGCAGAGACGTGAGGGAGGCACAGCAGCCGCTGCTCGCTGGCGGCCGCAAAGAGGACTGTGGGAGAGAGGGTCGCGAGGAGGAAGCAGATGCAACCGGCGGCCGGAGAGAGGGTCGCGGCCGCTGGACGTGAGGGTGGAGGGACGAGCGTACCTTTTTTTTTAAACACAGTACAACACATACAGTACAACACAGACGCTCACATATACGTGCACACACTCACCCCTATGAACGCACACACGCACACCCTACCCCTATGAGCACCTCCGTAATACCGAGCCGGCGGGTCGAGTCTTGAGATTTACGAAGTCACCACGGGCGCCTCGCTGTCGACGGGAACGTCGCCTCCCACTGAAGAATATTTCGTCTAAATGAGAAACACCAACGTCAAACCTGGGGTTTGAACTCTGGTGGGCTGGGGGCACAATCACCCTCCTATCCATCTTGCCACAGGCAAGTTCTCGACGAGCGTACCTTCGCCGCTGTCTTTCTAGGTCTCGGATGGGGAATCGCATAAGAGCGTCAGGTACGGGACGGAGACGAGACGCCAAGCTCCACGGGTTGAGGTGGAGATTGAGTCGGGCCAGTTTTCCCTTCGCGCGACCCCGATCGATATTCAGCCGGAATGTCCATCGCGAATAGCTAGCGCATCCAAACGGAGAGATTCACGATATTCGGGACTGAATACTCTGAATATCTAATATCGAGCCCTCAATATAGATATCCAAACGAGGCATTAGACACAATATATTAAGGAACATAGGGAGTACGGGAGTACATATTAACGGTCAAAGTTGGGTCGAAGTCCAGCCTAAAAATAGCGCACCTTTTATTTTGGGGACCGAGGGAGTATTATTAAAGAGAATGCTAATTTGTGAAACGAGGAGAGTATTATAGCATATATAGAGTAGATGCTGAACATGATCGCCAATAATGAGAACAGTTCCGGTGTGGTGCTACACTGACACCACAAGAAAAAAAGTAATGCCACAAACAAAAATATGACACGATCGAGCTTGTATGGTCCCAATCAATTAATAAAGACAAGATAGTTACCACAAAGCGCAGCTGCGCTATTTCCTCGTCTCGAGCGCTCACCGACGCGACCGTCGGATCCATCTCGTGTCTCATCCTATCGCCAGTCCACCACTCTCTCTCTCCCACGGAAACCGCATCTGCTGCCCACCACCCACTTCCACTGGTGCGCCGCCCCACCCTCTACTTCTCTCGTAGACGCCGGCGTCCCTCCAACGACCGCCGCCGGGAGGAGCAGACCCGTAGACCGGAAAGAGGAGGCGGTAGTCGTGCATCCAGAGCCCCGCGTCGGCGGCGACATCCTCCCCAGTCAGAGGAGGCGGACTGGTGGAGCGCGAGAGGTAGCAGAGCCGTCGTCAGCAGCACGGTCGCCATGGGTGGTCTTGACGGGGTGGGCGAGCAGGAGTAGCGTTCTGCGTTCGGCAGCTCGCTGGGTTTGCGCCGGTACTCGCCGGGAGGAGGACGCCGAGGGGAGTACAGCTGCGAACGGCGAACGGCTCCGAGCGACCGCGGTCCAGCGCAGTGTGGCGGCGGCGGAGAACGGCGCACTCCGCGGCTGCCGGCTCCGGGGGACTGCTGCTCGAGGCCCGGCCCGATGCGCCTATAGCCAGAACGTGGCGGACGATGAACTCCAGCCCGACGCGACGGCAGCCGGCGTGCTACAGCCCGACGCTGCTGCTGCAGCCAGTACGCCATAGGCTTGGCGGCGGCGAATAGTAGGCCTCCAATTCGATTTGCCCACGTTTTTGCGCTGTAGTGATGTAACTGTACAAGCGTGCTAGGAACCGCACGGAAGGAAATGATCCATCTCGTGCTTATCGATTTTGTGGAGTTATATCATTGCAACACCAAAGTTGCTTCACCTTGTTTTGCTTTTGGAATTGCGCCATCACACACAAAAGTTCATTCTTCTTGTACAGTACCAAATTTACTTCTACATGTTGTGGAATCGCGCCATCGTATGCCAAATTTGCTTCATCTTGTACCAAATTTGAGTTTAGGTACTTGTTGTGGAGCCATCGCACACCAAAGTTGCTTCTCTTTGTATAATCATTCAACTCCAGAAAGAGGTAGTCAATTCAAGCTTGGATTTGCCCTATTCATTTGTTACTATTACACCAAGCATGATTCTTTGGCTTTCGTTATCAAGCTAGGTAGAGCCGTAGAGACACTTCAGACACAGTGATCTAGGAGTATGTGCATGGAGTATAACTACAGATAGAACACCCGCACACACTCACACAGTCACACACACATTACCCCTATATATTAAGGGGGAGGAAATAGAGCTCCCTCCGCGCTCCAAAATTCGACCGTCCGATCAAGATCGGACGCCCCAGATCAAGCAATTCGCCCAGTTATCTACAGTACCGTGCGCGATTTGGGCCGTCCGTTCTCGATCCGACGTCGCCAGCATCGTCTCGCGTTGCGTTTTTGCAGAAAACCGCCCGCAGAGGACCTAGATGCAATTATCGGAAACGAAAGGGAATTTTTTGCAAAGATATGCACATTGCCCCTCCCCCTCCCTCTCTCCCCCCCTACATCTCTCCCGCGCGGCCGCGGCGACCGCCGTCGACGCGCGCCCCGCCGCTCCGGCCCTCCCCGTCCAAATCGATGCACACGGAGAGGTCCTCCGTCCCGTCCTCCACCTCCTCGCCGAGCTCCGCTTCCCGAAACGGTGCATCCGTGACGGAATCGGCGCCGCCATGGTCGCCGTCCTCCGCCGCGTCCTCGCGCCGCTGGCGTCGCTCCGGCGACCATTTAAGGGCGGCGGTGCCGCCACTTCTACGTCGCCCGCATCCAAGCGCAGCCACCGCCCCCAGCGCCGCGTTCCACCTCGCGGTGGCGCCGCCTGGCCGTCGTCGCCGTTGCCCCAGATTCAAGGGCCGCCGCCGTAGCCGACGCTGACGACCACCCCGTCGCTGGCCAACCCCGCGCGTCCCAAACAGACAGGTACGCATCGATCTCCTTCTCTTCTCCTCAACCCGAATAACCATTCTCGATCTGCTCCGACCTGGGATGTTTCTGCCGCTTCCGGCCTCCCATCGCCGCTTGGCATCCCGTTAATTCGATTGTACAATCGTCGTACGACTGTAAATTTCTTTTTTCCTGTCGCCTGCCATAGCACCGTCGCTTGGTCAATCTAAGATCGCGGCAAAATATTACCTAATCTTGTGTTGACGCAACCAAAAATACTTTACTGGGCGGGGAATTGATCGTAACTGCTGGAAATCTGTTTCTACCGTCGGCCTAAGCACCTAGCGTCTTTAGTGAGTCTGTAGTAATAATGTAATACTGTACGACCTCTATGAATTTTGCTTCAGTTTATTTAATTTGCTGGCATGTGGAGAACGCAAATGCATTTTTTGCCTCCTGATTCGATGATTCAACGGGCATGCAAAGACTGCTATACCCAATTGACATTGCTTCCAAATCGAGTAAATATAGTGATTGCATCAGGGTTATATGCCCATTCTTTCTACTGGATTCCTAAGTCACTATTTATTTTTTGCAGGTTTGAGTGTTCTGTCAGTGTCCCCCACAGAAAGGTTTGAGCTGCAGTATCGAAATCAAGGCAGAGGTGAAATATATTTTACGCAGAAAAATTAAACACTAGGCGTTTCACTGATTACATATTAGAGCATATAGATAGTAGTAAAGCAATGCATGTGATGAATTTACTGGAGCAAGAGAATTGTGTCCTCCTATTAGACGTGAACATCAAGTGTGAGTACAAATCTGATTAGTTTTTCGTAATTTTTAGCTTTTGTTGAGATGTGTACCTCAAATTCCCTTGCTAATAGATGGTCATTTTAACCCTAATTATAGTGAAGCTTCATGATGTTTCTCGACTTCATCTTCATAGGTGATGGCCATGGTTAACCAGGTGTGCTCCCATTCTTTATCTCTGCCCTCGTGTGTACTGTACTTGGTATAAAGCTGCATACTTAAGCTAACTACTCCTGATGATTTGTACAACTTCTTAAGTTCAATCGTAATTTTTGTTGTTGCGCTACCTACAGCCTGTGCCGGACCCAGGTGTGCAGCAGCTCCGAGATCAGGGCAACTATCGTTCAACATGATGCCACCGATAGGCGGATAGGGGCCCAAACCTATCAGAAAAAAATCATATGATTTGAATATGTGTGCACGGGTTCGTTCATCCAAATAGAAGTAATTCAGTGAACAAAGAGAATGTGACAGATCAAATTAGATGAATTTTCACATCATAATTCTACTGGGCTTATTAGTGTCACCTCATTGTAACATGGTTTACTGATATTTTGAAAGATCATTAATTCTATCATAATAGTTAGATATTGTGTGTCGTGATCTGGAAGAATTCCACTATTAAAAGTCCATTTGTCTCCTAATTGTTATGCATCAGTCCATTTAGGAACTTTTAAGAAGTTTATTTCTCTCTCTCTTTGCAGTTATATTTTGCATTTCTGTTTCTGCCTGTATATTTGATTTACCTTATTTTTTAGGTTCAGATGTATTCTAAATAAAAACAATGAGGTTTTCTAGAAGATTGTCCCTTCTCATGTTGTTCGAGCAGGTAAGGGGTCCAACTGTTTGAATTTTGTACAGATTTTATAGTTAGACATGGATGATTTGAAAAAACTACACTTAACTTTCATTTACAATGTGTTAGGTATTGAATAATGTGGTTCTTACAACTCTAATATCTCATGATATTTAATGTACACTTGTGTCAAATTTGGATCTGTATCAAATCATATATATCTTCAAGTTTTAATATGATTCCATTCTCAGCACTTTTTACTTAATACTGTTTTAGGTTGCCTATTTATCCAGGTTCACTATGTGATGCTCTATTTCGTTACTTGGAAAAATCTGACGAATGATGGTTATTATTCGTTTAGGACAGAGCTTGGGTCTTTGCGATCCGAGCGTGATAAGGCAGTACTTGAAACTGATTTCGCTTGTGATCGGCTCAATAGGTATATGGTTGGTACACGAGATCTCATCTCTTACTCTGAATTTTCAATTTACCATTAATGAGCAAATGCATCTCCTATTATCTTACTCTTACTTGCTGCACGTATTCTTACCCTGGATTATCCCGTGAATTAATTGGTTATGTTAGAATTTGTTTCCCTCAAATAAATACATGCACATCCGCCAATTTTTTACACCTTCCTTCTACTCTGGTGTATCATGTAGCATAGGAATTAATTATCTGATGCAGTACTCACATGATGCCTATTTTTATCTTTTTCCATTTGTGTGCTTACTGGCTTAATTTTATTTGCTTTTACAAAAAGTGTAAGTTATCTGTTTTCAGTCATTACGTATGTCCCCCAATCTCTTAATTTCTATGTCTTTGACACTTGATGTTGATTCATCTATGAAATTTGCATTTCAGTATCGGCAGCAATTTATTAATTATCTCTTTCATACGGCTCATTATTTTCCCTTTCATAGTTATACACGAAGACATCAAAATAAATATCAAGACGGGATTGTTGGCTCTTACGCAACCAAGAATAGAAATCATGTGTTATACAAGAAGAACATTATATTTTCCAGCTTGCTTGCCCAGATTCGCAAAATTTAATTTAGTTTAGATTTCATTAAATAAATCCTATGTGTACCCTTTTCTACTGTGGTTTTATTAAGCAGGTTTTATTAGCCAAGATGCTAAATGTAGGATTCATGTTTTCTTGTGATAGATTAAAAGATCGGAATTATTTACCGCAATTACTTGCTGTGATTGAAAGTTATGAATGTTAGGCTAAACTTAGAAGGTATTTCATTGTCGCTGACCATTTGTACTGTATTTGCTTGCTGGCTCTACTGCATGTGTCCTATTGTTGTTGAGACTTTTGGCTGTATTTATTTCATAGCTAGATATGCTTCGAGAGTATATTTTTCCCTTGGTATATACTGAAATGAAATAATTTACTTACATTCTAGAAGATGTCTTGGCTAATTGTTCTCTGGATTTGTCAAGCTGCTTGTTTTTCCCTCTTGGTTCATGAATTTCCTTCTTGCTTGCATTTTATTTCGCTGTTTTTCGTATCGTTGGGACTCCCATTCATTTAGTTTTATTGGCTTTCAAAAACACTTGCAAAATATATTAAGATTGAGTATGCAAGCGTCCAATTTACTTGATATTTAATATGTGTTTACATAGTTTTGTAATCAGGACAGTGGACATCGTGAAAGGAGCTTATATTCAGTTGTTCTTATTTCTCTTAGGCGTATTTGGGAATGTCTTATACTTAATAGGTCTCGCTTATATCAAATTCTGGAGTATATTTTGTATATGCAACATGATTATCAACGGGCCTGCCACGTGGACCTGACAGCGGGTCCCCCTTGTCATATTCACGCTTAGAAGATGACAACTGAGCAATCAGTGCTACTTGCGACGGATTACCTAAAAAACGGTGGTTTTTGCAAAAAAAAATCATAAAGTGGTAGTTTTTTTGTAGCCCTAGCCCCAAATGTGGTAGTTTTTTGCAATTAACTCTCCCCGGACCAGATGCAGTTCTTCTCCATCCTGCTCAAGATGATCGGCGCCAAGAACACCATCGAAGTCGGCGTCTTCACCGGCTACTCGCTGCTCTCCACCGCACTCGCCCTCCCCGCCGACGGCAAGGTTTGTTCGTCCACGAATAGTCGACGCATGTTTGATGATGCATGGGTACTGAAACCGAACCGGACGTGGTGTGCGTACGGCGTATAGGTGGTGGTGATCGACGTGGACTGTAAGTACTACGAGCTGGGCCGGCCGGTGATCGAGAAGGCCGGCGTGGCGCACAAGGTGGACTTCCGCGAGGGCGACGGGCTCGCGGTGCTCGACGGCCTCCTCGCCGAGGACGGCGGCACCAGGGCCGGCACGTTCGACTTCGGCGGTGCAGTACGGAGGATACCACGAGCGCCTGCTGCAGCTGGTCCGCGTCGGCGGCACCATCGTCTACGACAACACGCTCTGGGCGGCTCCGTGGCCATGCCCCGCGACACGCCGAGCAGCTCAGAGTACGACTGCGTGGTGCGGGACTGCTTCCTCGAGTTCAACGCCGACGTCGTGGCCGACGACCGCGTCGAGGCCTGCATCCTCCCCGTCGCCGACGGCGTCACGCTCTGCCACCGCATGATACCCGTAGAAGTGATAGCCTTCAGTACCTACCTGCAAGATAAAGTATACGGGGTTAGGTTGAGCCTCAAAGTGCAGAGTATGTAGTAAGTGGAAGACGTGTTTTCCCCACGAGGGTGACTCGAGGGTTTAATATCGAACTCTCGGGGAATCAGTAGTGAAAGATTAATCTTCCTATCCTTCTTTTGGTCACCTACAAAACAAGGTTAATTGTTTTGGTACTCAACCTCACCTGTGGTTGTCAAGCACAAGGTGTAGAATGATATCAAGATAAATATGCAATGCAAACAAGAAATAAATATGCAATGGTGGTGGATGAATGTGCAAGGATGATGATAGCAATGGTAAATGATATTTTTGGGTTTTTTATGATGAATGCAAGATGGAAAAGTGTTTTTGTATTTTCGGATTTAATAATGGCAGAAAATGGAAAAGTGGTAAAAGTGGTTGGAAAGGTGTTTCTTATGATTAAAAATGGACCGGGGTTCATGGTTTCACAAATGCACTCTCTCTTTTAATGGTGTGGCAGACAATGGATACATAGAGTTGACATATGAGATTGCAACACAAAGTTTGATATCAAGTTACTAATTATATGGGCATCACGTCCTAACATAGAGATCTTTTGGTTATTAACCTCTCTTATACTCCATCAAGATGCGAACTAAATCATAACACCTTAGCAATTAAGATAAATCAGAGTATAGCTTTAAGTATCATGACATGAAGTGAAAATAAGAACATGCTAGATCTAGTCATAGGGTAGTGGCGATGGTCACACCCATATCTCCGGTAGCATGGTATTTTTGTTTATCCCTAGTGAGCCAACAAAGTAAGGTAAACACCCAAGTAGATCGCGATATTTCAGTTGTCAACTTACCACACTCACCACCCCCGTTACTCCAACTAATGCACACATCATCCCACACACGCCCTCATAAACATGCTTGATCATAACAAGTATATAAGAACGGGGTACATAATATGCATCTATACTCATAACTGAAACAAACATTGCAATCTCAAACATATATTAACTCATAAAAAGATCCACCACATAGGAATTACATATATGACCGTAATCATGTTCAGCAGCTCATACGGTACTAATTAGTGAAGCTCAAAGAGAGGAGAGATACATATGTTACTTCCACAAACCCATAGTCCAGAGGTGGACTACTCCCTCTTCATGGTGGAGATAGTGGAGATGTCGATGGAGAAGATGGAGACCCCGCCGGCAGCACCCCGCCGGAGTTTTCCCCCTCCAACCTGCAGCTCCAGATCTTCGTTTTCGTGTTTCTGTGATATGGCAACGCTTGTTTTCGAGAACGCCGTGGGACTTCTTTTATAGGTGTTTTTAGGTCAAGACGAAGGCGGTGGAAGAAAGATCGACGGCTGCGGAGCCTCGAGGCCCAATTGGGTGGGCCCCACGCGGCCAGGTACAGTCTTCCTCCTTCCAAAATAAGGACCTCCATATTTTACCATATTTTTCTGACGACGTTTGGGTCCCTGAAACATAAAAAGAAAAAATAGGATTTTCAGCCTGCACAGGGTTAATTCCATAAAAATAGGAAACAATTATTTTATTTCCTAAAATCATTAAATAACAGTGGTATAACCCTCATATTATGCAAATGTGATTGGAATATGAGTGATATAGTGCAAAGTTCATGTATGCATTTTACATGCATCAACATCCCCAAGCTTAACCAATACTCGTCCTCGAGTATGAAGGTGATAAAACTAACATGGGCTTTGCAATATAGCACTAATAATGGATATCAAAGATGATTGCTACTGCTACATAGAGTCAAATGATTCATTCTTCAAAGGAGTAGCAATATGCAAAATAGTTTATGAAGTGATATCAAGTATTCAATGCATGGATGCTCAATGATAATTCACAAAGTGTAACATAGAAGATAGTAATATGGACCTCTTGTATCATTGTAAGTAATAATAGTATCATCAAAAGCGTCAACTGGGGTACCTCTTGTCCCAGGATATGGAACAAGCCCATATCAAAATGACAAGACAAACAAACAAGATGAACAACCTCAACACCCTTTTTATTTACCATTGGAATAGCTTTTTATTATAAGGTGCATCACAAACGGTTCACCATTGCATGTAAGTAAATTTCCACCATGAATGATGCATGGCTTAGATTAGCGGCCCAGGCGTCTCTCTAACCATTTATACAAACTCATTTAAACTACTTCATTTCCTCCTCATTCCACCATGATAGGTATCCATAAGCAAAAGTACATGATATCAACTAAATGATGAAGGAGCATGTTGAAAGCTTTGCATGTGACAGCACATATGGGCTAACTCCCAACCTCGGACATTTATCAAGCCACTAGCATCATATTATTAATCACAATGGGTCATGTTTTATTTATGCAATAAAAATAAAGTTGTGCATCAAGTTCGTGAGAGCTATATAACCAACTTTTCCCATAACAATCAATAACATAAACATTTTCATTCAGAGGTATAGATAACACAAATATCATGATATAGATACCGGAATAGCATAAAGCTAATAGGTAGATATGGTGGACTCACTGGAATAACTTTGGTTGAAGTGTTGGAAACAAGTTTTTGCTTGTTGGAATGTTTGGGCTAGCAAGAGGGAGAAAGTTGACCATCTAGATGCATGCATGAGTGTCCATAGAACTAACTAATCCATGTTAAACAAAGTAAAATAACTTTCAGCATCAAAACATGAATAAGTGATAGCTCTTGATAAAGCATTTGCAAATTATTACTCATAAACAAGCTCATGAATCATGCAACTATATGTATCATTAAAAATCAACTCAAACATCCCTTTTCCCAATATGATAAAAGCATCCAACATATTTCAACCCATATTTCCAGTAGCTCTTTCTCATATAAATGATAATGTGGTGGTCTCACAAAATAACAAACAAAAACAAACAAACAAAAAGACGCTCCAAGTTTATGCGATAAAGTGTTTCGATCGAAAAACAGAAGTTAGACGTGTGCAAACCGAGAGTATGTAGGTCCAGTGGGGTTGTCTTCACATCCCCAAGCTTATGGTCTTCACCATCCTTGGATAACTCTTGGTGCATCTCCTCCAATCCCTGTGAAAAAACTTCAAAACACCGTTTCTCCCATTTTCTTTTCTGTGGGGTGCATTAGTAGTGATAAACAAATAGTTTCTTGCTGCATATAATCCTTAAACAAAAACATCATATGAATGTCCAGAAATTATATTGTTGTATGCCTACTCATAAACTATTTGAATCAAAAAGATTCAAGATACAAGATCAAAACATGCATAAAACAAAATGGGACAAATCTGTCCAGAAAAACAGCAGTAGCAAAACGTATTTTTCTACCCTACCAAACTTTGCCTAAAATTCTGCAAACATTCATGCATACAGAGGATGAAAAGTTGCAACTACAGTTCAAATATTGATCATTCGGAGTTACAGAATAAGAATTAAAAATCATACCGTGCACAGATTCGTGCAGGAATAAAATCTCCGAACGCTATAAGCAACTTTTCAAGACCAAAATGGGTAAAACTTGGCACTTTATTAAAAACTCCAGAAACTAAACTAAAAACAAACTTTCTTGATACAGCAAGAGGACACAAATAAAATCACACATAAAAATAACCGGGTTGCCTCCCGCAAAGCGCTTTCTTTATAGCCATATAGCTAGGCTTCTTACTTGTTGTTTATTGAAGATGAAGCTCATGAGGGAGCTTGAACTTTGATGTTCCCCCCTTTCTTGGGAAGTGTTCCATGCACTTCTTGTGTGGGAACTGAAACTTAACGTTTCCCTCATTTGAATCAATGATAGCACCTGTAGTACGAAGAAAAGGTCTTCCAAGAATAATAGGACTAGAGGTTTTATTCCCCATGTCCATGATTAGAAAATCCACAGGCACAAAAGTCATATGTAACTCTACCATAACATCACTTACTTTCCCTAAAGCATGTTTAATGGAATCATCAGCAAGTGCAAGTTCAATAGAGCATTTTTCAAGATTTTTAATTCAAGTACTTCATATAGTTCTTTAGACATGATAGAGACACTAGATCCTAGATCAAGTATAGCATGATGTGTCTCTTTTCCAATAGTTACTAGTACCTTGAGAATCCACAAATCCCCAAGCTTAGGTGGTATCATGGCCTCTTGGTTGTACCTAGCAATTTTCTCTTTCAAGACATGATTAGCAATATAGGAAACAAAGCCGGCTTGATTAGTGTTGATGGAAGGATCACTTGCAAACTTTTGTAAGATAGAGATTAGTTCATGCAAGCTACAATTTTCTAAGTCAAGCAAAGGATCCTTGACTTCACTAAGCATTTTAACTTCTTCAACCCAAACAAGTTTCTCATTCCTTTTCTTTAAAGCATGATTCGAGGCAATGTGGGGGTCTTCCTCAACATAATTTTCAATATCCTTGTCCAAAGGTTCTAACATAGAAGATATTCTTTCATTCAGTTCTCTAGTCAACTTCTTTTTAGATTTGGCATAATTCAATATTGTTTCCATTTTAAAGAAATTCCAGAAAGAGTGTTATTTGTCTTTTTCATGCTAGATTTGGTATGAAGGACAAATGAATGCATCTCATTTTTAGTAGGATAATCTTCCATGTAAGTTTGCAAACATGATGTTGACCTATCCATAGAACTTTTAGTTGCTTGATTCCAGTTTCATCTTTTGATTCTATAGAATTCCCAAATAAATTTTCCATTAAATTATTAGCATGTGAGGGATTTCCAGAGGCAAATCTTCCACTAGTTAATGAATCTAGAAAACTTTTTGACCAGCCATCTATTCCTTTATAGAAGTTTCTTATCAAAGTAGCAGGGTATACTTAATGACACCATTTTTACTAATGTCTTTAATCTATACCAAGCATCCATTAATGACTCTCCATAGTATTGACCAAAGTTACTCATTTCAACACTAGGATTCATTTTGGCAAAGTTTTTATGTATTTTTTTTAATTTTATATGCAAAACTGAAAATAAAATGTGTCTCACAAATGCAAACCGAATTACAAAAGCAAGACAATGCAATAACAATGACAAAACAAATAATTTTGCTTTGAAGGTAAAGATGGATAAGATGATGCTCACGTAGGTGCAACCTCCCCAAGCTTAGGTGTTAGCACAAGTTGGTGATGTTGACTTTGTTGTGATGAATCCGGCACTAGAAAATAGGACTAGTGCAGGAGCTTCCTTGGATAAATCTGTTCAGCTATGATTCCCCGGCAACGGCGCCAGAAAACAGTCTTGATACCCATAGAAGTGATAGCCTTCAGTAGCTACCTGCAAGATAAAGTATACGGTGTTAGGTTGAGCCTCCAAATGCAGAGTATGTAGTAAGTGGAAGACATGTTTTCCCCACGAGGGTGACTCGAGGGTTTAATATCGAACTCTCGGGGAATCAGTAGTGAAAGATCTATCTTCCTATCCTTCTTTTGGTCACCTACAAAACAAGGTTAATTGTTTTGGTCCTCAACCTCACCTGTGGTTGTCAAGCACAAGGTGTAGAATGATATCAAGATAAATATGCAATGCACACAAGAAATAAATATGCAATGGTGGTGGATGAATGTGCAAGGATGATGATAGCAATGGTAAATGATATTTTTGGTTTTTTTATGATGAATGCAAGATGGAAAAGTGTTTTTGTATTTTCGGATTTCATAATGGTAGAAAATGGAAAAGTGGTAAAAGTGGTTGGAAAGGTGTTTCTTATGATTAAAAATGGACCGGGGTTCATGGTTTCACAAATGCACTCTCTCTTTTAATGGTGTAGCAGACAATGGACACATAGAGTTGACATATGAGATTGCAACACAAAGTTTGATATCAAGTTACTAATTATATGGGCATCACGTCCTAACATAGAGATCTTTTGGTTATTAACCTCTCTTATACTCCACCAAGATGCGAACTAAATCATAACACCTTAGCAATTAAGATAAATCAGAGTATAGTTTTAAGTATCATGAGATGAAGTGAAAATAAGAACATGCTAGATCTAGTCATAGAGTAGTGGCGATGGTCACACCCACATCTCCGGTAGCATGGTATTTTTGTTTATCCCTAGTGAGCCAACAAAGTAAGGTAAACACCCAAGTGGATCGCGATATTTCAGTTGTCAACTTACCGCACTCACCACCTCACGTTACTCCAACTAATGCACACATCACCCCACACACGCCCTCATAAACATGCTTGATCATAACTAGTATATAAGAACGGGGTACATAAAATGCATATATACTCATAACTCAAACAAACATTGCAATCTCAAACATATATTAACTCACAAAAAGATCCACCACATAGGAATTACATATATGACCGTAATCATGTTCAGCAGCTCATACGGTACTAATTAGTGAAGCTCAAAGAGAGGAGAGATACATATGTTACTTCCACAAACCCATAGTCCAGAGGTGGACTACTCCCTCTTCATGGTGGAGATGGTGGAGATCTCGATGGAGAAGATGGAGACCACGCCGGCAGCACCCCGCCGGAGTTTTCCCCCTCCAATCTGCAGCTTCAGATCTTCGTTTTCGTGTTTCTGTGATATGGCGGCGCTTGTTTTCGAGAACGCCGTGGGACTTCTTTTATAGGCGTTTTTAGGTCAAGACGAAAGCGGTGGAAGAAAGATCGACGGCTGCGGAGCCTCGAGGCCCAATTGGGTGGCCCCACGCGGCCAGGTACAGTGGCCACGTGGGCCACCCCCTTTTTGCCTTGCGGGCTCCGTTTGCTCGTTTCCTTCGCTCCTACGTCTTCCTCCTTCCAAAATAATGACCTCCGTATTTTTCCATATTTTTCTGACGACGTTTGGGTCCCTGAAACATAAAAGGAAAAAATAGGGTTTTCTGCTTGCGCAGGGTTAATTCCATAAAAATAGGAAACAATTATTTTATTTCCTAAAATCATTAAATAACAGTGGTATAACCCTTATATGATGCAAATATGATTGGAATATTAGTGATATAGTGCAAAGTTCATGTATGCATTTTACATGCATCACCGCGTCAAGTGAAGCGAATGGTTCATTATATCCATGATCCACGGGGACCTACCTAGGATTTCATTAAGAAGTCGTTTGGCACCCCCATTTCATTTGGTGCAAATGAAATGAAATGACATGCCAATATCATTTCATTTGGAAAACCCCAGATTCCAATTCAATTATTCATGTTTGGCAACCAGTGGAATTCCAAAATGAAATGAATTCCAGAATCTTGTTTGGATGCCTTTTTTGTATGAATTCATTAAACATCTAAATTTAGCTTTAAAATTACACTGCAGCATATATCAGACAGAAACAAGAAATTCTAAAAATATATGGAATCTCTTCTCAAAGCACATATAACTCAACATTAATCCAAAGTTCATATAATCCCAATTCAGCATAAAACGCATGTCCAGGTTCACAAGTGCCATGTCCAGGTCACACAATACATAGAAGCCAAAGGGCGATAACTTATGATCAGATGCAAATAAACAGCCAAGTTTGCAAAAAATTTAATCTTTTTGTTTCATTTCAATTGAGAAGAAGGCTACTGATGGACTTGCTTTATGACCCATTTCTTTTTCAGTGCGTCCGGCAAGGCTTTTAGTGACTTGAACTTCCGGTCATCTGAAACAAGAATGTCATAAACTGCTCGGAGGTCATCTTCTTCTAATCTTGGTATCGCATTCAGAACAGCAAGGATCTCTTCAGGTGACGCCGGCTTCGGTGGGGGCTCAGAGACATCAGCTCGAAATGCAGCAGTGAAATTGTCCAGCTTTTCCCCAAGCATGCAAGCAACAGAGTCATCAGACATGTACCTTTTCTTCTTGCGACCTTCGCCAGTCTGAGTGGATGATTGCTAGCGCTAAGTTGACGAGAGAATATCTCCCTGGCAACAGCGCCAGAAACTATGCTTGATGCGTGTAACGTCACACGTCAGTTGGGAACCCCAATAGGAAGGTATGATGAGTGCAGCAGCAAGTTTTCCCTCAGTATGAAACCAAGGTTTATCGAACCAGTAGGAAAACGAGGTTGCTTCGAAGGTGTTGGTGAAGGAGTGTAGTGCGGCGCAACACCAGGGATTCCGGTGCCAACGTGGAACCTGCACAACACAATCAAATTACTTTGCCCCAACTTAACAGTGAGGTTGTCAATCTCACCGGCTTGCTGAAAACAAAGGGTTAAACGTATCGTATGGAAGATGATGTTTGTTTGCATAAAACAGTAGAGAACAATGATTGCAGTAGATTGTATTTCAGATGTAAAAGAATGTACTGGGGTCCACAGTTCACTAGGGGTGTCTCTCCAATAAGATAACTAACATGCTGGGTAAACAAATTACAGCTGGACAATTGACAATTGATAAGTGCATATAACATGCATGTGCGAGTTGTGATGTCTACTATGAGATTCATTTGGGCATTACGACAAAGTACATAGACCGCTATCCAGCATGCATCTATGCCTAAATAGTCCACCTTCCGGTTAACATACGTACCCCTTCCAGTATTAAGTTGCAAGCAACAGACAATTGCATTAAGTAATGTGTGTAATGTAAACAATACATTCATCCTTGAATAAAGCATTGTTGTTTTACCCCTAGTGGCAACAACACATCTACAACCTTAGAACTTGCTGTCACTATCCCAGGTTAAATAGAGGTTGAACCCAACTATCATGCATAAATACCCTCTCTTGGAGTCACAAGTATTCACTTGGCCAAGGCTTCAACAAGTAACGGAGAGCATGCAAGATCACAAATGACATAGACATGATAATATAATATTCAGCTCCACATAGGTATCAATATAAGTCAGATCCCAGCAAACACAACATGTAGCATTACAATAAGATGATCTTGATCATGATAGGCAGCTCACAAGATCTAAACATGATGGCACAAGTGGAGAAGACAACCATCTAGCTACTGTTATGGACCCATAGTCCAAGGATGAACTACTCACGCATCACTTCGGAGGCGGGCATGGCGATGTAGAGCCCTTCGGTGACGATTCCCCTCTCCGGCAGGGTGCCGGGAAGAGCTTCAGAACCCCCCGAGTTAGGGTTGACGACGGTGGCGGCAGCGAATATGTTCTGGATGAAAGGCTCGGTGTTTTAGGGTTTTCACGTCTCGGGGAATAAATAGGCGAAGGGGCGATGTCGGCGGACCCCCGAGGGGCCCAAACCACAGGCTGGCGCGGCAGAAGGTGGGGCCGCGCCGCCAGGTGGTTTGGCCACCTCGTGGCTCCCTTCGTCTCTCCTTCGGACTCCGTGTACGTGTTGGAAAAAATAGGGATTTGACCTTTTGTTTCGTGCAATTCCGAGAATATTTCCAGAAGTAACTTTCTGAAACCAAAAACAGCAGAAAACGGGGAACTGACACTGTGGCATCTTGTTAATAGGTTAGTCCCAGAAAATGCATAAAAGTGATATGAAGTGTATATAAAACATGTAGCAAATGGTATAATATGCGCATGGAACAACAGAAATTATGGATACGTTGGAGACGTATCAATGATTCATCATCATCGTCTTTGTTGCTAGCATTCTCGCCAGCCATCTCAGCTCCGCTTTCACCTGCAGTCCTTGCTGCCACTCCAGTGGCACGGTCTCTTGAGTAGATCACACTGATCATATCCCAATACTTGATAACCTTGAACCTATATGAAGCAGCTTCTTTGTTTGCCTGCAAACAAAAAGACTAGATGAGATACATGAAGGTAGTAATAGCAATACTTGACAACCGTAAACAGATAGCATCCACTTGCACTAACAATAGTTGCCACATTACCAAACAAACTACAACCCTAGTGTAGCAGTGTATGAAGTGGATTAGACAAATTTACCTTGACATAATTGTTCCAGACATCATCACTATCAACAGATATCATGTTTCGGTCGCAGTCCCAACCAACGCCACTTTGAGAAAGCATCTTGTCAATGACAAGAAAATACTTGTCAAAAGTTTTGTTCCTAGATATTATGTGATCCTTTGTAATCTGTTTGTCACACTTGTCTCTCACATTCTTCGCAACAGCTGTGTACACATGCGGTTTCCAGCCATTTTGAGCACGATCACCCTTGTTGTAATGGTCAACAAAGACATCCAACATAGCCTTATCCATCTGATCGGCCCACGATAAGTAGCTTCTCCCTTTTTTCCCGGAATCCATACCTACAACAACAAGAAAATAAGAAATAAGTGAGATAGAATAACAATTGCTTGGCCAAACATGATATCAGGAGATACATGAAACATACCAAATAACAAACATAGATAAAGAATGTACAACATTCGAGCAAGTCAGGCATTTGCTTGGCCATGCCTAGCTTGATAATCTGCCCACATCTGATTAGCTAAGGTCATTCTCTTTTTGCCTATCAGCTAGGAAGTTATGCAGGACACAACACGCATTGATGACTCGCATCTGCCATTAGGTTGATATGGAATGTTAATACAAATCCAAATAAGCCCAACAAATGGACAAATTAACAAATAGAATACCTAATTTCTTATTCCAAAAAATGAACTACTCCGGAGAATAGCCCATCTCATCTTTATTAACGCAAAGATCCTCTCAACTACATTCCTTGCAGATGCATGTCGCAGGTTATAGAGCTCTTCTGAGTTTCTGGACGATTTCCAACAGCAGCCCACTCTTTCAAGTGATACCGTGTACTCTGATACGTCCATTTTGCATCACTATTTTATATCATAATTTACTGTTATTCATTGATATATTTCATATTTAGAGATGATACTTATGTTATTTTACCTATTTTGCATGTTTGATGATTATTGGAGAATTAAACATCGGAGTCAGATTTCTGCTGAAAAAAGGACCATCAAGACACCATATTTCTGAAGATCAATAATTCGAGGAAAAAATTCAGAAGTTCCTATTTTGTCAGATGCCGGAGGCAACCAAAAGGGGGGCCAAGGTGGGCCACCATGGGCCCTCACCATGTGGTGGCGCGACCCACCTTGCTGGCGTGCCGCCACGTGGTGAGGAGGTCCTGGCCCACCTCTGCCAGCCCCCTTTCGTGTACATCATCCCCAGGAAACCCTAAGCCTAGGGGGGACGTCGAGGAAATATTCCGCTGCCTCCACGAGGCGGAAAACACCATAGAGAGAAAAGCTCTCCGGCAGGGAGAAATCTGCCGAGGAAATTCCTTCCTGGAGGGGGGAAATCGTCGCCATCGTCACCGTCATCGAGCTGGACTTCATTGGGATCATCATCATCATCATCATCTCCACCGCCAGCACCATCATCTCCGCCGCTCCACTCCGTTCCGCTGTAATATCTAGGATTGAATCTTGTCTAGTTCATAGGGGAAGCTTTGCCGGTGTTAATTACTCCTTGTGGTTGATACTATTGAGTGAAACCGTTGAATTAAGGTTTATGTCCAGATTGTTATTCATCATTATATCACCTCTGATCATGTTCCATATGATGTCTTGTGAGTAGTTCGTTTAGTTCTTGAGGACATGGGAGAAGTCTTGATGTTAGTAGTGAATTATGTTGAGTAATATTTAATGGTTTGATATTTAAGTTGTGGTGTTATTCTTCTAGTGGTGTCATGTGAACGTCGACTACATGACACTTCACCTTTATGGGCCTAGGGGAATGCATTGTGTATTCGGTTGCCAATTGTGGGGTTGCCGGAGTGACAGAAACCTAAACCCCTGTTGGTATATCGATGCATGAGGGATAGCAGGATCCGAGAGTTTAAGGCTGTGGTTAGATTTATCTTAATTACTTTCTTGTATTTGTGGATGCTTGCAAGGGGTATAATCACAAGTATGTATTAGTCCTAGGAACGGTGGTGCATTAGCATAGGTTCACCCACACAACACATCAAAACAATGAAGATTAATCAACTATATGAAGCGAAAGCACTTGACGAAATTCCCGTGTGTCCTCAAGAACGTTTGGTCATCATAAGTAAACCTACCGGCTTGTCCTTTACTGTAGAAAGGATTGGGCCACTCGCTGCAATTATTATTACTGCATTTTATGTACTTGTATTTTATTTATCTGATATATCAAAAACCCCTAAAAACTTGTCTGCTAGTATTTACAGTGAATTCCATATCAAAACTGCTTGTCAACACCTTCTGCTCCTCGTTGGGTTCGACACTCTTATTTATCGAAAGTACTATGATACACCCCCTATACTTGTGGGTCATCATACTCCTGAATGGAGCAACGAAGTCAAGACCATTTGTGTATCCAGCATCTACTAGATTGTATTTTCCAGCTGGAACTTTGAAGAAATCTTCTCGAAACATTGCATCTCGCAACACTCGCGAGTCTGATGCATAACCTTCCCATCCAGCCAAGACGTAAACAAACTTCATGCTACGGTCGCAAACGCCCAACACATTTGTCCTCGGGTGGTTCAGCAGCAGGGTCTGGCAACTTGATGAGTTCATGAGACAAGGAAAGGACAACTCGTAACACCTCATTGAAGTGTCTGCTATTTGGCTCAAGTGTCCACCTATATGTGCTACGGATTAGCCTAAACTTCATGTTATGGCTTAGAACAAGTAAGAAGATGGCTACAACTTCTTCTACAGACATGTAAAAGGTGTCTTTCAGTCCAGCCCTTTCACGTAAGATAGCACATAGGTCAAAGAAGGACCTTTTGGTGAACCTTAAACTATCATAGCAATACAAATTTGGACCCAAATAAATGTTCCTAAGCATTTGTTTCCTAAATCTAGTCACGGCCTCTTTCTCGCTGAAATCTCCAAGCTCTACAATCCTTCTGTTACAATACATATGTTGAGCTATCAAAACTACAGAAACTAAAAACACAGATGCTGCCCTCTTCCTTTTCTTCCTCTTATTCTCATGGTACAACTCTAGAGGTAGATCGGCCATCTACACATATAATAGAGAGAACTAACTGATCATAAAAATAGATCAATACAAACAACATTATAGGTAAAGACAAGACAAGCTACTCTAGCAAAGATAGCAAAAAAAGATCTACTCACTAACTACAATATCTATCTGTATTTATAAATCGTGACAAGTGACCAACAGAAGACCAAGTTACTCATCTCATGAGTACTGACATAAGTACAGATTAAGAAGGAACCTAGACACTCGGCAAAGGAGACATGTACTGCGAGTTTCAGGTTCAGAGATTAAGCTCAAAAAGTTCCAGATTCAGCCTACGAGTTTCAGCAACTAAACAATCACACATTGCAAGACATTGCAGAGAAAGAAAGATGGGAGAGAGAAAGAGGCATGCGTTGGGGAGTATACCGTTGCCGCAGCAGATGAAGGGGACGAGGTGAAGAACTCGTGTGAGGTCTTTGGTGGTCAAAACGTGATGTTGAGTTAGGGACTAGGGCGGAAGATCAAAACGTGACCGGCTGCTCAGAGCTCTCTGGATCCGGTGATGATCTTGATTTGCTGCTGAATCTGCAGATCTGATGAGGCTAGGGTTAAGTTCAAGAACATCTAAACCAGAAGGGGGAAGAGAGAGGGTAAAAGAGAAGAGGCGGAGCATCAAACTTGCCTGTGGTGGAGGGAAGATTGCTGAGCTCGTCGGCGTTTACCAGAGGCATCATCACGCGGGCGGCAAGAGAGCCACGGTGGGGAGGGGCCATCGCAAGCTGCAGGGAAGAGATCCACGGTGAGGAAGGAAGGAGTTAAGGAAGGAGGGCAGAGCTCGTCGGCCTCTTACCGGAAGGCGGCGAGGTGGCGGCAGATGGGATCGAGGAAGGAGACACGTTTGGGGAGAAGAGGACATCGCACGATTCCGGAAGAATGACAGGTACGAGACTGGAATCGACTTAAAGCACCGCGTCCTTTGGCTGGAATTTGAGATTGAAATGACGGGACAATTCCAGGGCAGCAAAACAGCTTAGGTAACGGAATCCAAAATGAATTCCACGATTCCTACTCGAATACCTGGGAGCCAAACGACTTCTAAGTTTTTTTACTATTAAATGGGAGTTGGTACGTCTCCCATTTTCTGCCAAATCGATCGATGAATGGATGGATCACAACCATCGGTACCGTGGGCCGGCCCATCAGTACATAATTATTTCCCGATATGTCTCAGAAAGTAAAAAAATGATCGTCATCTATAGTTGCCAAAATAGCTGATTCCTTTGCCTAAATAATCCAGGCAATCAAATCAATTGTTATCGTTACTGGCAAAAAAAATCAGACAATGAAATTATGTTTCCCGCATACCGGCCTACACAATCAAATAATGAAATTTTGAATACATCAACCTCTCAGCTTGGGCTCGCGACATAGAGCAACCTACGACCTCAGCTGTGCTGGTGCCCTGCACGAGCTCCGGCATCCACCCAGTCCACCGCCTTGGTTTCCATGCCAGCTCGACGACACAGGTTCTCGTTGCGTCCTGCCATGGTGAGTATTGTCACGGTGAGTACAGTGCAAAATCAGTCAGCCCATATGGATGTCTAACTTATGATTTAAGGAAAAATGCAATGAAAGAAGAATACTAAACCATCAATCACAACTGAACCACTTCTACTCACATCTCATTTTTACCACCATAGGCACAATTAACTCACCGTGGCAACACACGGCTATTAATTATTAGTCTGACTTTTGTGTTATTTTTTATGCTCATAGATCTTACCAAGCATTATATAGGGAAGGATTTTACACTACAGAAAATGCCACTTTGCAGTTCGCTATATCACACAACTGCCATACACCCAAACCACAGAAGGTGATGTTTACTACCAGAATAACATCTCCATCTGTGTATTACTACTTTTGTACTCCGTCCGTTCGGAAAAGATGTCTCAAAAATGGTGTATGTAGAGATACCAACTAAATATTAGGATGACTTTTGTGCTATTTTTTGCAGCTCGAAGACCTTACCAAGCATTTTCCTTGTCAAATCCCACAACAAAAGAACCTCCAACGAGAGCTGATGACGTGAAAGACACACGTTCGTTGGGAACCCCATGAGGAAGGTATGATGAGTACAGCAACAAGTTTTCCCTCAGTAAGAAACCAAGGTTTAATCGGACCCGTAGGAAGTCGGCGATGTTCTGAAGGTTGTTGGTGAAGGAGTGTAGTGTGGCACAACACCAGGGATTCCGTTGCCAACGTGGAACCTGCACAACACAATCAAACTACTTTGCCCCAACTTAACAGTGAGGTTGTCAATCTCACCGGCTTGCTGAAAACAAAGGATTAGGCGTATAGTGTGGAAAATGATCTTTGCTTGCAGAGAATGAAAAAGAACAATGATTGCAGTAGGTTGTATTTCAGATGTAAAAGAATGGACCGGGGTCCACAGTTCACTAGTGGTGTCTCTCCATAATAAAATACTAACATGCTGGGTAAACGAATTACAGCTGGGCAATTGAAAAAATAGAGAGGTGCATAACAATGCATATACAAGTCATGATGATCACTGATACGTCTCCAACGTATCTATAATTTCTTATGTTCCATGCTAGTTTTATACTAATAGCTACATGTTTTACTCACACTTCATAGCATTTTTATGCATTTTCTGGAACTAACCTATTAACAAGATGCCACAGTGCCAGTTCCTGTTTTCTGCTATTTTTGGTTTCAGAAAAGCTGTTCTGGAAATATTCTCGGAATTGGACGAAACAAAATCCCAGATGCATATTTTTCCGACACGTTCCAGAAGTCCGAAGGAGAGACGAAGGGGGGCAGCAGGGCGCCCTCCCCACATGGCGGCGCAGGTGGGGCCCCTGCCGCGCCACCCTATGGGGAGCGGGCCCCGCGCCTCCACCGACGTCGCCCCTTCGCCTATTTATTCCCCCAGACGCGAAAACCCTAAAATAATCAGTCATATTCCAGAAAGGGTGCCGCAGCGCCGCCGCCATCGACGACAAGTTTCGGGGGACAGAAGTCTCTGTTCCGGTACCCTGCCGGGACGGGGAAGTGCCCCCGGAGCCATCTCCATCGACTCCACCGCCATCTTCATCGCCGTTGCTGTCTCCCATGATGAGGAGGGAGTAGTTCTCCCCCGAGGCTGAGTGCTCTACCGGTAGCTATGTGGTTTATCTTTCTCTCCAATGGTGTGATCTTTATGTGATCATGAGCTTTGTAATCTAGTTGAATAAGTATATGTTACTCTTTATCTATTATGCCACTCTAGAGATTACTTTAATATGAACTCCGGATTCACTCTCCACAGTGTGAAGGTGACAGTGTGCACATCGTATGTGATTCCTTTATGACGTTGTCGGTGTTTGTTTACTCAGACTTTGAGGTGCGCTTTTGCATCCCTACGCAATGAATGATGTTTGTTATCCAACAAGAGAGTGTTTGAGAGTAGCATTTATTTATTCAATTATGTTGTCATTGTTGAGAGTGTCCACTAGTTAAAGTATGATCCCTAGGTCTTGTTTCTAAGCATTGAAACACCGTTTACAACAAGTTCTGCTACATGTTTGCTTGCTGCCATTTTTATTTCAGATTGCAATTACTACTTATAATCATCCATATTACTTGTATTTCACTATCTTTTCGCCGAACTAGTGCACCTATACATCTAACAAGTGTATTAGGTGTGTTGGGGACACAAGAGACTTCTTGTATCTTAATTGCAGGGTTGCTTGAGTGGGATATCTTTGACCTCTACCTCACTGAGTTCGATAAACCTTGAGTGATTCACTTAAGGGAAACTTGCTGCTGTTCTACAAACCTCTGCTATTGGAGGCTCAACATTGTCTATAAGAATAGAAGCATGCGTAGACATCAATCACTATGAGATTTACTTGGGCATTACGACAAAGTACACAGAGCGCTATCCAGCATGCATCTGTGCCTAAATAGTCCACCTTCAGGTTAGCATCCGCACCCCTTCCAGTATTAAGTTGCAAGCAACAAACAATTGCATTAAGTATGGTGCATAATGTAAACAATACAAATATCTTTAGACAACGCATTGCTGTTTTACCCCTAGTAGTAACAACACATCCACAACCTTAGAACTTTCTGTCACTGTCCCAGATTAAATGGAGACATGAACCTACTATCTAGCATAAATACTCACTCTTGGAGTTACAAGCATAAACTTGGCCAAAGCCTACACTAATAACGGAGAGCATGCAAGATCATAAACAACATATATATGATAGATCAATAATCAACTTGACATAGTATTCAATATTCATCGGATCCCAGCAAACACAACATGTAGCATTACAATAAGATGATCTTGATCATGATAGGTAGCTCACAAGATCTAAACATGATGGCACAAAAGGAGAAGACAACCATCTAGCTACTGCTATGGACCCATAGTCCAAAGATGAACTACTCACACATCACTCCGGAGGCAGGCATGGCGATGTAGAGCCCTCCGGTGATGATTCCCCTCTCCGGCAGGGTGCCGAGAAGAGCTTCAGAACCCTCCCGAGTTAGGGTTGATGGCGGCAGCGGCGGATGTTTTCTGGAAATATGGCTCGGGTATTTAGGGTTTTCGTCTCGGGGGGAATAAATAGGTGAAGGGGCGATGTCGGTGGAGGCCCGAGGCTCGCTCCCCACCTGGCGGTGCGCCAAGGGGCCCACCCGCGTCGTGGGGTGGGGACGGCGCCTCGGTGCCCCCCTTCGTCTCTCCTTCGGACTTCGTGAACGTGTCGGGAAAATAGGAACGTGGCATTTTGTTTCGTCCAATTCCGAGGATATTTGCAGAACAGCTTTTCTGAAACAAAAAACAACAGAAAATAGGAACTGGCACTGTGACATCTTGTTAATAGGTTAGTCACAGAAAATGCATAAAAATGCCATGAAGTGTGAATAAAACATGTAGCAATTGGTATTATACAAGCATGGAAAATAAGAAATTATAGCATCTTGTGGATGATCTATATTAGTGCATGTGCCGAGAAAAACTAGTTCGCAGGACATCAAAGAGTAAAAAACGCGCTCTGCAAGATGAGATACCCTATGTGATGATGTAAATTCTTTGGGCACGCCCAAATTAATCAAGTGTAGATGCAAATATAATCAACGATGACACAGTCATAGAACCGAAATTCAGGCCGTGCGGAGCTAAACCACCGCGTGGATATTTTAGCTTATTCTCCTACCATGTAGTCGCCGATTTCCTTGACGCCGCCGCCACCAATGCCTGCGCCGCCCTCCTCAACCCTGACATTCTCTGCCACCGATTTTCCACCGTACACCAGTCCCACTGTTTCCCAATTTTGGGCCGACTTTCGCACCCTCCGCCTGATTTCAGCAGCTCACCCCACCCTCTGGCCATTTGCCCGTCTCCGTGGATGAATTGTATTACCCCCCCCCCCCCCCCCCCGCCAAGCCCGCACGTCGAATGACTGCCACGACCACCACTGACATAAATCAACCGCCGCGCCCCCCGGTTTGGGCCAACCGCCACGCCCTTCGCCTGATTTCGTTAGCTCACCCACCCTCCGGCCATCCGCCCCGTCGAGAAATTGTATCACCCCCACTCCCCCCCCCCCCCCCCCCCCAACCGCGCGTCGAAATGACTGTCGCGACCGCCACCGAGCTAAATCAACCATAGTGCCCCCAACCACACTACGAGTGACCGACAACAACTGCGACGTGAACAAGGCCTGCTCATCCTCCCCGTCGATGTTAGCTCACCCTCAAACTCCTCCACCATTTAGAAAAAAAATCTTGTGCCCTACTTTACGATCATCCGGAGGAATAAATATTTTGGTGACCTATAACTTATTCCCTCCGTTTACTAAAGGATGTCTCAATTTTGTCCTAACTCGGAGGGAGTACATGTTTTGTGCCCTATACCAGTTTTGAGGTGCCCATTGCCATTTTTTATTTATCGGAGATGCTCTTTGACAGACAGCTCACACGTAGGCCAAAGCATAAAAACTACTCGTATTAGCTAGGCGGCCTGGCCTGCACCGAACCCCGTGTTCTTGTCTGTCTGTGTGCGTGACGCTTGTTGTGCGTGCGTATTGTAGAACAGTGCGAATCCTGAGCGTCGGCGGCGGTGGTTCGATCTTCACCGGGCAAGCAGTAGCAGAAGCATCAGCGGCACGGCCATGGGTTCCAACGGGGAGGTAGTCAAGGACATCCACAACAGCGAGAGCACCAAGACGCTCCTCAAGAATGACGCCCTCTACGAGGTACGCACGCCTTGAATCCTTGCATATGCAGTATCTGAGGAGAAGAAATGCCTGAGGTGTGTGTGTGTTCTTTCTGGGTGCAGTACATGTTGAAGACGACGGTGTACCAGCGGGAGAACGAGTTCCTGCGCGAGCTCCGCCTCATCACCAAACAGCACACCTAGTACGCACGATGCAAGCCCAATTTCATTTCGCTCTCTTCTTCTTCTCCCCTGATGAGAAATTACTGATCATGACTGATTTGACAAATCGAGATCTCTAATCTGTTGTATATATAGTGGGTACATGTCGTCGCCGCCGGACGAGGGGAAGCTACTGACGCTGCTGCTCAAGGTGATGGGCGCCAAGAACACCATCGAGGTGGGCGTCTTCATCGGCTGCTCCGTCCTCGCCACCGCGCTGGCCATCCCCGACGACGGCAAGGTCATCGCCATTGACGTCAGCAGGGAGTACTTCGACCTCGGCGTCCCCGTCATCGAGAAGGCCGGCGTCGCGCACAAGGTCGACTCCCGCGAGGGCCCCGCCAGCCAGGGGCGGGGGGGGGGGGGGGGGGGGGACAGCAGGGGCCTGGCCCCCCTAATACCATGGATTAGTTCCTATTTAGCATATGAACAGTGCATTTTTTATTTTTTTTGCTTGAGCCGCCCCCCTCAACCTCCTAATTTGACAAATCCTGCCTCCGCCACTGCTGCCAGCCCGATCCTCGACGGGCTCATCGCCGACGAGGCGAGCCAGGGGAGCTTCGACTTCGCGTTCGTGGACGCTGACAAGCCCAACTACGTGCGCTACCACGAGCAGCTGCTGCGGCTGGTGCGCGTCGGCGGCGTGCTCGCCTATGACAACACGCTCTGGGGCGGCACCGTGGCCATGCCAGACGACACGCCGCTCACGGAGGACGACATCGGCATAAGGGACGCCATGAGGGAGTTCAACAAGAAGATCGCCACCGAAGCGCGAGTCGAGCCCGTGCAGCTTCCCATCGCCGACGGCATCACGCTCTGCCGCCGCGTCGCCTGATCATCATGACGCGGTAACTCGGCGCGCCGCGCGCATCTAATGAAAATTTTCCGATCAGCCTGTCGTAATCGTCCTCCGTTATGTGTTCAGAAGTATAGTACGGGTAAGCTGTAAAAGAGACTATATTTATCACAACTATATTTATCACAGCAACTTGTACGAACAAACATGCAAAATTTGCCAAAACAGTAGCCGCACCGCTTCTCCTTGTCTCTCAGTATGACTGTATGACTGCATCTGCAGGCATCAGGTAGGACTAGAGCAGCTAGCATCCAGTCACTTTCTTGCCTAGGGAAAATCTCTTCTGCCGGTAGCTTCCAGTTAACGCTCATGCCATCGTCTAGGCATACACCGTTTGGGAACCAGCATATTCTTGTACTGGTAGTAGCAACGGCGAGTCCAGGAATAAATTAGAGGGTGGGATGAAACTTAACAACGGGTAAACTAAACGACCTCTTCTGGAAAAAAAAAACCCGGAGCATGTTGCACATAGGTAAATTAACCGGGGCTAGTAACTAAAAAATTCGCAACTCCCAATAGAGATATAGCAAAATAATCTGAGGATTGAACAAATAGTAGTTTTGCCGAACACCGCCGATTGTTGATGCTGTGATGCGCCCAGGCGGGAGCTCCTCTCTCCGGTGCACAACGACTTTCGGCAAGCCGGCGCGTTCCTCCAGCCCCCGCCCAAATGCCGCTAGGGTTTGGCGGCTGGGCGCGTCCGCCGTCCGCGCGTCGCCTTCTGGTGGTACGGGCGTGCGGCGCTCCGCCGGATCCCCAGCCTCCTTCGCGGCTCAGTGCTCCTCGTTCGCCACCTCGCCCATCTGCTGGTCCCTGCATGGGCATGGCCGCCACTCGTTGGTGCTCTGCTTTGCTTCAGATAGGTTGCTTCGCGTGAAAGAGCAGAGCTGTGCTGCCTGTCCGATGAGTTGATGCGAACTTTACGCTGCTTGCTAGTTGGGCTGAAATTAACTGATGAATGTGCCTTGCGCAAAATTAGTAGTAGTAGTAAATTTTGATTTTATATTTTTGGAGGGCTTTCAGCCTGTTCAAACCTGCCTATTGGACTCGCCTTTGGGTAGTAGCATGGGAGTTTTGAGCAAGTTCTCCGTGCAAACAGTTTAATCTTTGGGGGCATAACCGTATTTTGGACATGCCCATCTGGGATCTGGATAAGTGATCACCATACTTCAGTTGTTGGATAGCCTAGATTATAGGCACTATTGACTGTAAATGCTCCGTCTTCTCAGGATTCTATGCGGGTCCAGTTCAATCAACCCTTTCGCGTTGAGCCCATGAAACCACATATTTTCCTTTGCAACCGCCCATTCGCTCGCCAAGTATGAGAAAATGTGCACCTACAGCGGGACTCTCGCTTGGTGGATTCACACATCCAAGGTGACTGACAGGATTAGAAGATTGGGAATTTTGATTGTGTGGCTATTTTATTTGAAATGGGGACAAATTCCTTTCTGCAATTTATTAACTAAGAAGTGAATCGCCCAGTTAATTAACGAAAAGTTGGGAGAAACCGACATAACCACACAGTACTACTCCCAGTGTGTGCAACTCCTCGAGCATCGAGGCAGATGAACCAACTTTCGAACCCGCTATGCCCTCTAATTCTAGACACATAGATCACCATGCAGAAAAAAATCCTCTAAAAACACAATAAAGATCTCGGTCACGTAGAAGAAATGAGAACCATCCTTCAAGTAGTTGCGGATGCGTTCCTTGTGGTGCCACTCTTGGTTTGGGCCTGGAATAATTTCAGCCCACCTTATACTTTTATTTCTAATTGCCCTCTTCTTTAAAAGGCATACAATCATCTTGTCAAACCTAGGGTCATCTAACTTCAAGTGAACAAGGAATTCACAAAACTGTTTGGCGGACATATCTCCGGAAACATGTGCCAAATCATCGGATGTAACGAATGTTGGATAATTAGGTAATAATTCCATAAATAAGCCATCTGAGATTTCAAAAGATTGCTATTGGGCTAACCTTTGATTAGCCCAATTCCTACAACAACCTTGTCGTCCATAGGAGCACCTGCCCAATGGACTCAGTCGAGTGAACATCAACATCGTCCATACATTCCCACTCCATGAAAGCGATCATCTGGCTAGTCTCCAAATGTGTGGCCATTAATGGTGTGTGTAACATTTGAAAGGAGTGCAACCGGCTCATCTTTCAAACCATGGCCACAATCGACACTCATAGACTAGTCATCTCTCCCAAAACCGCGTCTTGAGGCGAATAGTCTCTTTGTAGCCCGGACTACATGTTGTTCGATTTTTTTATTTATTTTTTAATCACCGTTTATAGCTTCAAAAAGTTCCAGGAAAATACTGGATATTGGCAACGATTTGATCTTTTATTCTGCAAAGTTTCAACTCGAAACTGTTTGTATTTCAACATGAAAATGACAAATCCTGGTAATTTTTAGAGATTTTGAATCACCACCCAGATCCAGAAATTTGTCATTTTTACACATGATAACATATAGAATGTTTCACATTAACTTTTTACACACAGGTAGAAAACGTCATTACCTACGTTTAGAAAAAAAATCAGTTTTTTAAACTTAAAATTATTGATTTCGAATTTTCAAAAATCCAAACCACCGTACTCGCCTTGAGGCTGTTTTTAGGTTTTTTCTTCGCCCCTACAGTGCCCTACAAACCCTTCCCGAAAGCAGCGGCACACCGAATGGTTGTTGCTTGCTTGGTCACGTCATGTGGCTTCCCGGCAAGCTTGTCCGCCGTTAGAGCCTGCCGGCCCCATGAAGAAGCAGTACGCACTTGGGTTATGCCACAAACCGCTCCTCCTGTAGTACGCTTGGCAAGAAAAGATTGGGCGCAACCTCCGCTGAGCCATCCTTCTTTTCAGGTAGAGTCTTCTTTTCCGTCACCAATCACTGACCCTTGTCATGGCTGGCCTAACCGATAGTATGATTGACGCTTAGATGTACTGTAGCAGTGATGTAGTAGTGGCCTAGTGCATGATATTTATCTCAACAGGGCTACTAAAAGATGCTTTTTATAAATAGAACTAACAATAATCATCGGAATTCCTGGAGAGAGGGAGAAATAATGAGTGCGATCGTACTGCGACACGATTCAGAGTTGCCATCCATCCATCCTGTTCTCCTCGTTTAGACACTTATCGGGCATATTTTGCCATGCAAATTCATTTGACCAGTTAGTATACTAACGAAAACGCGTTTGTTAATGTCTCACGCATGCAATTGTCAAGTTGCATGATCCTCTTAAAAAGAAAAGGTGCACTGATTAACTGGTTGTCACTGTTAAAGCATGACAATAAATTTATCGGCGACCTGCAAACGACACCTAAATTTGTTTCACATTCCACGTCGCTCCCCGCCAGGGTTGGTTGCTTGTAAAATCATTCAATCCAACTCTTCGACACATTTCAAAGAAAGAGAGACCTTCTTGTGGTACCGCGTGCGTGCATGCCATACCAGGACCATGCAGACCTAGGTCTGGAAGCTGCTTTAAGGTCCCGTCGGGGGCCGAGCTCACCAGGTTGATGACCCGTTGTGCTCGCCGTCCTGCTACTACTGCGACATCCTCCCGCCCATGTACAACAACCTCACGAGCTTCTTGTGGCCACATATTGTTTGCGGTGCCTATTGGGGCGCGGGGGGATCGAAACCTTAGGACCACGTTGTTAATCCAAGGAGTAAAAACATGATGGCGTCACATTCCTTCTCAAAGGTGCTACCTTGGTACCCGCACTGTGGACAGGTTGTCACATCTCATCTCGTTGACGTTGTTTTGTTTGAACTTCACATATGTTGTGTTTGCTTTATTTATAAAGCGGAGGCGAAACGCTATTTGCAGAATTCCCCTTGAACTGCCCCTTAATTCGTGAGAAACCAAATTGAAGAGGCCACATGCGCTCGGTTGCTTGCTTGCGCACTCGTGTATGCATGTCTCCGGGAGAGAGAGATTGATACGTCGCGTGTAGAAACCGTGCTTCATTTCGCCGTTTCGTCCCGACGCACATGCATGCATTGTACACCACTTGAGGTGAGGACTCCGTCTCCGATAGGTGGCTTCTTGGCGCCAACTTGCTCTCATCGATGGCTTCACTTTGTTGCTTTCCTCTTCCTGATCAAATACGTGCTCCGACGTAGACATGCAGTTTTCTTTTAGTACATCTACAGCTTGATCACTATCACACATTAGATGCATAGATTGGATGGGAGGTGCCGGCCTGAATAAATTAGGACGTAGTTAAGTTAATTGGCTCATGAAGCATCTGCCAACTTATCAGTTTTCTCTCCAATTGGGACGATTCGATCTGCCAATAAATTAGGACGTAGGACTTGCTTGCAAGCAGAAGCAGACAAGTTTTTTTAAAAAATTAAAGGCTATAAGCCCAATTTTAAATTAATAAAGTCAGTCGGCCACAAGATACAAGGCAAGTTAAGCATGACGAAAGTGCATCTTGTTTACAGAGTTTTCACCAACCATCACCGATCTATAATCGCGGTTGGTGGAAAAGCGCTAGGTTCGGACCCTCGCTGTCGCCCTGAAGCTTCGTATTTTCTTCGAGATAAGAACGTGATCGAAACAATAAACGACTATGCGCTTTGCCACAAATATTTAGTCAAATCTAACCTGCTAAAAGACTAGAGAGGGCCGAGTGGAGGGCAGGTGGTGGTAGGAACCGGCCGTCTGATCATGGTTCTGAATCTCTGAAGGTGGGAGAGTGGCTCGGAATAATTAAAGGAGAGAGAAAAGTTACCAAAAGAAAGCAGTGGTCGCTGATTCTATACTCCAACGAGACACCACACTAATTAGTGGGAAGGGTGGGAGTGATCAGCGTCACCAACTCCTTCTTGTGGCGTCAGTTGTTGATAAATACAGGCACGTCCGATGCTGTGGATGGACAGACAGACACTCAGATTGATCTCAGAGACCACCAACCCAAGTTAGCAGAGAGAACGAGGAGGAGATCGATCCAGCCATGGCGCCCAGCAGCATCGACAGCGTGCCCAACGTCCACAGCGCCATCGACAGCACCAACAAGACGCTGCTCAAGAGCGACGCCCTGTACACGTACATCCTCGAGACCACCGTGCTCCCCCGCGAGCACGAGTGCATGCGCGACCTCCGTCTCGTCACCGACAAGCACCCATGGTACGTCGTCTCTCCGTTCCTCCGATCCGTCCTCCTCCTCCTCCTCTGCATGCGCATCTACGTCCGATCGGATCGGTGATCTGATGGGGTTTCTTCGGATGATCCAGGGGTTACATGCAGTCGTCGGCGGACGAGGCGCAGCTGCTGGGGATGCTGATCAAGATGGCGGGCGCCAAGAAGACCATCGAGGTTGGCGTCTTCACGGGCTACTCCCTCCTCGCCACCGCGCTCGCCCTCCCCGCCGACGGTAAGGTGGTGGCGATCGACACCGACCGGGAGTGCTACGAGGTCGGCCGCCCCTTCATCGAGAAGGCTGGCCTCGCGCACAAGGTGGACTTCCGCGAGGGCCCCGGCCTGGACCGCCTCGACGACCTCCTCGCCGAGGACGACGGCGCGGCGAGCTACGACTTCGCCTTCGTCGACGCCGACAAGCCCAACTACGTGCGCTACCACGAACAGCTGCTCAGGCTGGTGCGCGTCGGCGGCACCATCATCTACGACAACACTCTCTGGGGCGGCACCGTCGCCATGCCGCCCGGCACGCCCATGTCTGACCTCGATACCAGGTTCTCCGCCGCCATCAGGGACCTTAACTCCAAGCTCGCTGCCGACCCACGTATCGAGGTCTGCCAGCTTGCCATCGCCGACGGCGTCACCATCTGCCGCCGCCTCGTCTGATCATTCTGCATACGTCTATTTCCCGGCCGGCCGTGTTAATTAACTATTTCCTTTCCGTCAGCGCTAGCTTGCGTGTGAAGCGTCTGGTGGTTTAAATTTTTCAATAAGATTTTTGGAAATTTGAGCGAGAAAGACTTGGTTGCACTGTAGTTGAACTGCTTCCGAAATGCGCTTCATGTGCATGTCACTATTATCAAAGTTGCTGTTTCATTTAATCCTAAATGATATCACGTTTTGCCAATAGTGTAGCTGGACGATCAGCTTCAGGTGAGACGGCGAGAGACCTTCGAACTATACAGGTGTCAATCCTATCTGGAAACCGTCCCCTCCAACATTTTGCAGCACAACGGTCCTAGTCTTAAGTGTGTTATGTTAATCTTGGACGGCCAGGCTAGCATCTGGGACGCGCCGAGAGCATCTTGCCCGGAATCTTTGAAATTCCGGTCGGCGCTCTGTAAAATATGGCGGACACATGTCTCTAGCATAATGGGTCAAAAAAAATTGAGATTCATGAAAAGCAAAAGGTTACTGATCAGAACCGCGTCTCTCGGCGATGTAGTTCTCTGGGGATGGATACTCACTGGTGAAACGGTCGAGGGCCGCCTCTCGCCGCGCGAAAGAAGGTAGGCCAGTAGGGGGATAGGGGCTATCGAGATAGTACATCGAGTGCAGTCACATCGGAAGTTTCTTCTTGGTGCCATGAATATCACATTCGGCGTTGAAACCTGTGGGAACTAGCGGCACAGGCACCCCGTTCAAGCTGATGGCAAAATCTTTTGGCAGCTTTGGCTAAGACAGCATGAGAATGCCGTCTTCAATGAACTTTTTTGCCTTGTGATAGAAGAGCCACTTCCTACCCACTTGCATGGGTAGTGGCTTGAGGTTGTATTAGAAAATGGACCTATGTCCCTCCCTCCGTACTTTTGTTTAATTTGAATGGAAGCTAAGAGTTGTTTGACAAAAACTCGCTCGGTGTCATCGCTCCATTGTGAATGCGATCGGAGACACAATCTCATTTGCTTTACTTATACAGTTCAGTGGTCCGATTCATGTGAGAGGACGAGACATGTCGATTTGCTGTAACATACTGGGACGGTCCATGCAGGGCCGTGGACACCAAGGTTGTCGGATAACGACTGATCTTAGTCCCAAAGCTAAAGTGCTAGGCACATTTATAATTAGTGCGCTCACTCCGATATAAAATAAGTGTCATAATTTTGAAACAAACAGTTCAAAACTGTGACACTTATTAACAATTGGAGATAGTACTTGTTAGTCTTAGTATATGAGTATATTGCACAAGTTATGAATCGTGATCGAAATATGAGATCCTGCTAGCTAATTACGAACGGTTACCTTACTACGTGTAGTCAGCTGGTACTCCCGGTCTCGGATATATGGTTTCCTCATCAGTCGACAAACTCGAAAGTGTATCGACAGTCGGTCATGAAATCTTTAGGATTTTGGAAGATGCTGATCAGCGAGGATGATTGATTGCCTTGTGATACGCGGTGCAGTGGGCGTGGGTAGCAACGGCAGCGGCATGGGCAGCCGCCGGCCGTTGAGTAGCGTGCGCGGCCGGCTGCCCGCCTACGTCCCAGCCTATCATGGCGTCGTCTCGTCAGCAGACGCGATGTGCAAGTAGAGGTACATCCCACAATTCCGCGGGCGTGGCGTTGCAGGCGTCTGCACTGTGCGGCGGTCTCTCTTGTGGGCGCGCGAGAGCCGCAAGAATAGGCGACCGATGGCCCACTGAACTGGCATGCGATTTGCGAATACCAGAGACGGTGTATATTCCTATGTGGACTGCTCCTATGGGCTGCCCAAAAGCAAGGGGCCTACACGGCTACACTATAGCGCCTGGATAGCTAAAACAACCCCATACTCTAAAAAAAAGGTAAAACAAACCCAACACAATAGGTGTTTTGCTCCTTTCTACTAACTTATGCTACACATATGTATTACATCCTCCGTCCCAAATTACACGGTGCAGAATTGTCTAAATACGGATGTATCATGATATATTTTAGACTGTGTCAAATAATTTGGATAGATGAACTATCTCTTAGCAGTAAGCTGAATGTAAAAGAGTGAAGGCATCTCCATGGCAGGTCCTCAAACCTCGCAAACACGATTTAATCCCCTGGGAGAAATTCAACATGAAATGAACCTCATCCAAAAATTATATGACATGCTGATGACTCTCAAGTGCAGTAAATCAATTGTGGTACCTTTCGATTAGAAAATGTTGTCGAACTCACGAGGAGCTGAAGGTATTGGTTAGGAAGATTGATAAATAAAACAATAAAAGATGCAAGTGTTTTTGGTATTTTCGGTTGTATAGTTCAAATGCAGCAAGTAACAATAGCAAGTGAAAGCTCTCAAAGAGAGAAAGCCCAATCCTCTTATGTGGCAAGAGGACAAGCTCAAGTGATGTGTAACTTATAGGTGGAAAACGTTCCCGAGGGCGGCATGGATATCACTAGGCATAGAGATTTATTAAACAACACGTTGAATATCTTGTCAAGTTTTAATCTTTTTTGGACGGAGCCATAATTCGGTATAGCTAATTAAATAGACTACAGCCCCTTATGATGGATCATGTGGCCAAGTAAATGACTGCACAAGAATTATTAAGACATAATGTCCCACCATAGCATTACACTCTAAGGTCCCCGATACTAATACCCTCATAATATAACTTCATGACTCGGTCTCAGGTTTACATGTTCTCCCAAGTCTCCCTCAATTCATTATACTACGGTGTTCTCCTATGAGCCCATATAGGTGAAGTGTTGTGCAGTCGACGTTCGCACAACACCATCATAGAATCACATAAAAGATAAACTCAGATTACGGGAACTACTCACAACGTGCAAACATGATCATAATCAGTGGCATAAGTGGTACAACACAATCTGAAAATATAACTTCACCCACAAATAATGACAAGTACTCAATCACAAACATGAATAGTAGCACAAGACAAGTATCTAGGGTATAGCAACTCTCAAACTACGAGGGGAACGGAGTGGATCACGGTGATGATGATGGAGATGGTGCTGGTCTTGATGGGGTGATGATGTAGAGGCCTCCTCCCACGCCAAGGAGGAGAGGTGATGACGATGACGATGATTTCCCCCTCTCCGGAGCTCCGGAGCAGCAGGATCTGATCCCCCTCGGAGGGAATCAGGAGTTTCGCCGCCGCCGCGACCTCGGATGGACTAGGGAAAATTAGGGCGTACTTTTCGGGCGAGACGAAGGCTGCTAAAAAGCCCAGGCGAGGAGGTGCCCGAGGCCGATTTTGGTGGGCCCCACGCGGCCAGGTACATGGGCCGCGTGGGCCCCCCTCTTTTGGCCTCGTGGCTCTCCTCTCTTCGGTCTTCTTCCATTGCCTTCCTTCCGATGAAAAACTCCGTGGTATTTTTCCTTTTATTATTTGGGTTCCTGAAACTCCTGAAACAATAAAAACAAGAAAAGGGGGTTTTCTGCCTCCCAGAAATTAAATACCAAAAATAGGGACTTTGTATGAAAGTCCCCAAAATCATCTAAAACATGTAAAAACAATGATATAACATGCAAATAACATTCTATATGATACTAAAGTTATAAATGATGATATAAAATGCACGTATCAACTCCCCCAAGCTTAAACCTTTACTCGTCCTCGAGTAAGTAAGGACATAGATCATTACATGCATCAATGGACTTATGGTTGATAAATAAATACGAGCATTGTATCATCATCATCATATTCAATTGCAAGATAAGATTAATGAACAAAACTCATACATGAGGGCAACATAAGTAGAAGCTCTAGCAATCACCCCTTACTTTTGAAAGCAAATAACCATTGTATGTTGGACAATCGAATCATATGTTTTTCACATGCTTTTGCTCTTTATGGCAAGCATTATAATCTTTTATACTTTGCTGAAATTTAAAGACAAGATAAACTCTCATTGGATAACAAGTTCAAAGAAGACAAATGAAAAGATAGATAGATATAAAAATTGTTATCACTTGCTTCTCTAGTAACTAGTGCAAACTTTAGTCATGGATATCTCAATCAAGTTCCTATGCTCCATACCCTTTATCTTACACTTTCCATGGCTAACTGAAACTTCAGGTGCCTTCCTTTTCATTCACATTCAAGAGCATAAGTATTGAAATATCCATGATCATTAATTTGCTCAAAAGATACTAGAGTCTAACAAGAGTGTTTTATATCCTTTTCATTATCTTCTCAACTTTTATCCTACAAGACAATATCTCAACCTCAAACTATTAATTCCAAGTCATATTGACTTTTACTTATTTTATATGAGATAATTCTACAATTGTCCAACATACTCAAGTTAATTAATTTCAAGGCAAGATGTGATTGAAACTCTAAATATGCCACGCTCATTTGCATGAGTGTTACCCATCAATCTCCAAACAAGAGAATCATGGATGACACCATACTTTAATATTCATTGATAAACCATAAGATAGAGATACATGATAATGCTCCATGAGCTCACACACGCCTAAGAGATATTGATAACTAAACGATAAAAGCAAAACACACCATGACTAGATAGATATGATAACTAGTAGAGATAAAGACTAGGTGGAACTCCCCCAAGCTTGACGTTCTTCCAGACTCTCTTTGCTGCAGCCTCCTCCTTCTCATATTCTTCCTCCCATTCAGCCATCTTCCATGGGAAAGGCCTTCCATCACGGAAAGATGTAGGTGGATCATTATACCTGAGGGTGGCGGCTGCTGCAATCTTCTTGAAGCGTTCTTCATATTCGCAGTTCTGGTTCTCTACATCCCACATGAAGCATTGGAACTTCTCCCACTTGTCGATGACGTCCTTGTACCTATCTTCCAGATCTTCAAGCCTTTCTTGTACTCTTCAACCTTCTTCTCCAGCTCCAGGTTCATGAAGTGTGAGCATCAAGGCTGCGGTAAACCACAGTGCCATACCTGAAGGTCTTGTCCTCTAACTCATCCAGCCTTTCCTCCACCGTGCCGGTGGCCTTGGGAGCCTTCACCTCCTCCACGAGCATCACGCCCTCCTTGAAGCACACGGTCTTCGGTGGTGCCATCACGGAGTTGAGGTAGCGGTTCACAACACCTTCCTTGGGAGGGCTCTCCCCTCTTGGTTGGATCCGGAGCAAGACATGGCTAAAACCTGACAGACAGAAACAGCAGAAAAAGATCGCTCGAGGACGCTCGGTGCGAGATTAGATCGGCAAGAGGGGTATATATTGAGGGTTTTTAGGTCAAGACGAAGCGTCGGGATCGAAAACGGCGAAAAGGGACTCCGAGGGGAAAGGAGTGGGCCCACGCGGCCCTGTACTGGCCGCGTGGGACCCCCTCTTTCCTTCCTCGGGTCTCCGCTTCGTCCAGTTTTCTTGTCCCATACGTTAATTTCCATAAAAAATGACTTCCGTAAAATATTATGCAATTCCGAGAAACTTTCCAACAGTAAGTTACCTTCTATTGATTTAGGGTTTCTGAAACTGCACGGTTTCTCTCAATTACCTCCTCCGGTGTTTGTAAATTCAACTCTTCCACCATTCCGATGAAGCTCTTTCCTGCAATATAAGGTTTAAGGCGTTGTCCATTGACTACATGAGGTTTACCTTTCATGTCACCGTGAAGAGATAGCTCCTGAACGGTACACCTCCTGTATCACTAATGGTCCCTGCCACTTTGAAGCAACTTCCCTGCAGAAAACTTAAACGAGAGTTGTATACAAAACTTGATCACCTACTTTGAATTCCTTCTTCTTAATTTTCTTGTCATGCCAAATTTTAACTTTTCTTTAAACATTTAGCATTTTCATAAGCTTCATTTCTCCATTCATCTAGTAGGTTAAATCAAGAATTCTCTTTTCTCCAGCAGTTTTAAAATCAAAGTTCAATTGTTTAATAGCCCATCTAGCATTATGTTCTAACTCAACAGGTAAATGACAAGCTTTTCCATAAACCATTTTATAAGGAGACATTCCCATAGGATTTTTAAAAGCAGTTCTATAAGCCCATAATGCATCATTAATTTTAGTTGGCCAATCAGACCTAGACTTATTCACTGTCTTTTCCAAAATGAGTTTAATTTCCCTATTACTTAATTCAACTTGTCCACTTGTTTGAGGATGATAAGGAGATGCAATTCTATGGTTAACATCATATTTTGCCAAAGTTTTTCTAAGAACACCATGCAAGAAATGAGAACCACCATCAGTAATTAAAAACCTAGGAACACCAAACCTGGGGAAAATGATGTCCTTAGCATCTTCATTGCTGTGGCATGATCTGCACTTTTGGTTGGAATTGCTTCCACCCACTTTGTAACATAGTCAACTGCAACCAAAATGTGAGTATGCTTTGTCTTTGATTCTGGGAAAGGTCCCATAAAGTCAAAACCCCACACATCAAATGGCTCAAGTGGCAAGAATAATTCATAGGCATTTCATTTCTCCTACCAATATTTCCTACTCTTTGACATTTATCACAAGATTTAACATATTCAGCACAATCCTTAAAAAAGTAGGCCAATAAAACCAGATTGTAATACCTTTGCTCCTGTGCGATCTCCTGCATGATGCCCTCCATAGGGACTATCATGACAATCTCTTATAATAGCCTGTTGTTCATGCTCAGGTACACAACGTCTAATAATACCATCCACACTTTTCTTATAAAGGAAAGGATCATCCCAAAAATAATGTCTAAGATCATAAAGAATTTCTTTCTTTGTTGATAAGTGAAGTGTGGAGGTAAAACTTTACCAACAATAAAATTTGCATAATTAGCAAACCAAGGAGATGCAACTTTAGCACTAGAAACATTAATATTGCAAGTTGTTCATTAACAAAGCTATCATTAATAGGAATAGGATCATCAGGTATATTTTCCATTCTAGAGAGATGATCAGCTACTTGATTATCTTCCCCTTTCCTATCAACAATGTGTAAATCAAATTCTTGCAATAAAAGTACCCATCTTATTAATCTAGGCTTAGCATCTTTCTTATGCATCAAGTATTTAATAGCAGAATGATCAGTATGCAATGTGACTTTTGAATCAGTAATGTAAGGTCTAAACTTGTCACAAGCAAATAGTACTGCTAAAAATTCTTTTTCAGTTGTAGCATAATTTCTTTGAGCAGCATCAAGTGTTCTACTAGCATAATAATAACATTCAGTTTCTTATCAACACGTTGGCCCAAAACAGCCCCAACTGCATAATCACTAGCATCACACATAATTTCAAAAGGCAATTTCCAATCAGGAGGTTGAATAATAGGAGCACTTATTAAAGCATTCTTCAAAATATTAAAGGACTCAATGCAATCATCATTAAAAGAGAAAGGAACATCCTTTTGCAAAGATTGGTTAGAGGTTTTGATATTTTGGAGAAATCTTTAATAAACCTACGGTAAAAACCTGCATGCCCAAGAAAACTTCTTATACCTTTGATGTCCTTGGGTATGGTAGCTTTTCAATAGCTTCTATCTTTGCTGGATCAACTTCTATTCCTTTTCCAGAAATCTTATGCCCAAGACAATACCTTCAGTAACCATGAAGTGACACTTCTCCCAATTAAGAACTAAGTGTTGGTCTTCACAACGCTGCAAAACTTTGTTAAGGTTGAACAAGCAATTATCGAAGGAAGTACCATACACAGAAAAATCATCCATAAAAACTTCCATTATCTTTTCAATATAATCAGCAAATATAGCATTCATGCATCTTTGAAAAGTAGCAGGAGCATTACACAAAACCGAATGGCATTCTCCTATAAGCAAATGTACCATATGGGCAAGTAAAAGTGGTCTTTTCTTGATCATCCTTATGGACAGAAACTTGTGAGAAACCCGAATAACCATTTAGATAACAAAAGTGAGAATGTTTAGATGCAAAATAGTGGGTGTCATGGTGGATAGCAGTGCACCTACATCCAGCCATTGAATTCTGTATAGAGAGCACAGATTAGTGGTGCCGAAGCTAGCAGACTAACGGACAGCGTCACATCGAGAGCACGGTGGCAAGTATGACACACCTGAGACCCGTATCCGCCGCTCCGTGTGGTAGATATCCTTTTCTCCTCCACCTCATGCTCTCTCTCTCGTTCCTTCGGTCCTTCCCACCACCGCCCATTCCCCACCTTGCCCCGGCCATCGCCGCCATTTGCCGCACAAAGAACAAAAAATCGGGATTTGTCCAACGAAGGAGGGGTAACATGGGGCGGGGCGCCTGGTCAAGGCAACACCGGTTATCGAGCCTAGAGAGGCCGGGATCGGGAGCCGTCGTGGAGTAGCAGGCCAGAGTTAAGGGGCAGCGCCGTCGGCCATGCCTGCAAGGAAATAGCCGACGAGGGTCTTACCTATGCACCATCCCTCCAATCCATCCACCCATCCCTGCACCGCTGCCCTCTACCATCCCGTCACCGCGCCCGCCCTCGACCTCCGTTCCAGTCTCCCGGCATGCATCCTCTCTCAGATCAAAGCCGCACAGCCTCCGTCCACCCTCCCATACCACGCCTGCTCTCCACCATCGTTCCAGCCCATCTCGCCGGGGTAGCCTCCGACGGGGGATCTACTCCAGCCTCCCCGCGTAGATCCTCACGCGTGCGTACCCTGTACAGGTTCCTCGCCATCGCCATGATGTTTGTGCCGTCATAGAAGTCCACCCATCGAGCTGCCTCGTCCCTGACAGATCACCTCGGGCGGGGGTACGCCTGCACTCACCGTGCAGGCCACGGCGGCCGACCAAGGCGACAACCCCACCTCGGCATCCATAGTAGAGGTGCTGCCTGCCGGAACGAAGCTACCACGTCACGAGCAGCAACACTGAGTGGAAGCGCTCTCGCTGAACGTTGACCCATCGTGCTTGTCAGTCGCCAACATGTCTGCCTCCTCACGCTGCCAGCAGGTTGTTGTGCGTCGCTCCTACTGTGCATCTCCACGTTGTTGATTCTGGCTGGTCGTTTGTTTGGAGTTCTCATTGTTCATACATGTGCTGGTAAGAAAGAGCAACTGGTGTGCTTCTGTTTTTTGAGAGCTCTCGATCAGATTATTTCTTTCTCTTCTTTTGCTTTAAAGGTTAGTTAAGAATTCTAAATCAGTAGCTAGATGTGATGTTCTTTTTCATTGCAATTTCTGGCCCAACATATGTTTGTATAAATGTCTGAACAGAGCAGAATTGCAATGTTGTTACTGAAAGAGGCTGTGATTGCAGTTGTTTGATTGCACTTTAAGCTTCTTTCGTTGTTGACAACGGTGCTGGTATTGCTGTAGATTTTTGCTCCATACCTATGGAGGCTCTCTCTTTATGACGTTCTACAGGTGTTTTTAATGACTGAGAGTGATTGGTTATGACAATTAAGCACGAAGAAGATGTCCAATTGTCTTGAAACGAGTTGATCGGATATCTTATTTGCTGGATGTTGACGCTCAAGTTTGATATAAGCTAGCCAGCCATCCAACAACCATTCATATTAGTTTTCTCGAATTATGTTGCTATTCTGTATCAGATTGATTTGCTTCTTCAAACTGTATTTCACACGTGGTCTTGCTGCCCAACAGAACAGTTGTGCTTTGAATATTTTGTCATCATTTTATCTTGGTAGTTTCCTTATTGCTGGAACTGTAACGAAGGCATGTTTTGTTGAAAAAATTGCTCTTTCCATTCGGATTTTCCCTTGTATTATTTCGATCTTTGGATCTCATTTTCTCTCTCCTATCCATTGCCTTTAGACATTTCGATCTCGTTCTCTCTCCTATACATCACCTTTAGACATTTTGGCATTTCCCTAGCGCGGAACATTTTACCAGCTAAACAAAAGCCTTCAAGGATTAGGATAATTAGCTGAGTGAGGGCCAGCTTGAGATGTACACGGCCTCATTCAAAACGACCCCGCACTCAAGCATCCCTCATTCTCGGTACGGAAACTTGAAAGCAGTGCTCAAGTCCATGCTAGCAAATTCACCCAAGCCCAGCAGGATCGATTGTTAATTGTCCAAGCTGCACTAAAATATGTCCATCGCTCGATCAAGTCAAAACTCTATCCTCTCTCGAACCCTATCCTCTCCCGCGCCGCCGGCCAGCCCGCGCCGCCGTCTCCCCTCCCCCTCTCCCCTCCCCCTCTCCCCCACCTCCCTCCCGCGTCCCGCGCCGCCCCCGCGGCGGTCGGGCGCGGTCTCGGCCTCGTCCGCCCGGGAACTCACATCCCACACAGCCCCTCCCGCCGTCGTCGGTGCGAGCCGCCGAGCGAGGCTCGGGCGGTGCCGGCGGCGGTGGTCTTCCTCTACCCGCGCCCGAAGGAGGCCACGCGGGGCGGCATCCTCTCCGGCGGCGGTGCGACATAGGGCGGCGGCGGCCCAGCTTCGGCGGGAGAGCGGTTTGTCGCGGGTGTTGCCTAACACTGCGGGCAGTGCAGGGGCGGTGACGGCGTGCTCGGGCGGCACCGGCAGAGCCCGACAGCTCAGATCTAGGCCCTCGCGGGCCTATCTGGGCCAGGACGACCAAGCCTTCCCTGATGGACGCACTGCGGATGGCGGCGGCACGGTAGATGGTGCAGGGGGCAGCGGCGTCGACGACCGGCTTGTTGCAGCACGGCATCGAGTTTTACGGGCCCGATCTGGGCCCGGCTGGACCCGGTTGGGACTGGTGTGCCTCCACGGGGGCTTTACGGGCCTGCTGGGCCCGGCCGGACCTAACAGGGACTAGTGTGCTTTGCCGCTGTGTCCGGTCGACTACCGCCTTTGGCGGTGGAGGCGTTCCCTCCCGCGCGGTCATGGTGCTGCTTACCCTGGTACTTGATATCCCTGCATCCGTCTTGCAGACCTCGAGACGACGGCTTTGGTGCGACGGCGATGGTGGCTTTGTGACCGTGGTGGCGATTGTTGGTGGGCGGCTAGTTTGGTGGTGACAAGACCTTGTCTTGAGATGCCGCCTTTGAGTGGCATCCCCCTTCTTGAAGAGCGTCGTGGCTACCCTTCGTCTGCATTCCTCTGTGTGCCAGGGAAACCCTAGGATCAGTCCGCTGGTCCGGGAAGCAGCGTGTGCGTGCCTTCTTGAAGGTGCTACTTGGTACGTGTTGATTCAGTGCCAGGAGCGTGGTGGGACTTTGTCGGAGAGGGCGCATCGGTCACAAGTCTCTGTAGTTGTATCGGCGTAGTGTCACAATCCGCCTTTTATCACTATTTTCTTTTCTTTGGGTGTATATTTGCTGCTGCCCCAGCATATCAAATCTGGTGGTTGTATCGGGGTGTTGCTATATATATAGCGGGGCTACGACCTATTTCGTCAAAATATGTCCGTCTAGAGTTTCCCAGCGTGTTGGTGTAGAAAACAAATCGAACCGTCACACTATTGTCTTGCAGACGAAATAACGCAGCCATCCAGCTACTGTCTTAATGTTATATGGCTATGGTGAGTGGGACCCACACCCATCCACCACCATTTCACTTTGAAATGGCATATGGCTCTGATGCCTAGTACCCCACACCATCCACCGCCTATGTAGATTTCCACATTGAAATGTCATATGGCTTGTGAGGTGTGGTGCAATGGTGGGCTGCAGAGCACCCTTCGCATGCAAGGAGCGGCATATGAGCAGCTTTGGTCTTTGCTCTCATGTCGGAGAGGCACTTGTCTCTTCTTCTACTAGGCATGTTGTTCCCCTCTTGCGTCGACGAGGTTTGGCGAAAGAGCTCATGGTGGATCTGCTCGACGCGACAGTTTTCGGTGCGCACTTTGGTAGCAGAGGCTCGAGTGCCCGGCTGTGGGTTCTGTGTGTTCCGCCTACTGGCAATCTTGTATGCTTCGTAGTGCTAGGTGCAGTTTCTGCCTTTGTACAGGTTTTCGCCCGGATTTCCTTAATAATCCGAGCAGTTCGGGTCGTTGTACCATCTTTCTTCTAATAAACGAATTTGGCAGTTCTCCTGCCAACATTCAAAAAAAATGTCATATGGCTGTGGCCAGCTAGCACATGCAAATTGTCAGAAACTTCACGGCGAATTGTCGCTGTTGCATTCACAAACTTATGTACCCATGCATAGATTTATCAAGGAGCACTTGTCTACTATATCCAACGGTGGATACGCTATGCACCGCTACCCCCCATGGCACCAAATCCACGTCGATGTTTAGATAACCTTCTAACATTTGATCAATAAATGGCAATGGATAATGATCTTTTCGAGTTGCTTTGTTTAATTTTCTGAAATCAATACACATCCTATAACCAACAACAGTATGTTGAGCCACAAGTTCACCCTCATCATTTGGAACAACCGTCATCCCCTTTTTAGGAACACAATGAACAGGACTAACCCACTTACTATCAGCTATAGGATAAATGATATCAGCTTCAATAAGTCTTATTACCTCTTTAATTACCACTTCTTTCATTTTTGGATGGAGACGGCGTTGATAATCAACAACTGGTTTTGCATCTTCCTCCAAATTAATTTTATGCATACATAGAGCTGGGCTTATACCTTTAAGATCATCAAGAGAGTATCCAATGGCTGGTCGGTGCGCTTTTAGCACATCAAGTAATTTCTCTTCTTCTTCAGCTGAAAGGTTAGCACTAATAATGACAGGATATATGCTCTTCTCATCCAAATATGCATATTTCAGATTTGCAGGCAAAGGTTTTAATTCAAAACTAGGGTCCCCTTTAGGTGGTGGTAGCACTCCTAGATTATCAGGTGAGATATGCAACTGTAATTGTGGTGGTTGTTGCCATATTATTTGTTCTAAAGCCTCTTTTTCCTCATCATTAAATGGTTCATCTAAATTAAGCATATAACGTTCTACAACATCTGTTGAAGCTACAGCTATATGAGCAAGAGTTTCAATTAAATCTTCAGTAATTGGCTCTTTAACAACATGTTTATCAGCAAATTTAGAGAAGTTGAATTCAAGTTCCTCACCAGCACATTTAATAAACACTTTCTCTTTAAGCAAATTAATTTCAGCACCAACAGTATGTAAGAAAGGTCTACCAAAAATGATAGGACAAAATGAATCTTGAGGACAACCAAGCACAATAAAATCAGCAGGATATTTTATTTTGCCAACCAACATCTCTAACAATTCCAAATGGACTAATATAATCTTTATTAGCAAGTTGAATTGTTATACATGTCTCTTCCATAACAATAGGATCAATGTCAGGCTTGATTTCAAGATAAAGAGCGTATGGAATGACACTAATACTTGCTCCAATATCACATAGACCATGATAACTTGAAGTTCCAATAGAGCATGATATAACAGGTTTCCCTACCTTGGCCGAATTACCTTTGATGACCTTTGTAGCATCTTCACATAGATAAACATCAACAGGGTCTTCTTCATTAAGTTGCTTGATAACAGAAATTTGAGTGTTGACTTCCACCTGTTCATAAGGCTGAGAACATCTTCTGTTACTTTTGTTAGTAACAGCAATAAGTAAGTTCTCCTTAATTTTGCTTGGATATGGAGGCGGTTCAACATACTCCTCAATGGTTACAGATGACACCGGTTCAGCCTGTTTAATAACTTTAGGAACAACAATAGATAGTTTAACAGGTTCAACATAAACTTCATAACCACTTTTAGGGACACGCATATGTTTAGCAAAACCTTTAGCTATCTCAACTGTAACATAAGGATCAAGGCAAAAAGTATCACTCAGATTTTTAAACAAAATAGAAGTAGAGAAATTCTCTACACATGAATATTCATAATCAAAATAAGGCTCGTTACCTTTATCAAGATCCCAATGACTAGTGTTTTCAGAAATAGTCTCCAATAGATTCCATGCTTCTTCTTCAGTATTATTAGTGAAACTTCCACCAGATGAATTATCCAGAATTTCCTTGTGCTTCACAGGTAGCCTCACATAAAAGTTTATCAATATAAGTTTCCTTGTAAGATCATGACAAGGATTCTTGCGAAGGAGTTCTTTTAACCTCCCCCAAGCTTGAGTAATACTCTCTCCAGATGTGGCCAAAAGTTGAATATATAGCAGCGGTTATCATACGCTTCATTAGGAGTAAAATATTTAAGAAAGAAAACCTTCCTCAAGATACTCCATCCATTCTTGACTTCTTCATCCAAAGACCTGTACCAATCACGAGCATTACCAGATAAAGACAAATATAATAACTTTCTTTTTACCTGATCTTCAGAAATACTGGGAAGTCTAAATAAGCCACATATGTCTTCAATTCTCTCCACGTGTTCACGTGCAGACTTAGTTCCATCCCCTGCAAATGGATCTTTCATAACTCTTTTAACATGACCGGTGGGAATTTTATATCCCACTTTAGGTATCTCAGGCACAGTAGTTTCAACCACTTTAGTAGTAGTGGCATAAGCACTTTCATATAGGGCAAGGTGCAGCGAAGAACGATTCATAAATGCCATAGTATCAATGAGATAAAACATCAAATAAAATTCAGCTTTCAAGTTTCCTTACCAAACTTTTTACCAATAGCGCAAATAATATTGTAATATGCTACTAAAGGTTGCATAAATGATGATATAAAATGCACGTATCACATGCGAGCTTTTTCGAATTTCCAAAAGTACTAGCGGGTTACACAATCCAAATATGAGAACATAAGAATTATCAAGTATTTTATGATTGAAACAAGCATCACATGCAATATTTTTCAGTGTGACCCCTACCCATAATTATCTTGCGTTGAGAGCCTATGCAGGTAATGCACGTAAGAGTAAGTGCACAATGCGTATCAAGATGTCTCTTGGCTGCTACTTAGTGATCGTTTAAACACTAAGGATCTCATACATAAAAGGAACTGACATGCGACGGATGTTGTGCATCGTGAGTTCTGTCCGGCAGGGTTTATGAGGACAAGAAAACTTGTTTTTTAGTACAATTTCAATTGGATTATTTTGAACTGTTTTCAAATCATTTGAAACGCAGGGTGATGAAATGCTACGAGTGGTCACAACATGCAACAAAAAGAGCTTTGGTAAGCCTTTCTTTAGGGAAGAAATGGCATTCATTACCTTTTTTTTTAGAAAAGCATTCATTACCTTTTGGAAGATGTGAAAGATGAGAGATGCTAAGATTTGAAGACATGAAATGAAAGCCCCTGATTGAAACTTGACGAAGAAATTTTATGTATGATATGTATCTTCATGTACATATGTTTTTTGTATTAATTGTTATCAACTGTTAAAAGTTGGGCAAATAGCCTTCCTTGAGTTTTCTATTTTAGTGTGGGCTCTATAACTTCCTTTTCTTTCTAATTAAAATTTAAATTGTATGCCTTTTAGCTCAAAGTAATATGTCAAAGAAAAAAAGATATCCATCAATCCAGCAGCAAGGATTTAAGCACTTTTTGATGGCGCAAAGTACATATCCCTACTTGCCAAACCAATTTAGCCAATGAACACTGAAGTTTTCTGTCCATCCCATACTAAGCAGGTTTTCTTATATAAGAATGCTATTTTTCAGCATCCGGCCACACAAAGATTTGAATTTTTGAAGAATTTTAAATTTTCAAAAAAGTTATGTGGGAAAACTCCATTTGACCTTAGATGTCGAAGGTATATATATCTCCCTCATTTGGAATTGCTCGGAAGAGCCAATCCTCCATTTTACACTGTCAGGATCAATATTCAGCCGTATCGGATGAGTGGAGATTTTTAGCTCCCGATCTCTAGTGTCCCGTTAATTTTTAAAAAAAATCCAAAATCATATTTCTATTCTTCAAAAAGACCGAGAGAAAAAACCGGTTGTTTCCAACCGTATAACTAAAGTGTAAAATATCAATTTCAAATACTTTGTATCCGAACTACGCAAAAATAACAAAAGTGCTAAATATGCATATTTTCAAAAATTTAAGTTTTATAGATTTATTATTTTGTGTAGGCAATAATATAAAATATTTGAAATTTATATGTTACATGTTTTGTTGGAAACATCATTGTCTACATCCAGATTTTTCAGAATTTTGTAAAGCTCATAAATATTTTTTTTGAAACAAAAAAATTTAATGGAGAGATCACTCCTGATGTCTGAATTATCACCCAGTCTACTATCTTCTTTTACTAATGAATTGCCGAAGAGGCTGTACAAAATTCAGAGAAATGTGGCATGCCAACTACCTGTATGCACCAATACTTTGTTAATGCAGTTCATCTTACAGTACTACATTTGTAAGAGGTTTATGATTAGTCTGCTATATAATTCCTGATGCTTGCGGAATAAGAGTCATGGCTCGGTTGACTTGATGTTATTTATTTGGTTTCTGGAAAGAAATGAACTGTAGATGTGATACGGCCATCACTTGCCAACCTGACATTAGAAATGGTGCCGGTTGTGAAATCATTTTACTTCTAATTTGCTCGTTATAAGATTGTCTGTTTCGTAAAGCTGTTTCATTCCATAACGCGACCTAGGAACATGTCTTCTCTACTTCTACTTCACAAGTCTTATTAGCTTAAAACTTCATTGATCAATTGGTCAAGTTTTCAGTTCTGTGGCTGCACTAGTTAATTATGTTTGACATTATCGATTTCGTCACCCTGTTGAAACTTCTATTGTACTGTGCAATTCAGTTGGTATTATCGGATGGATGATCAGTGAGGATACTTGTAGTAAGTACAAAATTAGTTATCTTACTCTTCCTAGTTGTAAGTAAAATTGGTTGTCTACTGACCTTGTTTCTAACTTTTTAGAGGCTTCTTTTGAAAGTCACAATATGAATTACCTTTTTGATGCTTTGGTTTCAAATTATCGCTGCAGAAACGCTCCTATTTTAATCATTGCTCCTATGTATATTGCAGAGATTCAGAATTTTGTGGTGATCAGGAAAGAATCAAGTTATGGTTTTGATGCAAGCGATGTTGAATGGAGCGGCTCACTCCACCTTGAGGAACCTGTTGAAGAAGCGATTGAAAAGGAGAAGGATCTTGAGTCAAGGATGGAACAAGCATCAGCATTGATCAAGGAGAAGGATTCAAGAATACGTGAACTCGAAGCTCTAAGCCGGACGAGGGCCTGGAGAAGTGCAATACAGAGTACCAGCAACCTAGTGTTGCAGCCTGATATTGATCAATTGCTCCAGCAGAAGATGGAAGCAGATATTCAGTGCATCATCCTGACAAGAGCTTTTCAAACTCGAACACCATTGGCCGTTGACCGGAAAGCTCTCTATGATGAGCAAAAATGTCTGCTCAGCGACTACAAGCAGCTTGAACTGAAACTTCGTCATGCCGAGAACCGAACTGCGGTACTAGGTGAGATGGTAGAGAAGCTGGAGGTGCAATGCAAAGATCTCTCTGCGAGTTCAGAAATCTTGCAACTGCAGTCTAGAGCAAGTACTCTCTCATTGTTCTGTTTCATCCAGTTTATACTGTTGCTTATCACCATAGGCATCTTTGTTGTGCGTCTATTGCTGCCATCGTCGACAGAGTTTGTACCTACTTAAGCTTAGAAGTACCAAAAGTTATAGCTAGTTAAGCTTTAGAAGAACATGCCAGGCAAATCCTTGTGTGTAAATTTGCCTTCTGTTGTTTTCGCCGTGCAAAGTTTATCTGTAAATTAAACTCTCTGCTTTGTGGTTTTTGCAAGAAGTCATGTTGGAAAAATTGATGGCTTGGTAATTGGTATCCTCTGGGTAAGTGAAATACGAGCCGGTTTTGAATTTTGACCAAAAGATGACAAGCAAGATGAACTCAGAAGTATAGTTGGTTAGACTATAGATGGCTTACAAAAGAGGTGGTATGCACGAGTTCAGGGGCATGTATGGGCTAGTGACATTACAAAAGACGAACTGTTCAGCTTGTTCAGCACAACACACCTTTGTGGTTGTGCTTTGGTTTCGTCTGGGACAAAACCTATACATATGTACATCATTTCTACAACTTATGATCTTGTTCTCACAGATTCCTACCGCTAGCTAATTCACAGAGCTGAATCAAGGTAAGAGTAGAAGCGTCGCCGACTGTACTGGAGGAGGCTGCTATAGTTGCGATCATTGACGCCAACAAAGAGAGCCTCGGTGTCAGGACTGAAGGACATGCCGGCAATCTCACCAAAGAAGTCCAGCTCCTGCTTCCTATCATACCCGCTCCCAACGTCGAAGATGTGGATAAAATCCGCAGGTTCGGCCATCGCGAGAAACTTCCCGTCAGATGTATAGCGGATCGACCTTATGGCTCCAATGTTGCCACCCAGAACTGCAACAGACTTTGAGAGGTGACGAGCATCCCAGATCCTGCATGTCTTGTCTTGGTTACCAGTTGCGAATGTTCGGCCATCTGGGTTCCACGCTGATGCGAACGAATAATCCAAATGACCACGGAACTCATGAATCATCTGTGACAAACCCACAACAATAAGCTTTTGTAAACTATGCTGTCCATGATTAGAAGTCGATTACTGTACTTGCAGTCAACTTACTTTCCCCGAATTAGCGTCCACCAGAAGACCGTCAGGGTCGTCGCCCACAATAGCAATGATTTTACCATCGGGGCTCAATGATGTGTGCTGCATGGAAGAAAACAAAGGAGCAAAACACGGTCAGACTTCTCACCTTCATCACCTCACGAAAGACAAAATTGCTTTGACAAAGTATTGAGCATTGGCTTATCATGTTTTAGTTAGGAAAACTCCAACGCAGTGTAGCAAATAAATACAAAATATAGACAAGAGCAAGTGACGAAGCAGTGGCTTACATTCACAGCCCAATTGAAACGAAAATGATTGCACATTTGAAATGTTTCCACATCGAAGTCCCTAAGTCCACAGTCATTGTTTGAAGCCAGGAAATGAACAGAACCACTGCAAAAACATTTTTTACGTTGTGATTAGTACATTCTCAATTTGCCAGAAACAAAACAAAAAATTGTCCCAAGAAAAGAAATTACCTAGGTTTATCAAATATCTCCACACAGTTAGTGATGCCATTGTCATCAGGTGTTGACTTGCAACAATAGCTTATTCCTTCACGGTCCAAAAACTACATTTCCTCAGACAATTATTACATTGTAAGTGGCCATAGATGTCAGAAATGGAATCTGAGGTTAAATATGAAAAGATGTTACCTTGCATATTAGTTCTCCATGAAATCCACCAACAACTAGCAGGTTATTCTTCACTGCCAATGTGCTAACTTGAGTTTGATAAAAGCCCTCATAGAAATTCCCCTGGTGCTTCTGAAGTCAAAACACATATAACAGGTATGCATTTTCTTACGACAAAAGTATTAAATATAAACCTCTGTAAGAAAATGGCAGGTAAAACAAACATTGGAAGATAAATATGTACCTCACATGGTGCAATGCGTCCTTGAAGATCAATGACTCCATGCTTCTCAGAAGTCAGAGATGACCAATGAAGTGCAGAAAAGTATGACATAAGATAAACATCATGTCTTGTCGTTGCCCATACTAAATTTCTCAACTGCATGAAAGTGACAGAACGAGCTTAATAATTCTGTACGAGTTAAGCAGGCAATTAATATGATGACGACATCTGATTGTTGAGTACAACCATACAGACAAGAGATACACAGACTGACAGACAGTTAGTTATTATAGTTTTCCTATGGAAGAAGACAGATGACATCCTAGTAAGGCATAGAGAATTGCAACCATTCCAAAAGCAAGCAATTTTAAATGGTTGCTCCCGTGAGGACATAAGATACCATAACTGTCACCTGCCTTTCAGTACTATCAGGAAGTGCATACTCAAAAGGATGTGTATACCATGTTAGTACCTAGTATTCACCTGCCTTGTCTTTAGTAAATTAAGTTATCTCTGTATTCTAAACACTGAACGTCAGAAAATAGAACTGCAATAAAACAAGTTCCACAGTACTACTACTACATGAAAATATAGGCACCCGTGGAAGAAAGAACACAATAATAAACATTATCTGAATTAGCATTTCTGAGAATTCCTGCTTGTTTAGCATGAACTGAGAGAGTAACCTAATGAAATTACCATACCAGCAGGTATCAATTTCTCACCTGAAAATGAAGAATAGTCGGTTTCACCGATCTTGTGTTATGCTCAAACTCGTAGTAGAGCTGGCCTTTATCCACAGGTGTACACATCTGCATCAGGATCACAACCTCAAAACTTCCGAAACTAAGCAGAAGCAAAGTACCGGTCTATCTTATCATGTGGCAATAGTATCATGCCTTCTCCGATGTTCTTCCGGAATTAGGTACGTTTTCAAAGTTCGCATAGTGTTCCAGTCTGCTCTGCCTATACCCTTCCCTTGTGATGTTCGACCTTTCCCACTGAATTCCCTGTATGTCCTTCCCTTTCTTGACATCCATGGCCGACGTATCTTCTGACGTCTTACTAATCTACAAACAACAGAATCCACTTCTGTCAGACCGAAATAAAACTATTCCGAAACTGTATCCCCAGAATCAAGAAACACAACAAACGCAGGTATTGCTAAATTAGAATCTGCATTCTGCAATACAGATTTGTCATACGGATAATAGTTTTCGAGTTCAACTAGCCGACTGAATCGACGAGCAACATTTCAGAGCAAGTTAAGAGACGAAACCCCATTCCCAAAGAACCTATAGCAAGCGGGCGAAACTTACAGATTGGATGTACTCGTCGTCCTCGTAGTCGGAGTCCCCCACCAGGTCGGCGAGCCGGTCCTCCTCATCATCGGGGTACAACCCCGCGAGCCCGCCGTCGTGCTGCGACATGGCCTGCAACAAGAGAGCACCGGGGGGAAACAACAATTATGAGCCGAACTGAACCAAAAATTGCGGGGGAAACTTCGAGATTTCCGCTACAAGAAAACTCACCTCTATTACTTCGGCGCTCTGAGGTTGCAGTAGGCTTGAATCGCTGCTGAGCTAGGGTTTTGAGGTTTTTTTTACAGCAATTTTTTTGGGGTTTCTATGAACAAGAGCAAGCAAGACTGCTTTTCTGTTCGCACATAAATAACCAGGCGAGTTCTGAGAACGAGAATGGAGTGCATTTTAGTACTTGAACCCTCCAATAAATAGGAAATACAGTCGCCACAAATACGAGTGTCTCTGATTTAAGGAGAACTTTTTTTTTTGAGAAATGATTTAAGGAGAACCTGAGAATAGTAGAGATGCATATACAAGGTAATACTTTCGTTACTATCTTTTTGAAACAAAACTTACGTTACTATCACACGTGCATACCCACACAAGGTAAACTGAAGATCCGAGGCACGGATCTTCGCTATTGACGAAGTTGCAATTTACACCACAATATTAACGAGATACCATATGCCCAAATTGGCCCCATTTAAAATGCAGGAATCAAAACACAAGAGCACGAACACCATGAAATCCAGGGACAATAAAAAGGGGATGAGAAGGGCAATTTGTAGCGATGATTAATTCAAAAAAAATACTCAAATTGTTCCTAAAAAGAAGACATGTATGTTTTCTGAAATTTTATTTTGACCACGAATTAGTCAACAATACATGATTTATTCTTAAAAGGTTGATTATTCTATTCATATTTCAAAAGGTTCAAAATACATGTACAATTTTTATGACACACAACACATATTTATTGGTCAAACGCTTAATCTGGAAAAGAAGATGCACACTTTTTTGGCTAACGTAAACACATTCTCGATTCAACGCATTATTCGATTTTCGTAGGAACCAAAACATACCCGCATGTAGTTAAAGTGCCATATATCTAGTTTTTCGTAGGAACCAAAACCTCTATAGCATTATTCGATTCAACGCAATGCAGAGGGAGAGAGAAGACAACTCTCTGTAAAATTCATGTATTCTAATCAATAAAACTAGCAAATGCAGAAATATTTGGTACACGCTAAGGACTATTCTATGAATATAGGCATGTGCAAGGGGTTTCCTAGAGGGGCACCAATATTCCACCACGCGAATGCTTATCCATCCACGGCAACGGACAGGTTGCAGCACAGCTGCACAGGCCCCAGGATTCGCGCCAAATGTAACACGGCCCCCGGAATTTGGCTGCCGTTTTTGGCTTTTGTTTTCTCCAGGGACTTTTTTTTCTCTGATATACAATATTGATGGTCCGTCGAGACGTCAGATTTTTTTTCTTCTTGCGGATACGTCAGTTTTCTTACCAAACCATGTGATGTGTAAAGCGGTCTCACGTAGTAGTGTCCATGGGCGTGCGACCGTGCGTACGTGCCAGACAAAGATTACACCATAAGCAAGCTCGTCGCGGCCCGTTGAATATTTGATCATGTGAAGCTAGTCCTATTGCGGGAGTACACGATATATGCATGGTTCTATTTTCTTCGGAGCTGGATACTTCTTATTCACGGTATTCATCTTTGCAAAACGTAATACTAGAGAGAGATTTAGACTGTAATTGGACCCGGGCATCGATATTGTCACTTGTCAGCGTGCATTTGGATTACCCATAATGGTTTCTCAAGGACTCTTGAGTATATGGGAAGCCATTAGCGATGAACATATTTGGGAGAGTATAATCCCCTAAAGGTGCACGCCGTCGTAACCACTAAATCTGCACAATAACATCAAAGAAATATTCGAACCCCATAAAGAATCAAACCAACGAAAACAAAATGACGCAATAAAAAAACTCACCAGATCTAAATAATCGGATCTGCGAGGACTCCAGTTTCGCCAACTCCATATATAACATTACAAATAAAACTAAACAAAATTTATCAAAAAACACCATGACCACCACATACGTCGGCGACCGGGTTGTCAGAGCCCGTGGCCTCGGTAACGTCGAAGAGCGGGTTGTTGGACTGGCTGGTTTTCCACATGGCCATATGCTTTCCCACGGCGCCTATCTAAATCCACGTTTGCTTCTTAACTTCCTGCCTTGCTCCTAGTCGCACTCACGGAGTGCCGAAAGACTGCTCAACCATGCGATGCACCAATGCTTTCTCACACCTCGCCGACGCGATGGACACCTTCACCAACTTATACTCCCCAGTTCCACTGGGTGGCCAAAGCCTCGTCCGACAACAAATCTGAATAGTTGCCTTCGAACTTCTTCACCGTGAGGTCAACTGACGTGGGCATACACTCCGGGCACCCCACCGTTGGCGTACCCGATGCGGCCCAGCACTTAGTGGCCCATGAAGCCCAACAAGCCACGACTTGCAGTACAAGGAAAGGACTCCAAGATGTAGTCTACGATGACTCTTTGTAAATCCTATTTGGCTCCATTTATAAAGCCAGACAGGGGCACCCATAGACAGATCCATACAGGACACAACATATACGCCATAGCATAGCGAGACCACGTCTCTCATCGCCCTCGCGGCCACTATGTAACCTCATATCATCATCAATACAAGATCAGACAAGCAGGATGTAGCTATTTACCTCACCATGAGGGGCCGAACCTGGGTAAATCCTTACTTGTCAGCCGTCCGGAACTACCAGCGCGCCATCTTCTTCCTCTCAATCAATCTGGGTACTCGACCCTGGGACTTGCCGAGGTGATCCCTCGTCAATTGGCGCCGTCTGTGAGAAAAACGCGTGCTGGATTCAACGTTTTGGCGGCTCCAATCTCCATCGACAACAGCGGCTAGATCGCATCTACTTCGACACGTACGGCATCATCGACAACTGCGGCGGCGTTCCATGCGCAGCCTCCGTGATCCGATCCGGCTGTGGCGCCCCGTGCGTAGCCACACACGATCCAACCTGCGTCACGGCCGGAGAATTCATCAGCAGCAGCGGCGGCGTTCCGTGCACGACGAGATCCAATCTGAAGAAAAACCGAAGCCCCTCCGTGGCTAGACCTGGGAGTCGAATCGCCGACTCGTTTACCTCACCTGATGAGCCACGCTGGCAAGAGATCGGCAATTCAAGACCATCATTCGGCCGGAAATCGCTGGCGATCTGGATCCCGACGACCAAGACGCATGTCCGAGCTCAGGCGACGACTCGAGGACAGCACTTCCATCGACGTACGCATGCAAAAGAGAGCCCATGCAGCACCCGCGGCCGAGGATTTTTTTTAGGCCTCTCGAAGGGTGTTACAGCTGTAGTATCTGAACCCGAGTACAAACTCACACCACACGCACGCGCACACACACTCACATCCTAGCACACAAGCTAGATCTACAGACGCGCACACAACACACATGTTTTTGAGATATGGCAGTTGTGGCCTGAACATGCGTGGGAGGCAGAAGAGGTGAGGCACCCAAATAATTGCTCCCGTGAGGAGTCAAACCTGGGAGGGCTGGGTGGCCACTGCCACACTCAACCATCGCGCCACTGCGCGTCCTCGCGGCCGAGGATTGATGCATGCGGCGCACACATGTGCACGTGCATGCGTACGGTGGAACCATGGAGGCTTGCACACCAACATCCATCATCACCACGTGAAGACCTTGTACTTGACGAACCAAAAAAAAAAATCAGCGATCACACCTACACACGGCGCCTGACCGCCGGGCCTTGTCGTCGAGTATCTTCTCGCCAACATCGCCTCTGGCCGGCTCATCATCTTCATCACCAACTTCGGATCGTCGCGTCGAGACGGGCGGATCACACTCGCGAGGTCACGACGCTTATCGCGCGCGTCAAGCTGACATGGACCTTCGGTGATGTCGACTTTGCCTCACCGGCTCCGCGGGTCTCGCCGACTCGACAAGAACTTTGCAGCGGCGGAGGCGGACCTGATCAACAGCTACAACCTGTGCTCCCTCGACTCCGGTTAACATACGACCTCCCGCGGACAAAACTTTGGCACGTCTCCATGCGGCCAGCTCGGTGGCATCGTGACCATGGTCGACAAGAACATCATCGACCACAACAAGAGCGAGTAGCCTTGGCGGCATCGCTGCAGACAGCCCGCTCCCTGGAAGGGCACAACATACCCTTGGGGCCTGGCGCTTCAACTCGACAACAACATCATCGACCACGGCGACATCGAACAACGCCGTCGGTGTCGACACATACAACTAGCTCCCTCGGAAGGCAAAACAAACCCTCGGGGGCTGGCCATTCGACATTAACAACGACATCAACTTCCTCGCTGCTACCAACAAGGCAGCACTCGTGACTTCTTCGACTCTGCATCATCGACTCCGCCTTCGACACTCAGGGGCTGGCGGCCTCGCCTTCGTCGACTCCTCCTCCGACACTCGGGGGCTGGCGGCCTCGCCTTCGTCGACTCCGCCTCCGACACTCGGGGGCTGGCGGCCTCGCCTTCATCGACTCCGCCTCCGACACTCGGGGGCTAGCGCTTCACCTTCATCAGTTACGCTGAGACAACTCCGGCTGCCGCGTCGACTTACTCCGCCGCACAACTCAGCGGCGTCGACTCCGTCCACTACGACTTCCACGACTCGACAAGATCGGCGTTCATAACTGGACAAATTCTACAACCACTCTAACGAGTCGGCCTTGACAGTCTACAGATTTTTCAGCCCTCATGAACAACTAAGTCACTTTCATATTTTATTTCTTCAATTCTTACCTTCTTCGGTTGCAGTCAACACTTGGGGCTGACGCTTTTCGACTCCCTCCGCGGCGTCGACTACTTCCGCTGCGTCGACTCCGGCCCACCGCGTCAACTACATTCGCCGGGTCGACTCCGTCCGCCACGTTTACTCCTTCCGCCGTGTCGACTCCGGTCCGCCGCGTCGTAACAATCTTGCCTTGGCCGCACCTGATGCACTACCGGGTGTCGCGCCGCACAGGCCGCAACAATCTTGCCTTGGCCGCACCTGATACACTACCGGGTGCCGCGCCGCACAGGCCGCAGCAATCTTGCCTTGGCCGCACCCGATGCACTACCGGGTGCCGCGCCGCAATCTTGTCTTGGCCGCACCTGATGCACTACCGGGTGTTGCGCCGCACAGGCCGCAACAATCTTGCCTTGGCCGCACCTGATGCACTACCGGGTGCCGCGCCGCACAGGCCAAAACAATCTTGCCTTGGCCGCACCTGATGCACTACCGGGTGCCGCCCCGCACAGGCCACAACAATCTTGCCTTGGCCGCACCTGATGCACTACCGGGTGCCGCGCCGCACAGGCCAAAACAATCTTGCCTTGGCCGCACCTGATGCACTACCGGGTGCCACGCCGCACAAGCCGAAACAATCTTGCCTTGGCCGCACCTGATGCACTATCGGGTGCCGCGCCGCACAGACCGCAACAACCTAGCCTTGGCCGCACCTGATGCACTACCGGGTGCCGCGCCACACAGGCCGCAACAATCTTGCCTTGGCCGCTGATACGTTCATTTTGCATCACTATTTTATATCATAATTTACTGTTATTCATTGATATATTTCATATTTAGAGATGATACTTATGTTATTCTACCTATTTTTGCATGTTTGATGATTATTGGAGAATGAAACACCGGAGTCAGATTTTTTCTGGAAAAGGACCGTCAAGATACCATATTTCTGAAGATCAATAATTCGAAGAAAACATCCAGAAGCTCCTATTTTGTCAGATGCCGGAGGCAGCCAAAAGGGAGGCCGAGGTGGGCCACCATGGGCCCTCACCATGTGGTGGCGCGGCCCACCTTGCCCCCGCGCCGCCACGTGGTGAGGAGCCCCTGGCCCACCTCTGCCAGCCCCCTTCGCGTACATCATCCCCCAGAAACCCTAAGCCTAGGGGGACGTCGAGGAAATATTCCGCCGCCTCCACGAGGCGGAAAACACCAGAGAGAAAAGCTCTCCGGCAGGGAGAAATCTGCCGGGGAAATTCCTTCCCGGAGGGGGGAAATCGTCGCCATCGTCACCGTCATCGAGTTGGACTTCATTGGGACCATCATCATCATCTTCACCGCCAGCACCATGATCTCCGCCGCTCCACTCTGTTCCGCTGTAACATATAGGGTTGAATCTTGTCTAGTTCATAGGGGAAGCTTTGCCGGTGTTAATTACTCCTTGTGGTTGATACTATTGAGTGAAACCGTTGAGTTAAGGTTTATGTCCAGATTATTATTCATCATTATATCACCTATGATCATGTTCAATATGATGTCTTGTGAGTAGTTCGTTTAGTTCTTGAGGACATGGGAGAAGTCTTGATGTTAGTAGTGAATTATGTTGAGTAATATTTAATGGTTTGATATTTAAATTGTGGTGTTATTCTTCTAGTGGTGTCATGTGAACGTCGACTACATAACACTTCACCTTTATGGGCCTAGGGGAATGCATTGTGTATTCGGCTGCCAATTGTGGGGTCGCCGGAGTGACAAAAACCTAAACCCCCGTTGGTATATCGATGCATGAGGGATAGCAGGATCTCAGAGTTTAAGGCTGTGGTTAGATTTATCTTAATTACTTTCTTGTATTTGCAGATGCTTGCAAGGGGTATAATCGCAAGTATGTATTAGTCCTAGAAAGGGCGGTGCATTAGCATAGGTTCACCCACACAACACTTATCAAAATAATGAAGATTAATCAACTATATGAAGCAAAAGCACTTGACATAACTCCCGTGTGTCCTCAAGAACGTTTGGTCATCATAAGTAAACCTACCGGCTTGTCCTTTGCTGTAGAAAGGATTGGGCCACTCGCTGCAATTATTATTACTGCATTTTATTTACTTGTACTTTATTTATCTGCTATATCAAAAACCCCTAAAAACTTGTCTGCTAGTATTTATAGTGAATTCCATATCAAAACTGCTTGTCAACACCTTCTGCTCCTCGTTGGGTTCGACACTCTTATTTATCAAAAGTACTACGATACACCCCCTATACTTGTGGGTCATTAGCCGCCGCGTCGACTCCGGTCCGCCGCGTCGACTCTACAGCGTAACTCTGCCACGTCGACTGCCTATGCAGCACAACTCCGCCGCGTCGACTGCCTATGCAGCACAACTCCGTCGCTTCGATTCCTTTCCGCCGCGTCGACTCCCTCTACATCACAACTCCGCCGCGTCGACTCTTGTCCGCCGCGTCAACTACTTCTACGACACAACTCCGCCGCGTCGACTCCGGTCCGCCGCGTCGACTACCTCCACTGCGCAATTCAGTCGCGTCGATTACCTTTAACAACCATCTCTGGCAAAAGGCACCCGATACATTTTCGGCTATTAGTCTCTGCCCGATTCTACGAATCGACCAGACACTCGGGGGCTACTCCCATCGGGTGCGTGTCTAAGTTGAGCATCTCCTTGGACAACTCAAATTTCATTGACTACTCCCATCGGGAGGGCACTCGCCACCGGCTCGCGTGCTACATGATTCTCAAAGTCGGGTTCTCTACGGCCTGCACCGGATTTATCAAAGTCGGGTTTCTCTATAGCCCGCACCGATTTATCAAAGTCGGGTTTCCTTACGCCTGCATCTGGTTTATTAATATTGGATTTCTTACACCTACTCTGGATTTCTCAAAAAAGATTTTATTCTCGAAGCATCGACATGATCATCAACATATACCCGACGCATCGACTACGCCTACACGACATGCTGCTTTGAGTTTCTGCCCGATTCTTCGTATCGACCAGACACTCGGGGGCTCCTGACGTGGGCATACCCTCCGGGCACCCACCGTTGGCGTACCCGATGCGGCCCAGCACTTAGTGGCCCATGAAGCCCAACAAGCCACGACTTGCAGTACAAGTAAAGGACTCCAAGATGTAGTCTACGATGACTCTTTGTAAACCCTACTTGGCTCCCTTTATAAATCCAGGCAGGGGCACCCCATAGACAGATCCATACAGGACACAACATATATGCCATAGCATAGCGAGACCACGTCTCTCATCGCCCTCGCGGCCACCATGTAACCTCATATCATCATCAATACAAGATCAGACAAGCAGGATGAAGGTCTTTTCCTCATCATGAGGGGTCGAACCTGGGTAAATCCTTACTTGTCAGCCGTCTGAAACTACCAGCGCGCCATCTTCTTCCTCTCAATCAACCTGGGTACTCGACCCTGTGACTTGCCGAGGTGATCCCTCGTCATCAACGAAGTTACTCAGCGTCCTGCGCTGGGGACAACTCCTCCTGCGCCTCAGTCGGCGTGAGATCGATTGAGATCGCCGAGGACACATCTCGTCCGATTTCTATGACACGAGGTTGGTTGAGCACCTCCTCCGAGTCTAACGGCGGGAGGCATGTCTGATCTCCCGTAACTTCCATGTTGTGTGGCATTATATAAATACTAAATAAACAAAACGATGATATCCAACGAAGCAATTTATACTCAAGCATGAAAAATTAAAAATTCGAAAACACCATGATATTTCATACTTAGCCAGATTTCTGGAAAAAATCGAGAAGACAAAATATTACACAAACGACAACATCAAACTAATCATAGGCAATACCATGATGTATCGCATGCCAATTATGTAGGATAATCCTGCCCTTTTATATTGAGACGATTCTCTGTATTTTATATAGATCAGCACCGCACCATTTGATACGTTCTGTGTAAACCAAATCGTGTGCGATACAGCGCTCAAGTGCACACAATTTGTACATTTAGAAACTAGAACCGTTGCACATGTTTAGCCCATGGACATGGTTTCGAGCCTGGCACGTGATTTTTAATTTCGAATTGAATGTGATAAAGGATAACGCACGAGCGGTGGATATCGACCACCTTAAGCTCAAAAAAAGGATAAGGCACAGAAAGCTACTCACGTGTGCGACGGCGGGTCTTAACTTGGTCGATCTGTACTAGCGTAAGTACACTGTTATACAAGTTTATGTCTGAAAACATGTAAATAGTATCCAATCTACACAAGAAATTAGACATGCTACCATCTTCTCATGTGCAAATTTTCAGTGTATATACACGGACCAGTTTCTTTCTACAGCAGAACAAATTTCAACTTGCTCGCAAGTATAAAACCTATTTGTGCAGCAGATAAACAAGAACGAATCACCAGCAAACCATATTGAACGACCAACAATGAACGCCGCAGCCAACGAGCAGATTTCAGTGGCAGCAGCCGTGTCCAACTCGATTCATCTTAGACGCTCGTTAGACCAAGCTGGGAGGGAACAATGGGAGGAGTTGTTGCGGCTGCTCTCTCAGGTGGTGCTGTTGGAGGGGAGGACGCCATTGCTTGGTCCTTAGACCCCTCTGGAACTTTACCGTGGCTTCGATGTACGAAGATGTGTGGGAGGCTAAACTCCCTCTGAAAATAAAAAAATTCACTTGGCAACTTGCCATTGACAGATTACCTTCGGTCAAGTGCTCCTCTTAAGGCAGGGGCCTTCAGATGGGTTTTGTAAACTGTGTGGCGCCGCGGAGGACGCCACACATATGTTCTTTTCGTGCTCATTGGCGAAGTTTGCGTGGAGTGTTTCGAGACAGCTTTTGGGGAACCGTTGGTGCCCAGCTAACTTTGCTCAGTTTTCGGCCATCCTAGGGGGTTTGACGGGGCAAACCCGTAGGGTGGTGTGGTCGCTGTTTGCCGCCCAAAGCTGAGCGCTTTGGAACTTTCGCAATAAACTTTGTATTGAGAACAAGATCATTAAACACCCGGCTGATGTTATTTACAAAACTTTGATTTTTCTGTAGTTGTGGTGCCTAAACGCCAACTCCAAGGATGTACCAAGGCTTGAGAGGATGGTCGCGGGGCTAAAGCTGTTATATACAGCAAATCGCCCGAGGAGTCCGAGTAGTGCAGCCCCCTGAGGCGGGTGTCCCGTGTCGGACCTGGGGTGGCTTCCCGTGTTTTAGCCCTATCTCTTTGCTACTAGCTTTGTGGTTTTTCTATTGTGTGGTTCTATGTTGGCTAAGCTGTACGCCGCAGCATGTAACCGAATGTTGTGACCCTTTGGTCTTATTAATTTAAGGCTAGGCACTTGTGCCTTTTATTTAAAAAAACAGTGAACGCCGCGAGATTCAGAATGTATCTCAATGCAGCTATACCTTTGCAAAATCCACATCAGCAAAGCCAACAGCAGTCGGATGGCTGCAAGATCCTTTTCGTCAGTTCGTGGAAAATGAACACCAGAGGCCGGGCGCCCGGGCACAGCAGCGGTGCAGCCCCACATTGATTCTTTTCCGGCAAGAGCTACTGCGTCCGGTCGGCGACCGTCCAGACGGTGGAGGACGGGTTCTCCTCCTATCGGTTGCGGATGTCGCCCTCGCGAGCTTGGTTTCTTTGCCGCCCCAATTGTCAGTCACGATGACCCTGCGACTTGTTGGTTCCTTGGCTCGAGGATACGGACGCCGGGTCAGCGGCCCTGGAAGGTGGACTGCACGGGCTTCTCTGCGGCGAGCGGCGTAGCGGTGGTGATGGTCTCTCTCCTTGGTTGTTTGGATGGCGAGGAGCGGACAGTGGGGGTCCCTGGTGTTGCGATGCTTCGGCTGGCAGCTCCCATATCGTGTTTCGGGGGCCGAGATCGGAGACAGTGGACATCCTTATCTTTGGCGTTGCACGAATGGTCTTTCGGTGAAAGCTCAGCACTTCGATGCCAATGACGGCCATGCTTGCGGGTATGGTTACCCTCTTGGGGGCGTTATTGTGGGTATCTTTGTTGCGCCTAGGCTCCGGGTGAAAACCCTTGACTATCAGTCTCGACGACGGCGGCGTGCCACGTCGTTACCCTCTTGGGGGCGTCGTCGTGGAGCTATGATCCCGTGGGGTGTTCTGGTGTTCTCCGGTGGTAAGTTTGGCGTTCCGTGTTCTTTCTTTTTTTTTACCTTTGATATGCTTTGTAAGAGGTTCCCCTCATCGCTATGTATCGGTTCTGCCGTTGAGCCTTTATTTATAAAGCTGGGCTACGGCCTCTTTCGTGTGTGAAGGTTATGGAGCACGCTGAGGGCCACCGCCATATGGCGCGGAGCCTGCGGCATCCGATGTCCCACCACAGATGCACGTCGTCCGTCCGTCCTCGCTCAGAGGAAGCGAAAGGATAGTTCCGCCCCGCGCGCGCACCAGCAGAGGCATCCGATGCAGTATTCCAGAAACTCCATGCTAGCACAAAAATGAGAAGAACCTGCATCGTATTTGGGCTCGCTTGCGGCGGACTACACCGTATTATCTTTGCCACTCAGGGCATCTCCAGCCGTTGTGCCTCCCCAGGGCCCAAAACGGCGCTATTTTCGGCCGCCGCGGCGCGAAACGGCGCTAATCTGGATCCTGGGGGGGCGCGTTTTCCAGCCGCGAACCCAACCCAAGTTTCGGCCCAAAAATTCAAAAACGCCGCGAACAAATAGACAGGCGATTTCCATTCATATTTGGCGGAAAAATCACCGATTACAGGGCAGAAGTTGAAACTAAAAACATAAAAACATTTTATTCGGCGATCGGCGATCTACACAGGGCTAGTTGAGGCCCAGGCTGGCTTGGATCGCCTTGGCGTAGTCGCCGCCGTCGTCGTCGTCGTCGGAGCCGCCCCCGGGAGGCCTGCTCGGGCCTTCGCCGTCGCCGCGCTGGAACTTGCTTAGCAGCAGCGCCTGCCTGAAGCCGTCGACCTCCTCGTCGATGTCGCTCGGATCGAGCACGTAGTAGGGGATCTCCTGCGCCACCGGAGGAGGAGGAATGCGGCGGCGGCCCGCATTGGCGTGCTGGCGCTCCTCCGCGCGCCTGCGCTCCAGCTCGGCGAGTGCTTCGCGCTGGCGCTCCAGCTCGGCCTCCGTGAACTGGCGGAGGCTCCAGTCGGCGGCGAATTCCTCCGTCGCCGGCTGGATTGTGTTGAAGGAGGCCTCCTCCGCCTCCTTCAGGCCGGGCCACTCCACCTCCGGCTCCGGCTCCTGCTTGGGCTCCTTCTTGGCCCTGACGAGGCGCTGCAAGAAGGAGCGAGGGGGAGAAGCCGCGCGGCGCTGGGAGCCGCGGCGAGGCTCGTCGATGCGCAGGGCGCCGCTGCGCAGGACGCGGCGGCCGGAGTTGAGAGTGGGGGGGTCACAGAGGGGGGCGTGGCGCGGCTGCATGGAGCCGAGCGAGCGCCGGAGGAAGACGAAGTGGCGGAGGAGGAGGACGCGCCGCCCATCCGCCGCGGCGTCCACGGCGCGATCCTCGGCGGCATGGTCAGCCGGGGCTCGTTGCCCGCGGCGAAGTAGTCCAGGACCCACTGGAGGCGGCGGTGTGGGCCGCCCCACCACCGCTTCGCCCCTTCGAGTTGTGGCGGCCCTCCACCTGGCCGTTGTTGCCGCGGTCGGCGACGTCCTGGTCGTGCCGGCGCTGGAAGTAGGCCTGCCAGAAGGCGTCGTTGCCCTCCGCCCTCCAGCGCGGGTCCGCGGCTTGCTCCTCCGTCAGGGCTTCGCGAACCTCGGCGATGGCGTAGTCGAACTCGACGCCGACGGGGACGGGAGGCACGGGATTACTCCCGCGCTCAGCTGCCACGGCCCCTGGCCGCCGGATGCGCCGGGGACGCGCATGTCAGGGGGCACGGGTACCCTGCCTGGTAGAGCGCCCATGCCTCGCCCTTGCGGAGGTGGCGGCGGGTCCATCCGTTGGCGGCGGCGGCGTCGTCGGCCATTGGGTACGGGCGAGGGAGGGCTCTGGCGAGGGAGGGAGAGCAGAGAAGAGGCGAGTGTGCGGAGGGTCGGCGAGGGGTGGGGGATTTTAAAGCTCGGCGGCCAGGCGTGGTGGCGCGACATTACTGCGCCATTGCGCCGCGTGGCCTTCGATTGGACGTCGAAGCGACGTGCGCCGGCCACGTCATTACTCCGGCAGCCTTTGACCGGCGCGCTCACTGGCCGCTGGCCACGCCATTAACTCCGGCAGCCTTTGACCAGCGTGGGAACCGAGAGGATGAGGGCGCGCCTGTCGTGGTGGGAACGCGCAGATGCCTAGGGGTAGGCTTAATCTGGGGCCGAACGGATGCTTGTGGTTTCGGGGAGGGATTGCGCGATGGAGTCGCACACGAAGAACACACGAAGAACAAGCAAGAACAAGAACAAGAACCGCAACACAAAGCACACACGATGTACCCTGCTTCGGGGCCCTCGTGAGGAGGTAAAACCCCTACTGTAGCACTAGCCTACTTGGTGTATTCTCCTCTTTGTATATGATTTGTACAAGTGCTCCTCGAGCTGTGCAGTTCGTCCATGGAGGAAGAGCTAAGGAGGAAGAAGAAGCTAAGGCCAAGGGGGAAAATGAGCCCGTGTCCCTCCCTCTGTTCCTCTCCCCTGTGCCCTTTTTCTAGGTGCCCAGGGACATGTGAGTGACAAGGGGACAAAGACAAAGAACACTGTTCACGGTACTGTTCACTGAGTTGACTGGGTTCCTTTGTCTTCTAGCTTCTGTCTCCGGCATCTCCGGGAGATGCCGTCCTTGCTTTTGTCTTCTAGCCGTTGTATCTGGCATCTCCACGTCCTCTTCTTATCCTCTCCCGAAGATATTTGTGATGATCCGGATAAGGATGTCCCGGTGTCGACGGAGAGAGATCCGGTTAGGGATATCCTGGTCGAGGTAGATGTAGCGGTTGACTTGAGCGTCGAGGTAGCAGCCGAAGTAGAAGTGCTAACGGAGGCAGTGTTCCGAGTCACTGGAGTGCTGGCCTGATCCGGAGCAGAGAGACACGCCGGTCTGTCCTGATCGCAGCTGCGCAGACCTCGGCAGAGCCGAGTCTGGCGCTGCCTCGGTCCAATCCGGAGGGCTCGCCTCAGCCTTATCCGAATCACCAGCTAAGCCGAAGCTGACCGAATCGGCCCGCCCAAGGTAGAGAAGGCACCGGCCTGCCCGAGGTGCGGATGACGGCCCGTCTGGAGCTGCATGCGCTGGCTTGCCCGAGGCTGCTGCCGTGCCAGCCAGGTATGTCGGCAGATATTTCCTCATGTGGGTTCCACGTGGGCCACCCACTTGCTGCGCTGGCTACACACTAGTGGCTGAGTCATATAGCTGCTGTGCCGTGGACTTCTTGCATGCATGCATGCATGCATTAGCATGCGATCATGACATACACGTAGCACATGCATGCGGCCAGGATCCGGGACTGGGAAGGAACTCGGCCTTGGCACACTGGAGCGACTCGGTCGGCCAGGACTGGCTCGCCTGAAGGAGATCGGCCCGCCGAGGCTGGCGCGACTCGGTCCACCCGAGAATGTTTGAAGTTCGGTCCGGCAAGAGGAGATTCGGCCCTATCCGGATTTAGCAGAGATTCGGCCTGAGTTGCTTTGCTTTGCCTTTTCTTTATCTTTTACTCACTTAGTCTCTGTTTCTATCTCTCACCAGCACCACAACCACACAACTCTGGGGTACCCGGGGTTACATCCCCGACAGTAGTCCCCGAGGCTGCGGGGGACTCGCAGAGTCGCGCACAGACTTCCCGAAACAAGGTACCACAGAGTTGAAGCCATCAAAGACACTGTCGAAACCAACTACAACCATCACCAGAGAAAATAATTTCAAGCTGGCTGCATGGGCATCATTATATGCCGGTCATCTAGCCATGCCCTCCAGGCCAAATGCGACACCCGGTTGACCGAGCTCACCCGAATCAACAACGAGATGGGCAGTTTATACTGGAAATGCGTCCCCTGCATGGTCACCATTATATGCCGGTTATTAGCCCTCCTGGCCTTTACCGAACTCGTATGCCGCTAGCGTCGGTTAGCCCTCCTGGCTTTTACCGACTTGGATGCCGCCAGCGTCGGTTAGCCCTCCTGGCTTTTACCGACTTGGATGCGCCAGCGTCGGTTAGTCCTCCTGACTTTTACCGACTTGGATGCCGCCATCGTCGGTTAGCCCTCCTGGCTTTTACCGACTTGGATGCCGCCATCGTCGGTTAGCCCTCCTGGCTTTTACCGACTTGGATGCCGCCAGCGTAGGCTGGACCGACATAAACCTACAAGTATGTATCTCATATGTCTCGGTATCTCGGCCCCTCTGGGCATATCACATATGTCTCGGTACCTCGGCCCCTCTGGGCATATCACATATGTCTCGATACCTCGGCTCCTCTGGGCATATCAGATAACATGGTACCTCGGCCTCTTTGGGCATATCACACATGTCTTGGTACCTCGGCCTCTCTAGGCATATCTCGGTACCTCGGATGTCCGATAGCCACTTTGGTCGCTTACCGACATCAATGTCTCCAGCCTCTGCTGGTTTGACATAAGCATATCTCGAATGCCGGTTTTAGCCACTCCAGGCGTATACCGACATAGATGTCTCCAGCCACTGCTGGACTGACATAACCATGTCTCAAAATGCCGGTTTTAGCCACTCCGGGCGTATACCAACATAGATGTCTCCAGCCACTGCTGGTCTGACATACAACCTGCAAAAACATATCTCAAAGGTTGCCTCTGGCTAACAAATATAAACAAAGATCTGGTATGCAAATGATGCCATGATACGCTGGCAAACAGAATAAACAGCGATGTGAGATATGGAATGATGTCATGATATTGTGACAAACCGAAATAAACGGCGATCCGGGATGGGGAATGATACCGTGATACAGTGGTAAACCGAAGTAAACGGCGATCTAGAGAGTATCGATAATGCTAGGGTACCTTGGACAATTTTGACATAACCAATATGACCATGGTACCTTGGATTTCAAATATGACCCAGATTACCAGTATGACCCGGATAACCAATGTGACCCGGATAGCCAATATGACCCGGATTACGAACGGGACCCGGATAACAAATGTGACCCGGATAGCCAATATAACCCCAGATTTCCAATGTGACCTGGATAACAATATGACCTCAGATTTCCAATGTGACCCGGATAACAATATGACCCGGATAACCAATGTGACCCGGATAGCCAATACAACCTCAGATTTCCAATGTGACCCGGATAACAATATGACCCGGATAACCAATGTGACCCGGATAGCCAATACAACCTCAGATTTCCAATGTGACCCGGATTTCCAATATGACCCGGATAACAAATGTGACCCGGATTTCCAATATGATCCGGATATCGAATGTGACCCGGATAGCCAATATAACCCCAGATTTCAAACATACCTCAGTAACGAACATTCTCAACAAAAACCGATGTCACCTTTTAACGTTAGTCCAACATACATATCATGAAGAATATTTGACGGGAACAACAATTATACCAAACGAGGTGAACTAGCTATAGCACTTGGTAGGAAATGAATCTAGCAGCAGATACTATGCATAAAAACTAGACTCGGTTTCAGCCGAGTCCCCGAGTCAGTTTTCTTATCTAGGAGAAACAGTAAAACAAGCCGGCTACCCAGTCCCCGGGTCAAGACATCTTGTTCCGGGGAGAACACTTAGACAAAAAGCGAGGGGCAGTCCCCAAGTAACTTTTGAGATTAACAAAACTGGACTGGACGCCCAGTCCCCGGGTCAAAACACTTTACCCCGGGGAAAACAACTAAGCATGGCATGAAGGGGCAGTCCCCGAGCTATTTTTGAGACTAACTATCTGCGTGCGGTACCAAACCGAATACTGTAAATACTTACATTGCATCGTCGGTGCAGACTGGGCGGAGGCGTACAAATGAGTCCAGGCCAGACATCAAACTGGTGAGATGCTAGACATAGATAGCCTGGATACAACTGAATCGGATGCACTCGGTTCAGCAGACCAAATAGCGCAGACGACGAAAGAAACCTGCAGGGTAGAACCGGGCATGCCTCACTTGGCTAACCAAACGGAGCCAAGATATCACCTTTTCATCTCGGTCAGAAACATATTTTTTGATGTCGGCCCGGATCACTCTGACCGAGTCATTTTTTGATCCGACGTATTCATGCTGATCACTTTTATTTGTACCTCGACGATTAGCTCTCAGCTCCTCTCTCCATATCCTTCTTATTCACCATTGCCGACACAAGCACATGCCGGTTCATCTCTCTCCCTTTTTCCTATTGGTTAACTCGGCTTGTGTCACAACGCCAACACAAGCTTTTATTTAGCTTCTTACTCGGCAACGACACCACATCCTTCGGGTGGCCGACAAACTATCTGACTCGGCTTGCTCTTTTTTCCCTCAGCCGAGAGCACACATCAACTACTACGGAGTACTAACTTTCTTCTCTATTTTATTCGGCCGAAACTGGCCAAAGCCGCCACGCACCGGCCGACATTACAATTTTTATGTCGGACGCCGACGTAGGTCTCACGTGATGCGGTCACTTCTTTTCCAATCTCTCTTTTTTCTATTCTGCAAGTGCACTCTCGGCCGACACATGACCGGGAGGAGCAGTGGAGCAGACCGAGACTACTTGTCCGAGATCACGGTCAAAGCACCCACTTTTATGCTGCCCACTCTCTCTCTGCCGCCGACATATCACATCTGACTCGGCTACTCCTTTCCCTACCTTTCTTTTTATATTCATCTGCCGACATATTCCACCATGCTTCTCTCCCTTTCTTTCTTTCTCTTTCTTTAGACCCGGCCAGCCGACACAGGCCACACACTGGCTTTCTCTCTCCTCCTCTTTTTCTTTCTTTTCCTACCCGGATGGGTCCTCGATGCACATGGTAAGGAGAGCCTATGCTCACACGTAAGCACCAAAGCTGCTCCATACATGCAATCATGGCTCGAGTGCATCCAAGCACCTGTGGTACTAGCTCATGCATGTTCATTCCGTGCCTCGGCCGTCGGCTGAATATGGACCCGGATAAGCGAGCCGCCGGCACGCTACGCGGGACAAGCCCAGCGCGCTGCTGATTCTCTGCACATGGATAGACTGTCTGACGGGGAAGCAGCGGAGCAGCCGGCCAGCTGCACGGAGGCCAGCAGGGCGGCGACAAACGCGGAGAGGCTGGAGCCGGGCGGTGAGGCGCAGCTGGTCGCGGAAGGAGGCGAGGGAACGGGCACACGGGCGCGGAGGAGATGCTGGGCCTGAACGCAGAAGTGCGGAGAAGGCCGATCCACGACCGGCCGGCGCAGATCTGGACAGCGGAGACGCGGCCGGAACGCGGCCAGCGAGCCGGCGAGGCGATGCCGGCGCGCAAGCGAAGCAGGAGCAGATCTGGGATCCGCTGATGACGCCGCTGACGAAGGCCTCGCCGACTTCCACTCGCTGCTGCAAGCTAAATCGCGGAGGACCATGGCGATGTCGAGTCCCCGCGTTGATGATGAAGATCCCATCCGAAATTAACCCAACAAGCGCCACAATCAGCCCCACGGTGGGCGCCAACTGTCGTGGTGGGAACACGCAGATGCCTAGGGGTAGGCTTAATCTGGGGCCGAACGGATGCTTGTGGTTTTGGGGAGGGATTGCGCGATGGAGTCGCACACGAAGAACACACGAAGAACACGAAGAACAAGCAAGAACAAGAACAAGAACCGCAACACAAAGCACACACGATGTACCCTGCTTCGGGGCCCTCGTGAGGAGGTAAAACCCCTACTGCAGCACTAGCCTACTTGGTGTATTCTCCTCTTTGTATATGATTGGTACAAGTGCTCCTCGAGCTGTGCAGTTCGTCCATGGAGGAAGAGCTAAGGAGGAAGAAGAAGCTAAGGCCAATGGGGAAAATGAGCCCGTGTCCCTCCCTCTGTTCCTCTCCCCTGTGCCCTTTTTCTAGGTGCCCAGGGACATGTGAGTGACAAGGGGACAAAGACAAAGAACACTGTTCACGGTACTGTTCACTGAGTTGACTGGGTTCCTTTGTCTTCTAGCTTCTGTCTCCGGCATCTCCGGGAGATGCCGTCCTTGCTTTTGTCTTCTAGCCGTTGTATCTGGCATCTCCACGTCCTCTTCTTATCCTCTCCCGAAGATATTTGTGATGATCCGGATAAGGATGTCCAGGTGTCGACGGAGAGAGATCCGGTTAGGGATATCCTGGTCGAGGTAGATGTAGCGGTTGACTTGAGCGTCGAGGTAGCAGCCGAAGTAGAAGTGCTAACGGAGGCAGTGTTCCGAGTCACTGGAGTGCTGGCCTGATCCGGAGCAGAGAGACACGCCGGTCTGTCCTGATCGCAGCTGTGCAGACCTCGGCAGAGCCGAGTCTGGCGCTGCCTCGGTCCAATCCGGAGGGCTCGCCTCAGCCTTATCCGAATCACCAGCTAAGCCGAAGCTGACCGAATCGGCCCGCCCAAGGTAGAGAAGGCACCGGCATGCCCGAGGTGCGGATGACGGCCCGTCTGGAGCTGCATGCGCTGGCTTGCCCGAGGCTGCTGCCGTGCCAGCCAGGTATGTCGGCAGATATTTCCTCATGTGGGTTCCACGTGGGCCACCCACTTGCTGCGCTGGCTACACACTAGTGGCTGAGTCATATAGCTGCTGTGCCGTGGACTTCTTGCATGCATGCATGCATGCATTAGCATGCGATCATGACATACACGTAGCACATGCATGCGGCCAGGATCCGGGACTGGGAAGGAACTCGGCCTTGGCACACTGGAGCGACTCGGTCGGCCAGGACTGGCTCGCCTGAAGGAGATCGGCCCGCCGAGGCTGGCGCGACTCGGTCCACCCGAGAATGTTTGAAGTTCGGTCCGGCTAGAGGAGATTCGGCCCTATCCGGATTTAGCAGAGATTCGGCCTGGGTTGTTTTGCTTTGCCTTTTCTTTATCTTTTACTCACTTAGTCTCTGTTTCTATCTCTCACCAGCACCACAACCACACAACTCTGGGGTACTCGGGGTTACATCCCCGACAGCGCCGCTCACGGGCGGTTCTGTTCCGCGCCATTTTCGCCCGCGTCGCTGACAGCGCTGGCCCGCGTCGCCTTTCCCGCCATTTCACCCCCAAGCCGAACCCAGTGGGCTGGGTTTCCCCTGGGTGCGCCGGCGCAAAATAACGCCGAAACGGCGCTATTTGGGTTTCTGAGGGGTGGCCGAGTGGTACAAAAACGACGCTTTTTAGCCGCCGCGTGGGGGGCTCTGGGGGGCGGCTAGAGATGCCCTCATCCGACATGCATCCAGGATCCAGCTGAGCCATCTACGCTCGTTCTTTCCACCGGTAAGGGAAGATGAGCCTTACAGTTTGGGATACTACGGTATGCTGAGGACCACGTACTCCAGAGTACGGTATGAGAAGTATCCCCACTTAATTACTGTACCTGGCATCAAGGATCTCTCATCAATGCGTAGAGGCCGGGCAGGCAGGATAGTCTTCTGTGTGCGCGGCCGTGCCCTCCCGCCTAGTTACCGGCCGCCGCACATGCGGTGCCACTCTGTCTCACATTCATCACGTTAGTTGCAAGCCGGGACGGCCGTATTTACACCAACTGCGCGGTCGCTGGATCAGTATAGTTCCAATTGTCCCCCGTGTACACTACTTGTAGAGACCATAGGCCCATCATCATCGACGGTAGAAGCAAGAAAACAGCGAAGCAGCAGGCCCAATTACGAGACCATCATGACGATCTCCGAGCACGCGTTCGCTTACCAAGCGGCAAGCTCCGTGCACGCACAGAGCCACTTTTACGAGGTAATCATACCATAACCATCGATCTGCTGGCCCTGCGGCACACCCGCGCCGCGCGTCCGTGTCCTACGCGCCGGCGCGGTATAAAAATTGTTTAGGGCCGCAATAGCCGTTTCGCGCATTGCGTGTCTGTTTTGCTTTAGCAGACGCGTTCAAAAATCTCGCGAAATCAGGTTTTTTAGCCGATGCGCTCAGAAAACTAAATCTACAAGTTGGTTTGAACGAAAACGAATTGTGCACTGGAAATAGAAATTTTATCCATCTCCGACGAACACACGCGAAGACGAAACGAACACACGACCTAAATCTAAACCTAAACAAACACAGATGTAAAGACGAAAACACGAACACGGAATCTAAATCTAGAAATCGTCGTCGGAGTCGGGGTCGGAGTAGAAATCGGAGTTGGAGTTTGTGTCGTTAGAGACGTCGTCCTGCAGCGCGTGCCACATCTCGTGGCCGACAGGACACCAGGCGCGGCCGCGCGCCAGTTCCTCCTCCACCAGAGCCCTCATCGCCCGCCTCTCCTGCCGGAGGTCGCGGCGCTCGGCTCGCTCCCCGCCCTGGTGTTCCAGAGCTCGAGCTCCTCCCTCATCTCCTCCGGGTGCGCCCGGTACCATGCCTCCACGGCCAGCCGGTCGCGCGAAGACGTAGGGTGGCGCGGTCCTAGGCGGTGACGATGGCCGGCGCAGGCGCCCGGTTTGCCGCCTCCTGCGCGTGCGGCAATCTTGGAAGTTCATGGTGCGGGGGTTTCGGCCGAGCCACGCGGCGGCCGCCACCACGGTGCGGAACGTCCCAAGCGGGATGCGGGTGTTGGCGAACCGGATCTCCGCGCTAAAGGTCCCGTTGGGGCGCGGGCGGACGCCTCGGTAGCCGGATTGGGAGCGGCGGCGCGGCGGCATCGTGGAGCGGTGGCGGGATTCCGAGCGTTGGCGCGTGCGAGGAAGGGAGGGGAAAAGCGGTTGCTGAACGCGTGGAGTGAGCGCGCGGTGGACGCGAGGCGGGCTATATAGCGCCAAAACTAGCGCTTTGGCCCGCGCGAGCTTCGGTTTTCGGAGCGCGTCCTTTTTTCCCGCGCCTGCTGGAGCGACCGAAATGGCCCCGCGCGCGGGAAAAAACCGTTATTTGGCGCGCGCGGACCAATTTGGGCGCATGTTAGAGATGCTCTAGAGGCGGTGAGCAATAGAGGCGCGCGGGCAGGCAGGGGCAGCAGCTTCGTGTCTTTTTCTTTGCGTGCTGTAGCGCGGCGAAAGGGCATCACGCGCCAGCCGACGAAGACGCTGCACACTATGTACGACGGCCTCGAGGGGCGTGCCATCGTCGACCCTGACTGCAGCTCTGCTCTGCTCGCCGAAGGGAGACCTGCATGGTCGCTACCGGTCGAGCGTCGCCTCGGTGTCGTCCACCTACTCTTGCCATGTGTATGGCCGGGGAGGAGGTTTGAGGCCTTGAAGGCTGGACACTGCTGCATGTATCTACAGTATTTGCCTAGATTTCTGCTTAACTGCCCGACCCCTCACTGGCTCCGTCCGTGACGATGCAAAAAGCCAGGCAAAGGGAGCCCAACGTCGTCAATGGGCGGCACTGAGGCAGTGCGTGAAAAGACAAGCGGGGAAGAGGCGCGTGGCAACAAGAACCGTGAAAGACAGTTGGTCTGTCCATCGGTCACGGCTTTCAAAGCAGAAGCACGATTTTTCCTCGTTCATCAAAATTAAAGATGACGAACGAATATTGTTTCGGCTCGACTTTCCTGCCTCGGAGAAAAAATCGACTTTCCGCCGCACATAATAGCATAGTTGGTCGTGCATTCGTAAGTTCCCAAGCGTCTGTAGCTACTAGGCAGCGTAAGGTAAGTGCCCGGTTTTTGGCCGGGCATCGTACTGAGGTGCATCCTTGTTTCCTTGTATCTATGGGCGTGTTTGGTTATCTGCCCTCCTTCGTTTTCACTGTTCGGGTCAACTTTTGGGCTGATTAGTTGACTGGCCGACCTTCGACCTCTGCATGGAACAGGCCTGACTCTAGAGGAACAGCCGACCTATGTTGTTGCTAATCCTAGTTTTTGTGTTCCGTTTGTAGATCAGTCGGGAATATGCGAAAAAACAAAGAGATGACTTGACCAAATCATTGGCTTTCGGCTTCTGCCTCATACCACTTTCCTTACTAACCGATCTATTTTGTAACCTGATGTTTAACTATGTTACCCTCAAAAGCACTAATAGATAAAGAACAAATTTCATAGTTTGAATCTTATTCTGAAACCACCCTGATACTTCGTTTCAGTATGCAACAATGGCCTTATTATTGTTCACATTGACGAGAAATTTGTTTGGCGTTATTTAGCCTATCAATCTCATATAGCATGTTTTAAAAAATTCTATCCAAACATTTCGCTACTCATCCCGTCGCAACGAACGGGGAATAATCTAGTTATCAAAATAACGGCACCATCATGATATGGGTTTACGTGAAAACATTGACGCCACAGCAGTTCCAGCCAGTATAGCACGCGGTAGCGCTGCATGCTCGGTGTATTATAAATTGCTAGGACAATGCCCGCGCGTTGCTGCGAAAGAGAGAAGGCAGTGCTGACTTAGAAAAATGGAAATACTCATCGGCAACATCTATTCTTACGTGGTGATATCGAGGCGTGGGAAAGTCAAGAATGAAAGTTTTTCTTTGTAGTGGTCGTCCCGCCATCAAGAATTTATGCTTTTTCTTGCTAGGGTTGGAAAATTTGACTTCTATCACGAGTGCCGGCAGTTACCGGGATGACACAAACTATATATGGTTAGGTAGATACCGATATTTCCCATATTGTTGGCCAATGTGGACTTATAGGTTTTAAATAGTGAATTTCTAAAGTTCCTTGTATATTTCCGTTTTTCCTATCTATGCATTGAACTATTTTTTTTTGAAAAGGGTGCATTGAACTATTTATAGTACAAAACAAACATCGGCTGTGTTATGCATGAAAATTGAACATTTTGTGACACTAATTGATTTTTCCGCAATCATCCAATTTCTTTGAAATAATAATGAAATGAAATGATGAGCTTCCACACATTCTAAGTCGAACTTGTTCAAAAATAAATAATGAGTTTTCAGACAAAAAACTGAACTTCTCATACAGACTTGAAATAGCCAACTTTTATTAGTATTTTGGTTATGATGTTGTGTACATAACCATCTAGACGACATGCCACTTCCGGTGCAGTAAATCATGTTCAGATAAGAATAGCATATGCGGTCCTCTATAGCATAGGCGGTTGCAATGCCTCGTCATGATCTCAAACTATCGTCCCGTTTGATCACAAGTTCTCAAGTGCTTTTTTGCGTGCAACGTCAGAAACAGAAGCTAATCAAGTCACTGTGAAGAACACATCCGATAGGGGTTAATCAAAATACGCAAACCCCAAATTACAATCTCAGCAGCATACAATCGAACAGCTTCCGCGCGTCCTCCATGACACCCAGCCGCGCACAGTACTTGATGCGTGGATCCCATGTCGCCACCACATCGAGTACTGAAAACACTCCCGACGCCCAGGTCTGCGTGGATCCAAACCCTGTCCATGGCAACATATCACAGCCGTCGCCGGCATGAATTAGCACATCGTGTTGGCTACAAACCGAATCAGAGAGAAAAAAGCCCCTCCCCGCTCCGCCGAGGGCGCCCGGCGCCCAGCCACGCCTGGATCGAGCACCAGCTCCGCCAGCCTTCCCTCCTGCTCGAGGCGAGCATCCCCGCCGGCCCGCGCCTTGCCTCCAGCTCCTAGCCGCCGGAAAAAGCTCGCCGCCCTCCAGTCTCGCCCAAAGCCAGTTCGGCGCCGCCTCCAGCACCTTGCCTCGCCGGCCCGGCCGCTTCCACCTTCAACCGCGCCACCACGCCGCCATGGTCGTTTCTATTCGCACGAGCGACGCCTCCTCCACGACTCCGCTTCCATCTCCCCCCAAGCACCTCGTCGCCGTTAGGGAAGGAGACATGGGAGGGGATTTATTCGCGGAGGTCGATGTAGAGCTCTGCGATTGGGGATTGTGTTTCATCTGTCCACGCTGCACACCCCAACAGCGCCATCGCACATGACCGCCACTGCAGAAGCACGGAGATCAGCTCGAGATCATGGGATCTCGCAGTGGAGCTTGACGCGGCCGGAAATTAGCCAGACGTAGAGGGATGCGTTCCCGGCGGCGCGCAGGCTACTTGGCGGCGCATGGGATCTCGCAGTGGAGCTTGACGCGGGGCTCACCGGGGGAAAAAAGGCGGCGAATCTGAGCGCGGGGAGCTGGACCGCGGGTCTGGGCGCGAGACAACGAAAAAAAAAAACGTTTTTTCCACTTACCGGTGGCAGTGGTGGGTAATATCTCCCAACTTACGGGGTAAATTGCGAAACAGAAAAACGTACCATGACCATCACCACCTCTAGACATATTATATACTCCGTAGTAGAGATTTATAACTACGTAGCTACGAGCGTGGCGGTAGGGCTGAATTTGTTTTGAGAAAACATACGCATGCAAATACAAGAGTGTGTGAGCTGCGATCGGCCGGCACGGGATCCTGCGGCTCCCATTTCTCTAGATGCGCCGCGACGCACGGGAGCGTAAGATCGTGCCTGCATCTGCATGGGACATCACATCCTAGCAGTGCGGCACGCCGCAGCAGCCACCTGCTCCTGAATAGCTTTAGCAGTGCATTTCAACCAGGAAAAAGAACGTGATCAGGGATTGCTCTTCGCTTTGCTTGAGGGGCCGGGTCACTCATCCGACACGCATGCATCCAACGGAGGCAACTCCGGTTCCTTCTTCCCACCGTCAACGAAGGATCGATGAGCCCTATAGTTTGGGATAGTTCTAGTATCCACAGTGGATCACGCCTCCACGTACGTACGTACCTTGCATCATGGATCTGCCATTCATGCCTAGAGGATGGGCAGGCAGGACGGGATCCAGGGTCCAGGAGTCTCCTGTGCGAGCGGCTGTGGCCGTCTAGCTGCCGGCCGCCGCACATGTGGTGCCACTCGGGCTTACATTCATGGCCCTGGCGAGCCCTACGATCGCTCCGTAGTAGTACACCCTTCGTCGCCTGTGCATGCATGCACCGGTAGGACGACGAGAGAGGCATGTAGCGGCCATCCTACAAAACAGTTTTCCCCACGAGTGCAGAGTGTGTAATATATGGAAGACAGTTTTTCCCACGAGGGGTGACTCGAGGGTATAATATCGAACTCTCGGGAAATCAGTAGTGAAAGATTTATCTTCCTATCTTTCTCTTGGTTACCTACAAAACAAAGTAAATTGTTTTGGTCCTCAACCTCACCTAGTGGTTGTCAAGCACAAGGTGTGAGAATAATATGAAAATAATATGCAATGCAAACAAGAAATAAATATCCAGTGGTGGTGAATAAATATGCAAGGATGGTGGGACAATGATAAATGATATTTTTGAGTTTTATATGATGAATGCAAGATGTAAAAGTGTTTTTGTATTTTCGGATTTTTAAATGGCAGAAAATGTAAAAGTGATAAAAGTTGTTGGAAAGGTGTTTCTTATGATTAAAAATGGACCGGGTTCATGGTTTCACAAATGCACTCTCTCTTTAATAAAGTGGTAGACAATGGAACACTAGAGTTGACATATGAGATTGCAACAAATAAGTTTTATGACAAGTTACTAATTATATGGCCATCACGTCCTAACATAGAGACCTTTTGTTTATTAGTCTCTCTTATACTCCACCAAGATGCGAACTAAATCATACCACCTCAGTAATTAAGATAAATCAGAGTATAGCATTAAATCTTTTGACATGAAGTTAAAATAAGAACATGCTAGATCTAGTCACGGAGAAGTGGCATGGTCACCCACAACTCCTGTAGCAAGATATTTTTCTTTATCCCTAGTGAGGCAACAAAGTAAGGTAAACATACCCAAGTGGATCGCGAAACTTCTCTCACTTTCACCGCACTAGCCACCCCCCGTTACTCCAACTAATCCACGCATCACTCCTCGCACGCTCTCATAAACATGCTTGGTCAAAACAAGTACACAAGAACGGGGTACATAATATGCATCTACTTTCATAATTGAAACAAAACTATTGCAATCTCAAACATATATTAACTCATAAAAAGATCCACCACATAGGTATTACATAGATGACCGTAATCATGTTCAGCAGCTCATACGGTACTAATTAGTGAAGATCAAAGAGAGGAGAGATACATAAGTTACTTCCACAAACCCATAGTCCAGGGGTGGACTACTCCCTCTTCATCATAGAGACGGTGGAGAAGTCGTTGGAGAAGATGGAGACCACGCCGGCAGCGCCCTGCCGGAGTTTTCCCCCAACAATCTGCAACTCCAGGTCTCTGTTTCGTGGTTTCTATGTTTCGGCGGCGCTCCTTTCCGAAGGACGTCGGGGACTATTTTTATAGTCGTTTTTAGGTCAAGACGGTGTCGGTGGAGAAAAGATCGACGGTAACGGAGCCACAAGGGCCAAGTTGGTGGGTCCCACGCGGCCAGGGAATCTGGCCGCATGGGCCACCCTCTTTTGGCCCACGGGCCTCTGTTTGTTCGCTTCTTCGCTTCCAAGTATTTGTTCCTTTGAAAACCGGATGCCCGTAAAATATTAGGTCATTTGGACGTAGTTTGGGTCCCTGAAACATCAAAATATAGAAAATAGGGTTTTCTGCCTGTGCAGGGTTGATTCCATAAAAATAGGAAATCAATAAAATATTCTCAAAATCATGATAAAACATTGATATAACCCTTATTTGATGCAAATATGATTGAAATATAAGTAAAACAATGCAAAGTTCATGTATGCATTTTACATGCATCAACATCCCGAAGCTTAACCTATACTCGTCCTCGAGTATGAAGGTGATAAAACTAACATGGACTTTGCAATTTAATACTATTAATGGATATCAAAGATGATTACTATTGCTACATAGAGTCAAATTATTCATTCTTCAAAGGAGTAGCAATATGCAAGATAGATTATGAAGTGATATCAAGTATTCAATGCAAGGATGTTCAATGATAATTCACAAAGTGTAACATAGAAGAAAGTACTATGGACCACATGTATGCATAATGAAAAGTAAAAACATCCTATAATGGTCACAGAGTATTCATGAAAATCTGAATATAAAAGGTGGACACTTTGGAAAGATATATAAGTGAGTAGAGGTAAAACGTGAATAAGTTTCATCTAACTTCCAAACTCTTCTACTTAAGTTTATTTTGCAATGTGGTAATCCTTGGTGTCAATCTCTCATTACCCCTATCATAGCATCTTGAATTATTAAAGTTTAAAGTGAAAGAAAATATCAGTAGTGTGCTTGACAAAGTATAGGTTGAATATCTCAAGCCCCTTGAATACAAGTACCTACACCATGGTGTTACTCAAATTGGGACACAAAGCAAGTTCAAGTTAAATATGTGATACGTGCATTTTATATCATCATTTATGCAACCTTTAGTAGCATATTAGAATGTTATATGCACTGTTATATCAATGTTTTTACATGTTTTAGATGATTTAGGGGACTTTCATATAAAGTCCCTATTTTTGGTATTTAATTTCTGGGAGGCAGAAAACCCCCTTTTCTTGTTTTTATTGTTTCAGGAGTTTCAGGAACCCAAATAATAAAAGGAAAAATACCACGAAGGTTTTTCATCGGAAGGAAGACGATGGAAATAAGACCTAAGAGAGGAGAGCCACGTGGGCCAAAAGGGGTGGCCCACGCGGCCCATGTACCTGGCCGCGTGGGGCCCACCAAAATCGCCCTCGGGCACCTCCTCCCCTGGGGCTTTTTAGCAACGCTTTCGTCTCGCACGAAAACCTACGCCCTAATTTTCCCTAGTCCATCCGAGGTCGTGGCGGCGGTGAAACATCTGATTCCCTCCGAGGGGGATCAGATCTTGCTGCTCCGGAGCTCCGGAGAGGGGGAAATCATCGTCATCGTCATCACCTCTCCTCCTTGGCGTGGGAGGAGGCCTCTACATCATCACCCCCATCAAGACCAGCACCATCTCCATCATCATCTCCGTGATCCACTCTGTTCACCTCATAGTTTAAGAGTTGCTATACCCTAGATACTCGTCTTGTGCTACTATTCATGTTTGTGATTGAGTACTTGTCATTATTTGTGGATGAAGTTATAATTTCAGATTGTATTGTACCACTTATGCCACTGATTATGATCATGTTTACACGTTGTGAGTAGTTCCCGCATGTTCCTGAGGGCATAGGATGAATTGGCAATGATTTATATATAACATGTATTGGTATTTTGTGAAGAGTTTATCTTTTATGTGATTCTACGATGGTGTTGTGCGAACGTCGACTGCACAACACTTCACCTATATGGGCTCATAGGAGAACACCGTAGTATAATGAATTGAGGAAGACTTGGGAAGACAAGTAAACCTGAGATTGAGTCATGAAGTTATATTATGAGGGTATTAGTATCGGGGACCTTAGAGTGTAATGCTATGGTGGGACATTATGTCTTAATAATTCTTGTGCAGTCATTTACTTGGCCACATGATCCATCATAAGGTGTTGTAGTCTATTTATTTAGCTATACCGAATTATGGCTCCGTCCAAAGAAGATTAAAACTTGACAAGATATTCAACGTGTTGTTTAATAAATCTCTATGCCTAGTGATATCCATGCTGCCCTTGGGAACGTTTTCCACATATAAGTTACACATCACTTAAGCTTGTCATCTTGTCACATAAGAGGATTGGGCTTTCTCTCTTTGAGAGCTTTCACTTGCTACTGTTACTTGCTGCATTGGAATTATACAACCAAAAATACCAAAAATAGTTGCATCTTTTATTGTTTTATTTATCAATCTTACTAACCAATACCTTCAGCTCCTCGTGGGTTCGACAACCTTTTCTAATTGAAAGGTACTACAATTGATCTCCTGCATTTGGGAGTCATCAAGATACTTTTCTGGCGCCGTTGCCGGGGAGCGTTGCGCTATTGGTAAGAAGTTTGGTAAGGAAACTTGAAAGCTGAATTTTATTTGCTGTTTTATCTGATTGATACTATGGCATTTATGAATCGTTCTTCGATGCACCTTGCTTATATGAAAGTGTTGATGTCACTACTGCTAAAGTGGTTGAAACTACTGTGCCTGAGATACCCAAAGTGGGATATAAAATTCCCATGGGTCATGTTAAAAGAGTTATGAAAAGTCCATTTACAGGAGATGGAACTAAGTCTGCACGTGAACACATGGAGTTAATTGAAGACATATGCGGGTTATTTAGACTTCCTGATATTCCTGAGGATGAGGTAAAAAGGAAGTTACTATATTTGTCTTTATCTGGTAACGCTCGTGTTTGGTACAGGTCTCTGGATGAAGAAGCTGTTATTGAATGGAATATCTTGAGGAAGGTTTTCTTTCTTAAATATTTTACTCCTAAAGAAGTTTATGAGAACCGCTGCTACATATTCAATTTCTGGCCACATCTGGGAGAGAGTATTACTCAAGCTTGGGGGAGATTGAAGGAACTCATTCGCAAGAATCCTTGTCACGATCTTACAAGGAAACTTATACTGATAAACTTTTATGTGAGGCTACCTATGAAGCACAAGGAGATTCTGGATAATTCATCTGGTGGGAGTTTTACAAATAATACTGAAGAAGAAGCATGGAATTTATTGGAGACTATTTCTGAAAATACCGGACATTGGGATCTCGATAAAGGTAATGAGCCTTATTTTGATTATGGATATTCATGTGTAGAGAATTTCTCTACTTCTATCCTGTTTAAAATATGAGTGATACATTTAATCTTGACCCATATGTTATACTTGAAATAGCTAAATCTTTTGCTGAGCATATCCGTGTTCCTAAAAGTGTGTTTGAAGTTTATGTTGAACCTGTTAAACAATCTATTGTTGTTCCTAAAGTTATTAAATAGGTTGAACCGGTGTCATCTGTGACAATTGAGGAGTATGTTGAAACACCTCCCTATCCAAATCATGTTAAAAAGAATTTACTTATTGCTGTTACTAACAAAAGTAATAGAAAGTGTTCTCAGCCATATGAACAGGTGGAAGTCAACACGCAAATTTCTGTCATCAAGCAACTTAATGAAGAAGATCATGTCGATGTTTATCTATGTGAAGATGCTACTAGAGTCATCAAAGGTAATTCGGCCAAGGTGGGGAAACCTGTTATATCATGCTCTATTGGTACTTCGAGCTATCATGGTCTATGTGATATTGGATCAAGCATTAGTGTCATCCCATGTTCTCTCTATCTTGAAATCAAACCTGATATTGATCCTATTGTTATGGAAGAGACAGGTATGACAATTCAACTTGCTAATAAAGAATATATTAGTCCATTTGGGATTGTTAGAGATGTTGAAGTATTGGTTGGCAAAATAAAATATTCTGCTGATTTTATTGTGCTTGGTTGTCCTCAAGATTCGTTTTGTCCTATCATTTTTGGTAGACCTTTCTTGCGTACTGTTGGTGCTGAAATCAATTTGCTTAAAGAGAAAGTGTTTATTAAATGTGCTGATGAAAAACTTGAATTCAACTTTTCTAAATTTGATGATAAACATATTGTGAAGGAGCCAATCTCTGAAGATATAATTGAAACTCTTGCTCATATAGCTGTAGCTTCAACAGATGTTGTAGAACGTTATATGCTTAATCAAGATGAACCGTTTAATGATGAGGAAAAAGAGGCTTTGGAACAAATATTATGGCAACAACCACCACAGTTACAGTTGCATATCCCACCTGATAATCTAGGAGTACTACTGTCGGAGAATTATCCCCGTGAACCAGGAAATGAAGGGGCTGAACACAACACTTAACAACTCTCTCGTCAACCTCGGCAACCAAGCACGGCGAGCTCGACGACACGCATCACGACAGAGATGGACACCAGCACGTACCCAGGTTCAGGCCCTCCGCGAGGAGTAAAGACCCTACTTCCTGCTATGTGATATTGCACTGCTTCACGAGGTTACAGTACAGGGGTGCTTGCCGAGGGCAAAGCTTACAACGATGGCAGAGCTTTCTCTCTGTGGAAGCTTACAACGATGATCGATCCCCCTCTCCGGTGGTGCTCCTTCTAGTTTTATAGGCGCGGGGGTGGAAGCTAGGGTTCCTCCATGGCGCCGGTCCAGGAGGGCGGCGCACCCTTGGTCCAGGGGTCATGGACGAGGTCCATCGTCGTTGGTCTTGCTGGTCTTCGTCAGACTCTGCCACCGTCCATCCAGTGCGGTGGCCAGCACTCCAGAGGTCCGTGGTGTCATGTCGATGACGTTGCCGTTGGAGCGGAGCGGCAGTGTGTCCCCTTAGCACCAAAGTAGCATGCTTGGTAATCCTCCTCCTTTGGGGCAGCTTTGTTGCTCTCCTTTAAGCACGGGAATGGCAACTGCGGCTTGTTCGTCACCATGCGCAGGCGGGCGCGTCACCCTGCTGCGGGGCGCAGGCACCATGTGTGTCCTGCCAGGATGGCATAACCTCACCAGGCACTTCGAGCGCTCCGCCACCCCGGGTGGGGAAAGTCTCTCGAGGAGGTCCCCGGCTCGTAGAGACTTGATCGTTTGTTTCACCGTTGAAGCCCCCGCGAGGGGCGGGGCCTCACGGGGCTCGCCAGGCGCCATGACCCGGTTCTTAGTTGCGTTCCAAGCCCAGGTGTCTGGGGCCAGAAAGGTCGGCCCATGATACCCCGGTTTCTATTGGGCCGACAACTACCACCACCTAAAGGGGATCCTAGTTTTGAATTAAAACCTTTGCCTGCAAATCTGAAATATGCATATTTGGATGATAAAAGCATATATCCTGTCATTATTAGTGCTAACCTTTCAGCTGAAGAAGAAGAGAAATTACTTGATGTGCTAAAAGCTCATCGACCAACCATTGGATACTCTCTTGATGATCTTAAAGGTATAAGCCCAGCTCTATGTATGCATAAAATTAATTTGGAAGAAGATGCAAAACCTGTTGTTGATTATCAACGCCGTCTCCATCCAAAAATGAAAGAAGTGGTAAGGAAAGAGGTAATAAGACTTATTGAAGCTGGTATCATTTATCCTATAGCTGATAGTAAGTGGGTTAGTCCTGTTCATTGTGTTCCTAAAAAGGGTGGAATGACTGTTGTTCCAAATGATGAGGATGAACTTGTGGCTCAACGTACTGTTGTTGGTTATGATGTGTATTGATTTCAGAAAATTAAACAAAGCAATTAGAAAAGATCATTATCCATTGCCATTTATTGATCAAATGTTAGAAAGGTTATATAAACATTCTCACTTTTGTTATCTAGATGGTTATTCAGGTTTCTCACAAATTCCTGTCCATAAGAATCAAGAAAAGACCACTTTTACTTGCCCATTTGGTACATTTGCTTATAGGAGAATGCCATTCGGTTTGTGTAATGCTCCTGCTACTTTTCAAAGATGCATGAATGCTATATTTGCTGATTATATTGAAAAGATAATGGAAGTATTTATGGATGATTTGTGTTTATGGTACTTCCTTCGATAATTGCTTGTTCAACCTTAACAAAGTTTTGCAGCGTTGTGAAGACCAACACTTAGTCTTAATTGGGAGAAGTGTCACTTCATGGTTACTGAAGGTATTGTCCTTGGGCATAAGATTTCTGGAAAAGGATAGAAGTTGATCCAGCAAAGATAGAAGCTATTGAAAAGCTACCATACCCAAAGGACATCAAAGGTATAAGAAGTTTTCTTGGGCATGCAGGTTTTTACCGTAGGTTTATTAAAGATTTCTCCAAAATATCAAAACCTCTAACCAATCTTTTGCAAAAGGATGTTCCTTTCTTTTTAATGATGATTGCATTGAGTCCTTTAATATTTTGAAGAATGCTTTAATAACTGCCCCTATTATTCAACCTCCTGATTGGAAATTGCCTTTTGAAATTATGTGTGATGCTAGTGATTACGCAGTTGGGGTGTTTTGGGTCAACGGTTGATAAGAAACTGAATGTTATCTATTATGCTAGTAGAACACTTGATGCCGCTCAAAGAAACTATGCTACAACTGAAAAAGAATTTTTGGCAGTATTATTTGCTTGTGACAAGTTTAGACCTTACATTACTGATTCAAAAGTCACATTGCATACTGATCATTCTGCTATTAAATACTTGATGCATAAGAAAGATGCTAAGCCTAGATTAATAAGATGGGTACTTTTATTGCAAGAGTTTGATTTACACATTGTTGATAGGAAAGGGGAAGATAATCAAGTAGCTGATCATCTCTCTAGAATGGAAAATATACCTGATGATCCTATTCCTATTAACGATAGCTTTGTTAATGAAGAACTTGCAAATATTAATGTTTCTAGTGCTAAAGCTGCATCTCCATGGTTTGCTAATTATGCAAATTTTATTGTTGGTAAAGTTTTACCTCCACACTTCACTCATCAACAAAGAAAGAAATTCTTCTATGATCTTAGACATTATTTTTGGGATGATCCTTTCCTTTATAAGAAAAGTGTGGATGGTATTATTAGACGTTGTGTACCTGAGCATGAACAACAGGCTATTATAAGAGATTTCCATGATAGTCCCTATGGAGGGCGTCATGCAGGAGATCGCACAGGAGCAAAGGTATTACAATCTGGTTTTTACTGGCCTACTTTATTTAAAGATTGTGCTGAATATGTTAAATCTTGTGATAAATGTCAAACAGTAGGCAATATTGGTAGGAGAAATGAAATGCCTATGAACAATTCATTGCCACTTGAGCCATTTGATGTGTGGGGCTTTGACTTTATGGGACCCTTCCCGGAGTCAAGGATAAAGCATACTCACATTTTGGTTGCAGTTGACTATGTTACAAAGTGGGTGGAAGCAATTCCAACCAAAAGTGCAGATCATGCCACAGCGATGAAGATGCTAAAGGACATCATCTTTCCTAGGTTTGGTGACCCTAGGTTTTTAATTACTGATGGTGGTTCTCACTTCTTGCATGGTGTTCTTAGAAAAACTTTGGCAAAATATGATGTTAACCATAGAATTGCATCAACATATCATCCTCAAACAAGTGGACAAGTTGAATTAAGTAATAGGGAAATTAAACTCATTTAGGAGAAGACAGTAAATAAGTCTAGGTCTGATTGGCCAACTAAAATTAATGATGCATTATGGGCTTATAGAACTGCTTTTAAAAACCCTATGGGAATGTCTCCTTATAAAATGGTTTATGGGAAAGCTTGTCATTTGCCTGTTGAGTTAGAACATAATGCTTGATGGGCTGTTAAACAATTGAACATTGACTTTAAAACTGCTGGAGAAAAGAGAATTCTTGATTTAAACCTACTAGATGAATGGAGGAATGAAGCCTATGAAAATGCTAAAATGTTTAAAGAAAAAGTTAAAATTTGGCATGACAGGAAAATTAAGAAGAAGGAATTCAAAGTAGGCAATCAAGTTTTGCTACACAACTCTTGCTTTAAGTTTTCTGCAGGAAAGTTGCGTTCAAAGTGGCAGGGACCATTTGTGATACAGGAGGTGTACCGTTCAGGAGCCATCCGTCTTCACGGTGATATGAAAGGTAAACCTCATGTAGTCAATGGACAACGCCTTAAACCTTATATTGCAGGAAAGAGCTTCATCGGAATGGTGGAAGAGTTGAATTTACAGACACCGGAGGAGGTAATTGAGAGAAACCGTGCAGTTTCAGAAACCCTAAATCAATAGAAGGTAACTTACTGTTGGAAAGTTTCTCGGAATTGCATAATATTTTACGGAAGTCATTTTTTATGGAAATTAACGTGTGGGACAAGAAATCTGGACGAAGCAGAGACCCGAGGAATGAAAGAGGGGGTCCCACGCGGCCAGGTACAGGGGCCACGTGGGCCCACCCCTTTTGCCCCTTGGAGTCCCTTTTCGCCCCGTTTTTTATCCCGACGCTTCGTCTTGACCTAAAAACCCTCAATATATACCCCTCTCTGTCGATCTAATCTCGCACCGAGCGTCCTCGAGCGATCTTTGTTTTTGCTGTTTCTGTCTGTCAGGTTTTAGCCATGTCTTGCTCCGGATCCAACCACGGTGAGGAGAGCCCTCCCAAGTAAGGTGTTGTGAACCGCTACCTCAGCTCCGTGATGGCACCACCAAAGACCGTGTGCTTCAAGGAGGGTGTGATGCTCGTGGAGGAGGTAAAGGCTCCCAAGGCTACCGGCACGGTGGAGGAAAGGTTGGACGAGTTGGAGGACAAGGCCTTTCCCATGGAAGATGGCTGAATGGGAGGAAGAATATGAGAAGGAGGAGGCTGCAGCAAAAGAGAGTCTGAAAGAACGTCAAGCTTGGGTGAGTTCCACCTAGTCTTTCTCTTTATCAATCCATCATATCTATCTAGTCATGGTGTGTTTTGCTTTTATCGTTTAGTTATCAATATCTCTTAGGCGTGTGTGAGCTCATGGAGCATTATCATGTATCTCTATCTTATGGTTTATCAATGAATATTAAAGTATGGTGTCATCCATAATTCTCTTGTTCGGAGATTGATGGGTAACACTCATGCAAATTAGCGTGGCATATTTAGAGTTTCAATCACATCTTGCCTTGAAATTAATTAACTTGAGTATGTTGGACAATTGTAGAATTATCTCATCATAAATAAGTAAAAAGTCAATATGACTTGGAATTAATAATTTGAAGTTGAGATATTGTCTTGTAGGATAAAAAGTTGATAAGGGATAATGAAAAGGATATAAAACACTCTTGTTAGACTCTAGTATCTTTTGAGCAAATTAATGATCATGGATATTTCAATACTTATGCTCTTGATTGTGTATGAAAAGGAAGGCACCTGAAGTTTCAGTTAGCCATGGAAAGTGTAAGATAAAGGTGGTATGGAGCATAGGAACTTGATTGAGATATCCATGACTAAAGTTTGTACTAGTTACTAGAGATGCAAGGTTTATAACATCTTTTTATATCTATCTATCTTTTCATTTGTCTTCTTTGAACTTGTTATCCAATGAGAGTTTATCTTGTCTTTAAATTTCAGTAAATTATAAAAGGTTATAATGCTTGCCATAAAGAGCAAAAGCATGTGAAAAACTATATGATTTGATTGTCCAACATACAATTGTTATTTGCTTTCAAAAGTAAGGGGTGATTGCTAGAGCTTCTATTTATGTTGCCCTCATGTGCATGAGTTTTGTTCATTAATCTTATCTTGCAAGTGAATATGATGATGATACAATGCTCGTATTTATTTATCAACCATAAGTCCATTGATGCATGTAATGATCTATGCCTTACTTACTCGAGGACGAGTAAAGGTTTAAGCTTGGGGAGTTGATACGTGCATTTTATACCTTTAGTAGCATATTAGAATGTTATATGCACTGTTATATCAATGTTTTTACATGTTTTAGATGATTTAGGGGACTTTTATATAAAGTCCCTATTTTTGGTATTTAATTTCTGGGAGGCAGAAAACCCCCTTTTCTTGTTTTTATTGTTTTAGGAGTTCCAGGAACCCAAATAATAAAAGGAAAAATACCACGGAGGTTTTTCATCGGAAGGAAGACGATGGAAAGAAGACCGAAGAGAGGAGAGCCACGAGGGCCAAAAGGGGTGGCCCATGCGGCCCATGTACCTGGCCGCGTGGGGCCTAGAAAATCGCCCTCGGGCACCTCCTCCCCTGGGGCTTTTTAGCAACGCCTTCGTCTCACCCGAAAACCTACGCCCTAATTTTCCCTAGTCCATCCGAGGTCGCGGCGGCGGCGAAACTTCTGATTCCCTCCGAGGGGGATCAGATCCTGCTGCTCCGGAGCTCCGAAGAGGGGTAAATCATCATCATCGTCATCACCTCTCCTCCTTGGCGTGGGAGGAGGCCTCTACATCATCACCCCATCAAGACCAGCACCATCTCCATCATCATCTCCGTGATCCACTCCGTTCCCCTCATAGTTTGAGAGTTGCTATACCCTAGATACTTGTCTTGTGCTACTATTTATGTTTGTGATTGAGTACTTGTCATTATTTGTGGGTGAAGTTATAATTTCAGATTGTGTTGTACCACTTATGCCACTGATTATGATCATGTTTACACGTTGTGAGTAGTTTCCGCATGTTCCTGAGGGCATAGGATGAATTGGCAATGATTTATATATAACATGTGTTGGTATTTTGTCAAGAGTTTATCTTTTATGTGATTCTATGATAGTGTTGTGCGAACGTCGACTGCACAACACTTCACCTATATGGGCTCATAGGAGAACACCGTAGTATAATGAATTGAGTAAGACTTGGGAGGACAAGTAAACCTGAGATTGAGTCATGAAGTTATATTATGAGGGTATTAGTATCAGGGACCTTAGAGTGTAATGCTATGGTGGGACATTATGTATTAATAATTCTTGTGCAGTCATTTACTTGGCCACATGATCCATCATAAGGTGTTGTAGTCTATTTATTTAGCTATACCGAATTATGGCTCCGTCCAAAGAAGATTAAAACTTGACAAGATATTCAACGTGTTGTTTAATAAACATCTATGCCTAGTGATATCTATACCGCCCTTGGGAACGTTTTCCACATATAAGTTACACATCACTTGAGCTTGTCCTCTTGTCACATAAGAGGATTGGGTTTTCTCTCTTTGAGAGCTTTCACTTGCTACTGTTACTTGCTGCATTGGAATTATACAACCGAAAATACCAAAAACACTTGCATCTTTTATTGTTTTATTTATCAATCTTACTAACTAATACCTTCAGCTCCTCGTGGGTTCGACAACCTTTTCTAATTGAAAGGTACTACAATTGATCTCCTCCACTTGGGAGTCATCAATATGATTGTAAGTAATAATAGCGTCATCAAGAGCGTCAACTGGGGTACCTCTTGTCCTAGGACATGGAACAAGCCCATGTCAAAATGACAAGACAAACAAACAAAATGAACAATCTCAACACCCTTTTTATTTACCATTGGGATAGATTTTTATTATAATGTGTATCACTGACGGTTCACCATAGTATGTAAGTAAATTTCCACCATGAATGATCATGACTTAGATTAGCGGTCTAGGCGTCTCTCTAACCATTTTTACAAACTCATTAAACTTGCTTTGTCTCCACATTTATTTCACCCATGATAAGCATCCATAAACAAAAGTACATGATATCAACTAAATAAAATGAAGAGGATGTTCAAAGCTTGCCATGTGACATCACATATGAGCTAACTCCCAACCCAAAACTATTGTCAAGCCCACAACTTCATAATTTTAATCACAATGGGTCATGTTTATTAAGTGCAATAATAGTAAAGTGTGCATCAAGTTCGTGAAAGCTCTATAACCAACTTTTCCCATTACAATCAACAACATAAGCATTTTAATTCAGAGGTATAGATAACACAAATAACATGATAAACATACTCAGAATGGCATAGGCTAATAGGTAGATATGGTGGACTCACTGGAAAAGACTTTGGTTGAAGGTGTTGGAAACAAGTTTTTACTTGTTGGAATTTTTGGGCTAGCAAGAGGGAGAAAGTTGACCGTCTAAATGCATGCATGAGTGTCCATAGAACTAAACAATCCATGTTAAACAAAGTAAAGTAACATTAATACTCATTAACAAGCATATGAATCATGCAACTATATGTATCTTTTTAAATCAACTTAAACATCCCTTTCCCAATCTTTTAATAGCATACAAGTTAATTCAACCCATATTTCCAGTACCTCATATATAAATGATAGTGTGGTGGTCTCACAAAATAAAAATCAAACCAAAATAAAAACTAACAAAAGACGCTCCAAGTTTATGCGATAAAGTGCATTGATCGAAAAACAGAAGTTAGACGTGTGCAAACCGAGAGTGTGTTGGTCCAGTGGGGTTGTCTTCATATCCCCAAGCTTATGGTCTTCACCATCCTTGGATAGCTCTTGGTGCACCTCCTCTAATCCCTATGAAAAAACTTCAAAACATTGTTTCTCCCATTTCTTTTTTGTGGGGTGACATTAGTAGTGATAGACAAATAATTTACTTGCTGCATATAATCCTTAAACAAAAATTCATATGAATGTCCAGAAAGTGTATATGTTGTATGCCTACTTATAAACTCAATTGGATAAAATTCCAAAAAAAAATCATGCATACAGAGGACGAAAAGTTGCAACCACATTTCAAATATCAGCTCATTTGAAGTTACAGAATAAGAACTAAAAATCATACCGTGTACAGATTCATGCTGAAATAAAATCTCCGAATGCTAAAAGCAACCTTTTCAAACCAAAATGGGTAAAACTTGACACTTTATTAAAAATTCCAGAAACTAAACTAAAAACTAAGTCTCTTGTTACAGCAAGAGGACACAAATAAAAACAACCGGGTTGCCTCCCGTAAAGCGCTTTCTTTATAGACATATAGCTAGGCTTCTTACTTGATGTTTATAGTGGACGAAGCTCATGAGGGAGCTTGAACTTTGATGTGTCCCTCTTCCTTGGGAAGTGTTCCATACATATCTTGTGTGGAAACTGAAACTTCACATTTCCTTCTTTTGAATCAATGATAGCACCTGTGGTACGAAGAAAAGGTCTTCCAAAAATATTTGGACTAGAGGTTTTATTCCCCATATCCATGATTAGAAAATCAACAGGTAGAAAAGTCATATGCAACTCTACTATAACATCACTTACTTTTCCTAAAGCGTGTTTAATGGAATCATCAGCAAGTGCAAGTTCAATAGAGCATTTTTCAAGATTCTTAAATTCAAGTACTTCATATAGTTCTTTAGATAAAACAGAGACACTAGATCCTAGATCAAGTATAGCATGGTGTGTCTCTTTTCCAATTGTTACTAGTACTTTGGGAATCCATATATCCCCAAGCTTAGGTGGTATCATAGCTTCTTGGTTGTACCTAGGAATCTTTTCTTTTAACACATGATTAGCAATATAAGAACCAAAACCTGCTTGGTTAGAGTTGATGGAAGGATCACTTGCAAATTTTTGTAAGATGAATATTAATTCATGCAAGCTACAATTCTCTAAATCAAGCAATGGATCATTGACTTCACTAAGCATTTTAACTTCCTCAACTTTTATCTCTTTCATTACCCCAATAGTTTCCTTAGCAACTCTCTCTTGCTCATGAATGCGTGCCTAAGATTTATTTATAACCTCTTGGCAATATTTAATTGTTTCCTCATGTTTTTGGGTTGTAATGATGTTCTTTAATGAGGAGACTTCCTTAGCAAGCTGATCTATCCTTTCAAACAAAGAGTCTTGTTTTTCAAACTTAGATATAAATTCCTTATTAAGCTCCTTTTGAGTAGATATAAGTGACCTAATGGTGTTTTCCAAATCACTAGAAACATTACCACTAGTAGCATATTTGTTTGGCACATATGGGAGTTTATTATAGGAGTTATAATTGGTGTTACCATACCCATTATTACCATAGTTCCTAATGAAGTTTACATCAACATTTGCAGGATCATTACCAACTAGTTCTTGGAAAGGAACATTTTCGACATTTTGTTTATTAATGAAAGCAAGAATAGTATCCATTTTAGATGACAAATCATTTTTTTTTCTATGGATTTTACTTTCTTAGATGGATTAGGTGCTCCATCAGTATGCCATTGACTATAGTTTTGCAAAATGCTTTCCAATATGTTCTTAACTTCTACTGTAGTGTTTCCAAAAAAGCCCCTCCAGCAAGTTTTTATGTGTTTTTTAATTTTTTATACAGAACTGAAAATAAAATGACACTAAATGATGCAAACCGAAATAATAAACGCAACACACAATGGAAAACCGAAAATAAAATATGCAAACCGAAATATAAATATGATATGCAAGACAATAACAAAACAAAATAAAATGCTTTGAACGTAAAGATGGATAAGATGATGCTCACGTAGGTGCTCCCCAAGCTTAGGTGTTTGCACAAGTTGGTGATGAAGTTGACTTTGTTGTGAGATATCCATGGACAAATCCTTACAACAATGATCCCCCGGCAACGGCGCCAGAAAACAGTCTTGATGGCCCTTCACATAGTTACCTGCGTGAAAAGTAAATGGGTTAGGTTGAGACTCCAAGTGCAGAGTGTGTAGTATATGGAAGACAGTTTTCCCCATGAGGGGTGACTCGAGGGTTTAATATCGAACTCTCGGGTAATCAGTAGTAAAAGATTTATCTTCCTATCCTTCTCTTGGTTACCTACAAAACAAAGTAAATTGTTTTGGTCCTCAACCTCACCTAGTGGTTGTCAACCACAAGGTGTGAGAATAATATGCAATGCAAACAAGAAATACATATGCGGTGGTGGTGAATAAATACGCAAGGATGGTGGAAACAATGAAAAATAATATTTTTGGGTTTTATATGATGAATGCAAGATGTAAAAGTGTTTTTGTATTTTCGGATTTTTAAATGACAGAAAATGTAAAAGTGATAAAAGTTGTTGGAAAGGTGTTTCTTATGATTAAAAATGGACCGGGTTCATGGTTTCACAAATGCACTCTCTCTTTAATAAAGTGGTAGACAATGGAACACTAGAGTTGACATATGAGATTGCAACAAATAAGTTTTATGACAAGTTACTAAATATATGGGCATCACGTCCTAACATAGAGACCTTTTGTTTATTGGTCTCTCTTATACTCCACCAAGATGCGAACTAAATCATAACACCCCACTAATTAAGCTAAATCAGAGTATAACATTAAGTCTTTTGACATGAAGTTAAAATAAGAACATGCTAGATCTAGTCACGGAGAAGTGGCATGGTCACCCACAACTCCTGTAGCAAGGTATTTTTCTTTATCCCTAGTGAGGCAACAAAGTAAGGTAAACATACCCAAGTGGATCACGAAACTTCTCTCACTTTCACTGCACTAGCCACCCCCCGTTACTCCAACTAATGCACACATCACCCATCACACACTCTCATAAAACATGCTTGATCAAAACAAGTACACAAGAACGGGTTACATAATATGCATCTACTCTCATAACTGAAATAAAACTATTGCAATCTCAAACATATATTAACTCATAAAAAGATCCACCACATATATATTACATAGATGACCGTAATCATGTTCAGCAGCTCATACGGTACTAATTAGTGAAGCTCAAAGAGAGGAGAGATACATAAGTTACTTCCACAAACCCATAGTCCAGGGGTGGACTACTCCCTCTTCATCATGGAGACGGTGGAGAAGTCGTTGGAGAAGATGAAGACCACGCCGGCAGCGCCCTGCCGGAGTTTTCCCCCTCCAATCTGCAACTCCATGTCTCTGTTTCGTGGTTTCTGTGTTTCGGCAACGCTCCTTTCCGAAGGGCGTTGGGGACTATTTTTATAGTCGTTTTTAGGTCAAGACGGTGTCGGTGGAGAAAAGATCGACGGTAACGGAGCCACGAGTTTTGGGGGATAATAGCCCGGTATACTCATGACCAAGGAAGAATCAATCGGACGGCCCAAGGCTTGGTCCGGATGATCTGTACAAGATATGGGACGGGTTATAGCTGGGCCAATATGCCTAACATGACTCGTCCCTAGAAGGAAGGACCTAGAAGAACTGGAGTCTGAGTGAAGGAAGGAACCGGGTGACTTGGAGGCTATGGAAGGTCAAGAAGAATCTAGAGTAGGACTCCGGGCTCGTATGTAACTCGGTATTCATTGTAAGTTCGGGAGACCTGGCGTCTATATAAATGGGCTCCCAGAACATAGATCGAAGAGTCTTAAGTCATAAGCAACCCTAGTTCGATATCACCGCTATCAAGCGAAACCCTTGTAACCTGTCTCGTAACCCGGCTCTGTTGTCGTAGCCGAGTTATCGAGACCTCGAGATCAATAACATAGAAGCAGGAAGTAGGTCTTTATCTCCAATGGAGAGGCTGAACCTGGGTAAACCCTTTTTCCCCAACGAGCGTGACAATCTCCTGAAGGACCAAGGCGCCTTGCCCCAATCATCAAGTTACCCTATGGTAACATCTGCCGTGATAACCCCACGACAGTTGGCGCCCACCGTGGGGCCTGCGACCAAAGCTGTCCTCATCAAGGGAGAAGCTCTGCGAGGGATGGAGAACCTCGCGATCGGCGAGGTCAGGATGGATCAGCACGGAAAGCGCATCGTCGACGATTCCGGCTGGAAGGAAGAAGCAGATCTGCTGGAAACCGGCCGGGTGATCCCGTTCGGTCGGATCAACGTCTTCGTAGGTATGATTCATGCAACTCAGCAAATTGATGACGAGGTTATGTGCGACTCCGTTTCAGGGGCAGCCACCATCGTCCAATCTGATGGAGAAGAGTCAGTCGGAACAGGAGGTTTCGAACATCAGTCGGACATCCAGGCTTGCGAGCCGGAGTGACGCGAGGAAGATTTGGATACAGATACTGATCGATCTTACCGTTGTTTGACGAGAGATTTGGGTACGTGGCTGATGAGGAAGATTATGAGTCGGAGCCAAGGACCATGAAGCGTGCTGCGGTGTACACCCTGAGGAACCACAATGATGGGACAGAAACTTCAGTAAGTGAGGACGATGCCACGCGCGCGGCCAGAGAAAACAGAGAAAGAATTCAGCGTCATCCGACCTTTCAACCGGGTGAAGGCTCGGAACAGCCGGTTGTGATGGAAATCCACCAGTTTTGAGGCCCTTGGACTTTGACGCACAATAGTTACCACCCCAATCACACCAGATAACGCAGCAACCCGGGCGCAGCAATTGGATACGTTACGAATCACGCTGGAGAATCAACAGAAGGCTTTATTGGCGGAGCAGCAGCGCATGTTTGATGAGCAACAAGAGATAGAACGGGATCGAGCCCGTGTGGAGCAAGAAAGGTAACAGTGCAGAATCGCCATGAAGATCTTACAGCAGTACAGAGGAGGCACCAGACCCGGGTGATGCCAGGCATGACCTTAGATCCAACAGATTGAACTTTGCATCACCAAACGGAGCTCCCAATGTCACTCGGCCTGAGCCAGCCGGTTGGAATCGGGCATGGAATCATGGTTAGAGCAAATCAGGGAGGAAACGGGGTGCCACCCAACACTCGGGCTGGAGCTCAGCAAAATCAGAACACACGGCTGCGGGTGGTATGCCACCACCAGCAGATCGGTTCCACACGCCCAGTGGTCACTACTCAAATCCGGCTGATAACGTGTACGCAGCAACATTAGCATTATGCCGCATGCCGATTGATCAATCGCCAGAGGGAGAAGAAGCACGCAGGGCAATTGAGATGTTGAAAACCGCGATCACGCAGCAGGGAAATGCCGGATAAGAGTGGAGCGTTACATTCAACACCATACAATAGCCGAGCTAACCGGAGTCATCACGGAGAAACACCGAGGCCAGCCGGATCAGGCGTCAGGAACGGACAGCAGAATCAAGGTCACCCGGCGCCGCAGCCTCAACGTTCGGGACACATCAGCAGAGGCCAGCTCAGAATCAGCCGGCGCCGAGGCCGCATCAACCGGCCCCGGCCCAGTCTGTGGCCCAAGCAATTGTCAACAGTTCAAGAGCACGGCGTGCGGCGAGCGCAAACCCGGCTTTAGGTGTCGCCGGAGGAGCCGGAGGACAACCTGAAGCAGGAGTGATGGGCACGCACCAAATACCGGGTCAGGTTTGCCGTTAGTTTCTTCATTACTTAACCCGGTTGGAACTAAATGTCTTTCAGATGCTATTAAGAGTGAACCTTTTCCTGAGAAGTTTAAAGAGCCAAGCAAGGTGACGAATTATGACCCCAGCATGGATCCAGAAACATGGCTCAGCAGTTACGAGATGGCGATGAGTATTCGCAATGCCACGCCAACTTGTGCGCGAGATACATGTACCTGATGATGAGTGAAGGAGCAGCAAAGTTATGGTTCAATGGATTACCCGAGAAATCTATCAATTCTTGGGATGAGTTGAAGGCATTATTTGTCAAGAATTTCAAGGGCACGTGTGAGAAGTTGTTCACTATAGAGATTTGGAGCGATGTTTCCAGAAGAAAGGCGAGTCAGCGCGTCACTGGATGCGCCGAGTTACAGCCATCATTCACTCATCAAAGGGAATTACACCAGCTGCGGCCGTGTCATCAATGGAGAAAACCTGCAGATATGACCCGGTAATTCAGAAGATGGGTCGACTGAGGGCCACTGGCGAAGCAGAAACCATCACCATGGGCAGCTGATGGAAGCGGCTCATAAGCACGTCCACAGACAAGACCCGGGATGATGATGAAGATAAGGGAAAAGGAAACGTCAACAACGGAGGAAAGAACCACAACAACGGCAACAACGGAACAATCACAATGGTAACAATGGGAATAACTCCAAAAGGCAGCATGAGGGTGGTTCAGATTTGGTGGCAAACACAAACACCGGGTATAACAAGTTTCAGCGGCGAGATGATAATTATCGAGGCAATAACAACAATGGCAATTACAGGGGAAATTTCCGAGGACCGGCTAACCCCCAGGAAGCATTCAACATGCCGTGTCCACGTCATAGTAGGAACGGTAAACCGGCAAATCACTCTTTGGCCCAGTGTGTTGATCTTCAGAGATGGAAGAACGAGAGTTTGCCAGGATGAATATGGGAGGAAACGGCCCGAGGCCGGGTAATGGAAATAACCCGGCCACGGACCACAAGCTGGAGGAAATAATGGAGGACCACCCGGCCCGGATAACGGACCAGCCGGGTTAGGTTTCCAGCAAAACCCCAAGAGTTAAATCGAGGACAGTATCATATTACAGTTTCCAGCACTAGTCGGAGAGATCAGAAATTGAAGAAAGAGCTGTCAACGCCGTTCTTCCCGCAGTTCCGAGATATTTGAAGTGGTCCGAGTATCCGATCACTTGGTCTAGAGAGGATCACCCGGCCGAGTAGATGCACCTGGAGCGTTGGCTTTAGTTGTTGCACCTCAGGTTTCGGGTTATATTTTACACAAGGTTCTTATGGATGGAGGTAGTAGCATCAACATTCTGTATTGGGATACATTCATCCGGATGGGTTTCACAGCCAAGCAGCTTCACCCTTCCAGTACTATCTTTCATGGTATTGTCCCTGGAAAGTCGCAAGACCAGAGGGAACAATAACATTGGAGGTCGCGTTTGGAGAATCAAAGGATAATTTCAGGTCTGAGATGATTTGTTTTGAGGTGGTCAAATTGAAGAGCCCTATCATGCTCTCTTTGGCCGCAATGTTTTTGCTAGATTCATGGCGAGGCCGTGTTATGTGTACTAAAGATGAAGATGCCAGGTCCAAAGGTATTATCACAGTCAATGGCAGTCGTGAGTTGGCGTTACAATGTGAGGAAGGTGATGCTGTTATGGCAGAACAAGCCTGTGCGGAAGAGGAGTTGAATTACTACAAAGCTACCACAAACCCGGATGATGGGACAATTTTGAAGAAACCAATGACCGAAGAGAGGGCGAAATTCAAAGCGGCTCAGATACCAAGATGATTGACTTCGTGCCGGGTGATTCGTCCAAGCAGTTCTCTATCGGGTCAAATCTGACTGACAAATAGGAAAGCGCGCTCATCGAATTCATCCGTGAGAATCGGGATGTCTTTGCATGGAAACCTAGTGACATGCCAGGCATACCGACTGAATTCGCTGAGCACCGCTTACATGTTGATCCTAAAGCAAGACCGATTAAACAGGGATTGCGCAGATTGAATGAGGAAAGAAGAAGGTTGTAGGAGAAGAGATAGCTCGTTTACTCGCCGCAGGATTCATTATGGAAGTGTTACATCCAAAGTGGTTGGCTAACCCGGTTTTAGTGTTGAAAAAGAACAATGAGTGGAGGATGTGTATTGATTTCACAAGTTTGAACAAGCATTGTCCGAAGGATCCGTTTGCGTTACCAAGGATTGATCAAATCATAGATGCTGTGGCAGGTAGTGATCTTTTGTGTTTCCTGGATGCATATTCAGGATACATCAAATCAAGCTTGCAGAGGAAGATTGGGAGAAGACATCATTTATCACCCCATTTGGAGCTTTTTGTTACAAGAACATGACATTTGGACTGAAGAATGCTGGAGCAACTTATCAGAGGTGCATCCAGAGTTGTTTTGAGAAGCAGATAGATCGGAACGTGCATGCGTACGTTGATGATGTGGTGATCAAGACAAAGAAGGCTGAGACATTTATTGATGATTTGAGAGAAACTTTTGCTAACTTAAGGAGGTTTCAGATGAAGCTTAACCCAAAAAAGTGTGTGTTTGGAGTTCCATCAGGAAAATTACTCGGCTTTATTGTGTCCGAGCGTGGGATTGAAGCAAACCCGGAAAAGATAGCAGCAATCAATAGGTTGGGAAAGCCGACTGAATTGAAGGAAGTCCAGAAGATCACGGGCTGCGTGGCTGCGTTGAGTAGGTTCATATCCCGACTGGGAGAGAAAGCAATTCCTTTATACCGACTCTTGAGGAAGTCAGATAAATTTGTTTGGGATGAGGAAGCTGATAAAGCCCTGGAGGCATTGAAGGAAACATTATCGAAAGCACCAATCTTAGCTGCTCCAGCTCCAAAGGAGCCCATGCTGTTGTACATAGCTGCAAATTCCCGAGCAGTTAGTGTAGTTATTGTGGTAGAGCGAAAGAAGAAGGAAAGGAGCATCTGGTTCAAAGGCCGGTTTATTATGTCAGTGAGGTTTTGACTCCGGCTAAACAGAGGTATCCCAGTGGCAGAAGTTAGTTTTTGGCGTTTTCATGGCCAGTCGGAAATTGAAGCATTACTTTCAAGAACACCCCATTACAGTGGTAAGTGGAGCACCATTGGCAGACATTGTGTGCAATACTGAAGCTACTGGAAGAATTGCCAAGTGGGCGATTGAGATGGGTGATTATCACATCAAGTATGAGCCTCGCACAGCGATTAAGTCACAAGCCTTGATTGATTTTGTCAATGATTGGACGAGTTAAGCACGGCACCACCCAAGGCGCCGAGTTATAAGTCATGGGTTATGCATTTTGATGGATCCAAGCAGTATGAGGGATCAGGAGCAGGAGTGGTTCTCACTTCACCCAAAGGGATAAGATGAGTTATGTTCTTCAGATTCACTTCGATTGCACCAATAATATTGCTGAGTATGAAGCTTTGTTACATGGTTTGCGCATTGCCAAGGAGATGAACATCAAAAGGATCATGTGTTTCGGTGACTCGGATCTTGTAGCGCAGCAAGTTTCTGGGACTTGGGACAGGAAAGATGAGAAGATGGCGGCTTACAGAAGGGCTGTTGATGAAGCAGCTGGATTCTTTTCAGGATTCCAGGTGGATCATATTGATAGAAGGAAAAACGAGGCAGCAGATGCTTTGTCAAGATTGGGATCACGTAGAGAGCCAGTTCCACCTAATGTGTTCCTGGACGAGTTATGGAAGCCATCAGTCCAACTTCCGGGTGAAGAGGAAGATGAAGTCCAGATCAAGATTCCGAGTTAGTAGCAGCGTTGCATGAGATTCCTGAGTGGACTGAACCATATCTGGATTATATGATAAGGAAGATTTTGCCGAGTAATGAAGTTATGGCGCGACAAATTGTCAGAAGATCACTCGGTTATGCAGTAATTGATGGTGAGTTGTACAAGCGCAGTGTTTCTGGAGTTTATCAGCGATGTGTTTCATCAGTCGAAGGAAGGCAAATTTTGCAAGAGATACATGCTGGGGACTGTGGTCATCATGCTTCATCTAGGTCTCTGGTGGCCAAGGCATTTAGGCATGGATTCTTTTGGCTCACAGCTTTCAAGGATGCAGAGCAGATTGTTAGGGCATGTGATGGATGTCAAAGATATGCAAGACAGGAGCATGTGCCGGCTCAGGAATTGAGGACAATACCAATCACTGGCCGTTTGCAGTTTGGGGTCTTGATATGATGGGGCCCTTTCAGATGACATCGTGCAAGAAAACTCATCTCTTGGTGGCTGTTGATAAGTTCACTAAGTGGGTTGAAGTAGAGCCAGTTACAAGTTGTGATGCTTCCAAAGTTGTCACGTTTCTGAAGAAAATTATCAGTCGGTTTGGTTATCCTCACAGTATCATCACAGATAATGGGACCAACATGTCACTCGGTGAAACAGAGATATTCTGCAAAGAGAAGGGAATCAGATTAGACCTTGCTTCGGTGGCACATCCACAGGCCAACGGGCAGGTAGAAAGGAGTAATCAGGAAATATTGAAGGAATCAAACCAAGACTTCGAGTTCCGATTGAAAAGGCGTATGGAGCTTGGGTGAAAGAGTTACCGCAGTGGTTTGGGGGATCAATACAACCCCGAATAGATCAACCAAGCGTACACCGTTCTTTCTGGTGTATGGAGCAGAAGCAGTGTTACCGAGTGATATAGTCCATGACTCGCCAAGAGTGGCGGCGTATGTGGAGTCAAGCAATGCAATTGCAAGGGAGGATTCGATTGATGCCCTTGAAGAGGAGCGTGAGTTAGCATTGGAACGGTCCGCAGTTTATCAGCAGATTTGCGGCGCTATCATAGTCGCCGAGTAAGATCAAGAACTTTCCAGGAAGGAGATTTAGTTTTACGGCTCAGACAGAAGCAGGCAGGGATGCACAAGCTAACTCCTCCATGGGAAGGGCCGTTCCTATCAGTCGGAAATTGCACAATGGTTCATATTATCTGATAGATGTGAGAGAGAAAGGTGAAGAGAACAACACGGACCATGCTATCCTTCCTATGGAAGAGACGAAGCGGCCGTGGAACATTGCTCATCTTCGCCCATATTATACCTAGTGAACATGAACCTAGGCCGAGTTATGTAACACACGATGTAACCCCCAGCAGGTTTCAGACGCGCTCTTTTCCTTACCAGGGTACCTAAGGGGACTGGAAGGTTTTTAATGAGGCGGCTTGCTGGTGTATCTTTAATAAAGAAGAGTATTGAGAAGAAATCTTTTCTACTGTTTTACTTTTTATGCATAGTTTATGTTTATAAAGCTTGCCCAAAGGAGTGCTTAGCAAAAAAGTCCTATAGCTGTTGCCCAAGAGAGCACGCATAGAGATGTTTGAGATCAGTGGGGTAATGATGCATAGTTTAAGCCTTTACTTGTAAACATTGATCCAGGGCTTGGGGACTTATGAATTGTAAATTCATAAGTTTTAATCCTAAGACCCGGCTGTCGGAGGAATACTTTCTGGATTAACCCGCGGCCCAGTGCGACTTACTTTACTTGCACGGACAAAGGCCCACTTGGGAGCAAGCTCAATATTGAACCGCCATAAGGGGAAAGTTCTAGAAGACATATCCTGGAGGACGTGAAGACCAAGTAGTCTCCGAGTAGGCCTCTGTGGACATATTCCTTGTGGGGAAAGTTTCCTTTGTAACCTAGCGAGCCTCTGTGTATATAAAGAGGACTCGCAGGACTTAGAACGGGTCGAGCTATCAAGCACTAAACCCTAGTTCATATGGCGAGTACCAGATCGGATCGCCTCCATTGTAACACCTCGATTATCATATCAATACCAATCTAGGGTAGGTAGGAAGTAGGTCTTTTACCTCACATTGAGGGGGGGCGAACCTGGGTAAATCTGTGTTGATCTTTGTTGCTGCGATCCCAAGCTCGGAGATGCTTGACTCGCGTAATCCCACACCTACGAAGTCATCTATGACACCTGACGTGACAAACCCACGACAGTTGGCGCCCACCGTGGGCCTGCGGTTAAGAGCGTCACGTTCCGCGCAGGATCCATGAAGGGAGCGGAAGATCTTGTTGTTGGCCGTATCATCACGGTCGATGGCACACCCCTCATCGACGATTCCAGCTGGGGACCGGAAGTAGATTACTTGGAGACCGGCCACGTCATCCCTTTGGGTCCATCAACGTCTTTGTCGGCTTCATTGGCGGCGAGTCAGAGGATCCATCGCAACATGGCGACTCAGAGGAAGGAGTCGCGGTAACAGTGGACCAAGAAGAAGAATCTATCAACTATGAGTCGCTGCCTCTTGAAGACGAAGAAGGCCAATCCATTGAGTATGTCCTTGAGGAAAGGCTATGCGAAGGCCCTGTGGATAGTGGCTCGCCCTCTGTAGAAGATCGGCATGTTGAAGGGGTCTACAGGACCACAGAAGCGGACGAAGGGCTGGGCATGCCGCCAGGCAGCTAGCCCCCACACCGCCGGAAGCAACAGAACAAGCCGCGCTAGACGCATCTGGAGTCGCGGTATCCGCCGCGATGACGCCAGGAGTCGCGGCCTCAGGAGTCGCAAACAGAGAAACTCCACCTAGAGTCGCTCCTGCGGAATCAGGGTCAAGGGTTGCCCCTAATGCATCGGTCACACCGCCACAAGGAAGCGTGCTGCATACGCCGATATCTGCGGTTAATGCGGCTGCTAGGGTAACAGAACTGGAGGCTACCAGGATCGGGCTATATGATGAAGTCCAGAGAATCGCGGATGAGAGAGCCAGGCTGGCGCGAGAGGAACATCGCCTCCAACAAGAGCAACTGCGACTCATCAAGGAAACCAATACTCTGCAAGGAATACAGGCTACCTTGCCACACAGACGCCACGCAAGTCGCCTCCAGCCAGGAACAGTAAACCCTACGGAGTTGTTCCAATCGCCTGAACCAGCAATTGCGATCCCATCAGTCGCCACCAACACAACGCGCCGCTCGCATGGTCAGGGGTCGCACAACCTTCAGTCGTGGTACCCGTACACGTGGCACCATCTGCCATGGTTATGCGGCCCGTGGCCCCGTTAGCCGCGCCAGCGGTTCAAGCAATCGCTGTACCATCAATCGTACAGCGGTTCCATCCTTCGCAGCACCAAGAGAAGCAGAGATATCTGGATCGAGGGCCATAGTGCAGGCTAACAACAGGGCCATGATGCCCCGCCACTGCCACAACCAACCTTTGTTCAGCAGTCGCCACAGCAGCCTCAAAGGTTCCACACACCGCAAGGACATTATGTTAGTCCGGTAGAGAACCTCTTTGCGGCTACAAACATCCTGGCCAGGTTAGCACCAGCAGGAAACGCACAAATAGACAGAGAGGCGAGACGCGCCATTGAGATGCTGAGCACAGCGGTAATACAGCGGGCAAACATGTCCGAACACGCAGGGCGGCTGCACTCCACTCCCTACAATAGCAGAGAAACGGCAGAAAGAAGCATCCACTCGGAGTCGCCGCGCGTTGCGACTTCAAGTTCTGCTAGGCGACAAAGGGAAGATCAACCTGCGGTGCAGAATCAACCTCAGCAAGCTCAACCCGTAGAGATTATGCAGCCGCGCGCAGCGACTAATCAAGTAGGAAGACCAGCTTCGTCCAATCTATCGTCGCGACTCAAAGGCCCGGTCTGCTTCAGCGAAAAAATCAGGTCTGAACCGTTTCCTGCGGATTTTAAAGGACCTCGCAAGGTCGCCAACTACAACGCAAGCATGGACCCTGTCACTTGGCTCAACAATTACGAGATGGGCATGAGCATCCTAAATGCATCCGAAGAGATCTGTGCACGTTACCTAAACATGATGTTAGAAGGCGCAGCTCACATATGGCTGCAGAATTTGCCACCAAACTCAACAAACTCTTGGGATGAGATGAAGGAAGCTTTTATCAAGAATTTCCAAGGAACATGCAAGCGACTCTGCAGCATAGAGGATCTTGAGCGTTTGTACAGAAGGAAGGCGAGTCGAGTCGCCACTGGATGAGAAGGGTCCGAGATCATACATTCCTCGGATAACATACCACCCAGTTCAGCAGTCTTTGTCATGGAGAAGAATTGCAAATTTGAGCCGCTAGTCCACAAACTAGGTCACATGAAGGATAAAGTCAAGAGCCTAAGCGAGGTAATGGCGGCGGCCAACAAATATGCTAGCTCGGATAAAACCAGGGACGCATCTGATGGGAGGAAGAGGAAAACACTGGCAAGGAAAGAAGGCCAGTAGCAAGCCTCAACAACAGCAAGCTAGCAATGCCAATGCGAGTTATAACAAGCGCAAAATCGAGGAAGGAAACTCAGGGTTAGTCGCAAATACGAATACTCGTTACAAACAAAATAGCAGCAGAGGAAGGAATTTTCACCTAGTTAATTTGGAAGAGGTTTTCAACCGCCCCTGCGACATCCATAGGAAAAGATGGGAAACCACCCAACCACACGAAGGCACAGTGTTATCATTACAAAAAGTGGAAGGATGGACAGCCACTCAGCACAAACTTCAATCATCAAAACAACGAGGAAGGTAAACACTGCGGAGGCAACAACAGCAACAACGCCGTCCAAATCCGCAGCCAGATCAGCCACAATTCCCAAAACAGTTGGGTCAGTATCATACCATTGTGGTGAATACTTCAAGGAGGGAATAAAAGCTGCGATGACGCAATCAGGCTGTTAATGCTGTAGTACCAGCCGTCACACAGTGGCTAAAGTGGTCGAGCAGCCAGTGGTTTGGACTGCGCGAGGATCACCCAGGAGAAATAATGAAGAAGGAAAACTCGCGCTGGTGGTTGCTCCTTGATACGTCTCCAACATATCCATAATTTCTGCTGTTCCATGCTTATATTATACCATTTGCTACATGTTTTATATACACTTCGTGTCACTTTTATGCATTTCTGGACTAACCTATTAACAAGATGTCACAGTGCCAGTTCCACTGTTTTCTGCTGTTTTTGGTTTCAGAAAGTTACTTCTGGAAATTTTCTCGGAATTGCACGAAACAAAAGGCCAGGTCCTATTTTTCCAGCACGTACACGGAGTATGAAGGAGAGGCGAAGGAGGGCGCCGAGGTGGCCAAACCACACCCAGGCACGGGTGGGCCCCCGCCGCGCCACTGGTGGTTTGGGCCCCTCGGGGGTCCGCCGACATCGCCATTCGCCTATTTATTCCCCGAGACGCGAAAACCCTAAAACACCGAGCTTTCATCCAGAACATATTCGCTGCCGCCGTCGTCGTCAACCCTGACTCGGGGGGTTTTGAAGCTCTTCCCGGCACTGTCGGAGAGGGAATCATCACCGGAGGGCTCTACATGCCATGCCCACCTCCGGAGTGATGCGTGAGTAGTTCATCCTTGTACTATGGGTCCATAGCAGTAGCTAGATGGTTGTCTTCTACACTTGTGCCATCATGTTTAGATCTTGTGAGCTGCCTATCATGATCAAGATCATTTATTGTAATGCTACATGTTGTGTTTGCTAGGATCTGACTTATATTGTACCTATGTGGAGCTGAATATTATTTATCATGTCTATGTTATTTGTGATCTTGCATGCTCTCTGTTACTTGTTGAAGCCTTGGCCAACGTGATACTTGTAACTCTCAAGAGGGGGTATTTATGCATGATAGTTGGGTTCAACCTCTATTTAACCTGGGATAGTGACAGCAAGTTCTAAGGTTGTAGATGTGTTGTTGCCACTAGGGGTTAAAACAGCAATGCTTTATTAAGGATGAATGTATTGTTTACATTACGCACATTACTTAATGCAATTGTCTGTTGCTTGCCAACTTAATACTGGAAGGGGTACGGATGTTAACCGGGAAAGTGGACTATTTAGGCATAGATGCATGCTAGATAGCGGTCTATGTACTTTGTCGTAATGCCCAAATGAATCTATAGTAGACACCACAGCTCGCACATGCATGTTATATGACTTATCAATTGTCAATTGCCCAGCTGTAATTTGTTTACCCAGCATGTTAGTTATCTTATTGGGAGAGACACCACTAGTGAACTGTGGGCCCCGGTCCATTCTTTTACATCTGAAATACAATTACTGCAATCATTGTTCTCTACTGTTTTTATGCAAACATACATCATTTTCCATTCGATACGTTTAACCCTTTGTTTTTAGCAAGCCGGTGAGATTGACAACCTCACTGTTAAGTTGGGGCAAAGTAATTTGGTTGTGTTGTGCAGG